>CM063505.1:186476527-186521527 GCA_032207245.1 Pardosa pseudoannulata | reverse complement strand
TAAGCAGGTTTTGAGAAATCTTGGGTGTAACATTAAAAATTTGTATTACTGGAAAATTGAACTTAAAGTAATAAGTAAACAACTGCCAATCTGAGAAATCCCTAGAGTATTTTTTATATTTTTATTCATGATTTTTAAAGTAATCGGAATTTTTTCATGCCATTTTTTTAAATGCGTGGAATGTCTCAATCTATAACATTTTTTTTAGATAAGAAGGCATTTACATTTTTAAGGTCTTGAGACCTTTTAAACGAAATTCCGAACTTCATCTATTTGAAGTCTTGATATTCGCAATGAAGTTAGGAAGAAACATTTCGGAACTGAAAGAACTCATTTCCCTACCAGCCAAATTATATGCATGAAGCGTAAAAATTACGCATTTTAATCTTTAGCCTTTACGTTTTTGCAGTTTTTTAACGCAATTTTCACTGTTCACTACATTTTGTTTTTCTTTCTGAACGCAAATTTTCTAAAAAATATTTTGACTTTGTCTTTAGCCGAGAATTTCTCAGTAATGAAAAAAATATCTTCTACTTTCTAATTCAACACTAGAACATTAAAATAAATTTCACATTGTTTTAAGGTACTTGTTCACCTTTAAGAAACGTCAATTTCACTAAAATTTCGATTTTCGAATTTGATTATATTACTGAAATGTAATATTTCATCTATTCATTACCACTTTAATTTCGTTTCTATGTCATTTAGAACCCAAGTTTAACATTTTAAATGTAAATCGAAATCCAGTTCTAATAACGGAAGTGCTTCCTCTGCAAACTGGAAGTCATTTGAAAATGTTCTTTAATTGTTAATTTATATGACAACACATTAAGGGACACATTTCCTTTAAACCTTCAGAAATTTATTTTTTGTTTTTTACATTTGTATTCCTGAAACGTTTAAAAAATAACCCATTCGAATATTTGAATTAAGACCTGTAAAGCTATACAATATTTGCCTTTAATATCGTAGCTTTTATAGGACAGCTATAAAAGCTTTAAAGGCATTTACTGAAAATGGTTTTTTTCAACTTTCGCGTGTTGTAAATAAAAATTTAGTGTGCATATAGATTTCAGATTTTCACAGTAAATACGTTATAAACCTACAATGAAACTCTGCCTACTTTTTTTATTTGTTGTTTAATTCATTTATTGTATTCAAAATGTAATCTTTAAATATTATTTTCGCTATTTTGAAAATTCAATCCTTTTGGTGTAATATCTCTGATATTAAAAAAAAAAAATTAAATTGGTGAAGATTTATACCAAATAATTTTTGTTTACATAAAAAGTAACAATTATTAATATAACTTACTTAGTATTGTATATCTGCTCACAGTGTGTCCGAAAAATTTAAAAAAAAATTAATACAAGTTCTCATTTCCCATTATATATAAAAACGAATTGATCTTCAAACTTTACAAGCCAGACACATTAAAAGCAGAAAAAAAACATTAAAAATGAAAAGCTGGTGTTAACTGAAGGTGGTACTTATATATTTGGAGGATTTTAAGGAAATTAAGTTTATTATATATATATGTCATTTTTTCATTAACTTTAGAGGCTTTTTTCTCAGAACTATAATTTTCATCACTATCCGTAAGATTAAAAAAAAGTATATTTAACTTATCTGCTTGAAATTTTCCATGTTTAAATATATGTTTATTATCTACAGAGTAAAGTAATATTTTGTGGAAATTTTGTTATTTTCAATAGTTTTTTTTTGATTAAAATGAAATTAAAAATTGTAGGTTTATTGTTTTCCTAATTTTGAATTATTTTTTAAAATATTATTTTTAAAATTCTATAATGTAATTAATTCATTCTATATAGCATATATTACTAATCAATTTAATACAAAATTATGATTTACAAGTTAATTAGAACCTGAAATACTTTACAAATAGTAAATGTCTCAAAAATTTTGTTCCATTAAATATATCATATAATTTTTTATTTTAAAATAAAAAATATTTATTAATTGTGAAAACATTAAATTTGAAACTTTTATTAAAAGCTGGTAAATTGTTTTCATAAATTGTAATAATATTATATTAAGATATTGGAAATCGAAATAAGAACACATTTGCACTGGTTGCGTATAGTGTAAAACCTCCTTAAATGTATGTTACATAAATATACCACTGTTACAAAGTAATTGTTTTGTGATTTACAGTCGTTTAATTCATAAAAGTGGCATAAACATTTTGGGAAAATTTTCAATGTTGTTATACCTATAACTTCACAGATATATTTATTACCATGATGATAATAATCTAACCCTGAAATATACAATTAGAAATATTATTAAATTTACAAAACACATATAAAATGAATTATTTTGGAGTTATCGTGTTTTGCAAAATGTTTAATTTTGCAACAATTCTTACATCCTTTTTCTCCAGAAAATTTGAAAATCTTATCAAAATGTTATAGTATATTCTTTTCTTATATAGCGTATTGTTCATAAAATTTTTATTGGAAACAAAAATTTAAAAAAAATTCAGAAAATCCCTGTATACCGGTACATATAAATATTTTTTACCCCTCCAAAATATAAAACAATAAATAAAAAACTAAATATCAGGAAATAAAACAAATATTAAATTCTAATTAATGAAAAGTATTTAATATGCAACAAAAATTTGAGTTTTCTTACAAAAGTTTGAACAGGTGGTTTATCTTTATATATAAAGTTCTTCTGTCCGTTTGTTTATAATAGAACTCCTCCTAAACGGCTGGACTGATTTTGATGAAATTTTGTGTATGCAATTAAGTTGAATCGAGAATGGATTAGAATCACAATTTGATGGGATAGAAAATAATTTTTTTATTAAAAGTCCAGAATTGCGCTCTTATTGAGATTATTATAATGCCTCTTGAAATCCTTCACTGCCAACGTATCTGTGGCGCAACGGGCTTCAGTTCGAGAAGTCCCAGGATCGAATCCCCCGTACAGGTGATGTGGGAATTTTAATTTAATTCTAATTACGTTTATGATGACTGTACGCTTGGTGGCGTCAATTATTTTTAAAATAACTTTTTTCCTTACTTTAAAACTAAATACGGAAACATTGAAACAAAGGCTTGTGTCATCTCGAATGTTGCAAACCACCAACGATATATTCTGGGAAACCAAACCGCGGTTCTTCTAGAGGAACAACGCCAAGAAATAAATGAAACTGTGCAAATTAATGCGATAACTAGACCGCAAACTAAAACACATTCGGGAGAAATGAAAAAGGTAAATAAACCTAACCCGGGAGGAACAGGTGCTTCCGAAAATCCCTACAGTAATCCCTACAGATGTAGCAGTAACTATGGGGGTTCGTCGCACTGCTGTAACGTTACTGTTGATTTCGAAACACAGTGTTAGCATGGATATGCCTTACAGAGAGTAGATTGATTACACTTCGGAAGTCGTGTAACTATGCAGTGTGGTTTTTTTTTCAGTATAGCAGAGCGTATTTTATCAAATAAGATCCTGTAGAAAGACTTTGAACGTGGTAAGGTCCAAACCTTTTATCGCACATACTTTTTTATTGTTAGTTTTCTTAATAGTTTAATTGATCAGTCGATTAGGGTGCCGATCTCACAACCAAAAGTTTGAGAATTCTCAAGCGAAAGACCCACCATGTTCATTAATGGTACGTAAAATTGGCTCGTATTCCCGATGTCCTCTGGAGATCTGGGTGATTCCTTAAGCTAGACGTGTTCATCGGGTGATGCTAAATGAGAAACAGCTTTCCGGACGTGTTTAATATTAAGATATCTTCCTGTATTGCCAGCTGTAGTGAAAAAAAAAATAAGTATCTTAGCAAAGGGAACATTCTTCCACTGATTTTTCTGGATTTTATAGAATAGATTTAATTTATTCTCAGAGCTACATTGAGACAGTTGTGGGTATTTTTAAAAGATATCTTTAATAGATAATTATTAATTCAAAGGTGGTACTTTATTGAGGCCGACAGGACGTTAAGTCGAATTAGTAGGTCATAAAGTCGATAGATACGGTAGTTCTGTACTCTATTTCAAATATGGTCGACCCTTACTTGATTGGTCGATATATTACTTGTAATACAGCTTATTTAAAAACAATTGGATGCTAGTGAAGAAATCAGTATAAAATATGTAATATTTACCTTTCGAAATATAGAACAGTTCTTTAAGTTATCCAACCTAAAAGAGATTTTTCAGATATGTGTATTTGGAGTAGACACATATATTAATAAATCTCCATTGGGTACAAATGGGCGTGTTGCGATGTAGTTAATAAAGCGAATGAAAACACTTCTTTTCAAACACAAAAAAACTTATTTTATACAACACAAAAATAAGTATGACATAAAAATTTGCATGTGCGAAACAAAACGAATAACGGACAGCATTCCAGCTGCCGTGCATGCGTACTCGATGTAAACTGCCACACTAGAAAGTTCTGAATAGCGCCGAAAACGAATCACAGAAAAGTTTAGTTGTTTTGTTCCGGATGCACCAGAACAGGGCGTGAAATGTTTTCTGGAGCATCGAAATAAATCGTACAACAGCTCAATTACAAGAGAAAATTTTTTTAAATGTGAATTCTCTTAAACATGATAGACAAACAGCATCAAATAACATATAACTTTTAGGATTATTCCAAACAGTAAAATACACTAGAAAGTTATTGAAATTTGAATTTTCTATTTAAAAACTTTTTGACCTACACATATTAAGGGTATGGAAGCTTTCTGATAGCCCATCACCTCTAAAATCATACAATAAGCTAATAGGCCAATACCAACCGTTATAATTAGTAGTAATTAAAAATATAATATTTCAAACAAACGATACAATGGATTCAATCAGTTGATTAAGGAAATTCAATGAATATTAATATTTGTTCAGATAACTTTTACAAACGCTCATGAAATGTAGTTAAAGTAAAAAGATAAATAACCAAACAAAATGTAATGCATAAGAATTTTATTGAAAATGTGCAATTTGTTATTTATTACCAAATTCTATGAGGATAAATATGATGCCAAACACTGTCGAGATGTCATTTGTGCTCTTAAACAGCAGGTGTAGATCCGATTAGTTAAAAATTGATCAAAGCGTTATCAACTTTTCCTGTTAAATGTGTTAGTTCACAGATTTAAAGTGCTCTATTACCTCAAAAATTTTGAAATGTTCATTTTTGTCTCCATGCTGAAAATAAAATCTGGAGAGCTTTTTAAATTTTGAGTGGCTTCAGTTTTACAGATTATTGATCACCGAAAAAATTGCTAAATACACAATGATTCATTCAGATCATGTTTGTTAACACAATTATAAACCTAGCAAGTCTTGAATTAGTTAGTAGACATAAATAAAAAAAAGTCTTGTTAAAAGCATTTATACCCTTATAAATACTTAATTCGAAATTAAAATCTATTAATATTTATTTATCTACAAAATACAAACGTTTAACATTGTATTAAAGCTAAAATGCATCGACGTATATTACGAAAGGCCTATTAATATGAAATTAGAATCATTATTTATGCATCTTTCGAGATATTTATAAAAGCTTATAACACGTACAGAACATTTTAAAACTAAATTTTTATTAAGGGAGAAGTAAATTACAAGAAGAATAGACAGTGCTTTCAATCTCTTGATGGTATTTAATTCACTTACGCATAAAATAAAAATGTTAAAAAATTCACACTTTAACACTAAACATACCAACACTTAATACATATTTATTTCTACCATAGCGGGTCAAATGACCGGACTTTATTTTTCTGATTATAAATGTATGAAATATGAAAATTGGAAGGGAATAGACAAATAAGCTTTATTATAATTTAACAAAATTGTATATTGTCAATTTTTATGTATTGCAAACACAAAGAATAAGAATTTTTAATTCATTTCCCATCGCATTTTTTACATAAACCTTATGGGTCATTTGACCCGTTATATGGTATGTTTAGTGTTAAGAAAAATTATTACTTGCATTAAAAAGAAAGATAAAAATGCAATAAATTAGTGTTCCCGATGTGACATTGATAACTTTGCATACTTACATAGTTATATTTTTAGATAAATTAAACTCATTAAAATTAAGCTTTTTCAAATTAGTGTGAAAGACTACAAAGCAAGAAAAAGAAGCATTACAAATATTTCTTTTATAGACACTGGTGTAAGTGTTCAATTTTAAGAACATGATTCTCTTTTAAAGGAAAACAAATTTATTCGAAGTAATTCTGTAAATGTCGGAGTCATTTTGTATTTTAGGATCCAATTTAAAGCATTTTAAGAAAATATAAAGTTGATTGAAACAAGTCTCTTTTTTTAAATTTGTAAAACATTTTTAAAATTTTATTAATCTTTTCTGCTCCAAAATTTTCTTTGAGATCTATTAAAGTTCCTTACCAAAGTCTGTAAATGAAATTTTCGATACCACTAGATCTATACTTCATAAAAACAATACTAATACAGTGAAATCTCGCATTTTCATAGTTTTTTTTCTTTATATCAGTGAATAACGTAATGAAGCTATTTTTTGCTTATTCACAGTGTTATCCTATATATTATAAAAAGGCTCTTTACAAAACTTAAAGTTAGTATTTTCAACACAAAATAAATAGAATAACTTTAGAATTATGAATGCAGAGCATTTGAAGAAAAACAAACATGGGGAAAAAAGCCATTTATAGTGCTTATTAGTTTAAAATAGGCTTCTATAAATTAAATTATATGCATAAAGTTTAAAACATTAAAGATACAGATTTCAAAATTTTCAACCATGTTTTTAATATGAGCCAATTAAAACAATTCGATATTTTTAAGTTAACTTCTTAAATTGATTCAAGTCTTGCGGAAACAAAATAACAATTCAATAACTTTTTAGAAAGAATTAGTGTGTATTTCCCTTAGATGTCCATCACAAACCTCGTGTATCCAAGTAATAGAACCCCGTAACCGTGAATGACACTCGATGAACTGATAATGGCATAAAAAAAACATGACGTCATAATCTTCCAGAAAACCGTATTACCTTTTTACTATTATCAAATTAAATAATCTTACAATTTTTAAAATCTATTTCAAATTTCTAAAGGCACCCTTTTCTGTACCGTTTTCAGTTCATTGCTGTAAGGTTGAGAAGAGCTTTCAAAGTGTCAAGAGGTGTGGCAATTAATTAGTTTTTTTTAATTTCAAACCAAGTATATTCTTCTTTTCAACAAAATTTAGAGATAACAGAAATTAAAAGAAGGTGCAAAGCCCTTTATAAAAACCATTTTCACCTGATAAAAAATAGAACAAAGACCTAGTCTTACCGTTAAGAATAATCAGAGATTAATTACGTATTACCAATTATAGGGAATTAGAGTTAATCGAAAAGTCCATGTTGTCTCATGGAGGTTAATTCTCTACTTCAATTACAAAGAGTTTAATTTTCGGTTAGCTCTAATCACTAATTAAGCAATACAGCTTTAATTTGCCACACGCGCTTGGAGGGAGAATCATTAAGTTGAAACTTAAAATAAAAATAAATTCAGAATTTTTAATAAGTGGAGCCATAAAATTTTTCTTTCGATTCTCGCATTCAAATTCCTACAAAAAATTCACGTTTCCTTTTGGTTTTACAATACTTACTTTTGGTAGATTTAATTTATCTGACTCATATATTGAAAATTTTCATCATCGACATTCATTGTATATTATGAGGAGCTTGTGCTGTTCTCGAAATGAGGTTGATTAGCTAGAAAAATGAAATGCTATAAAGATTGGGACAATGAATGAGCTAAACAATAAGGCGATTTCACGCAGTAGGGAAAATTCTCAAATTATGACAATTCTGGCTTTAGTTTCAAACGGAAGGGCAGTTTATTGTTTGTCTATTGGCTGTTGTAAACATGAAAATGAATGGGAAGGGCATTATAGTAGTTCGTGACGTTGCGACAAATTGCCTTATATTTCAAATTTATTTTACAAGCCCAATTGCTGGTTAGAGACTATTTTATAGGTAAAGAAAAGATAAAAAAAGATTTTGTAATGGAATTTGAATTTAAACAATTGTCTATCAGGGTTACAAAAATGTTTGAAATTCTGAAAGTCCTTCTATGTTTCTTAACCTTACATCATATATATAATATGCAACATTTTTAACCGAAAAATATAACCAACTTAATTATAAGTCTTAAAATAATTTCCGGATAATTCTCTCCTTATACGGCAAAATTTAGCGACTATCTGTTGTTCTTTCTATCGAATTGTGAGTGCGAATACACTAAAATTAATTCCTGCTGACTTAGCCCTTCGTATGCAACAGTTTATATAATTAGTTTCTCTTCTCCCTCTTCATCAAGCATCCCTCACGTCATTAATTCTTAAGAACCCTGATTGGCTATCTCGCACACCAATAAATTTCCATATACGGATTTTTCACTCCAGAAGCCTTTGGAATAATGGCTATAATAAAGTATATTTCTCCCTACCAAAATGCTTTGTTTACTCACGATTGAACCCAAGTGAATGTGGATTCTTTTACCTTTGTGATGGTCTAAATTTCCAAGTGCTTACTTTATTTTACTCTCGACTGAATCCAAGTGAATGTGGATTCTTTTACCTGTGTGATAGGCTAAATTTCCAATTGCTTACTTACTTGCTCTCTTCCTCTCTCTCTCTGTCACAAAAAAAGGCGAATTTTTTTATTGATTTTACCGGAGAAACTATTTAATTTGCTCGTAGAAAAAATTAATAAATTTACATTCGTGCAGCCATCCAAAAAATGTCTAGAGTTGTGCAACTTTATGTTGCACAACTCTAGACATTTTTTGGAGACATATTTAGGAGACATTTTCTAGACATTTTTAGGAGAGAAGGCACATAATGTCTTACTGTATATCAAAGAAAATGAGCTAAAAGGTTATGCTAAATTTAAATCAATAATACTTCGAGAATTGCAACCGACTCCGCAAGAATGCCTCAATAATTTATAGAATAAGTATATTTCTCCTTACCAAAATGCTTTGTTTACTCACGATTGAACCGAAGTGAATGTGGATTCTTTTACCTGTGTGATGGGCTAAATTTCCAATTACTTACTTTGTTCTCTCCCTCTCTCTCTCTGCCCCCCCCAAAAAAAAACCGGCTAATTCTTTTATTGATTTTACCGGAAAAACTATTTGATTTGCTCGGACAAAAAAAAAAAAAAAAAAAAAAAAAAAAACTAATAAATTTACACCCGTGCAGCTATTCAAAAAATGTCTAGAGTTGTGCAATTTTGTGTTTATTGAGAAACGAAACGCATCGATCTAACTGACTATTCCGCATAGAATACTCCAAAATTACTACATATTTCGGCTATATCGAACCCCAGAGTGAGCGAATCAAGGGATTATTTTTTTCCCAGAGACGAAATGGATTAACACAATTTGGGGAGTGAAAAGTAAATCTCGATTATTTAATCAAGCTCGGACTTCGGAATCGGCTTTAAGCAGTAGGTCCCGATCTCAATGGTCTTAGTGTTGCAAAAGTAGACTCCAAATCCACCCCAACCCAAAACTTATCTCCTCAAATTTGCTAACTGAAGGTGAGATACGAGGGATACACATTTGACTTGAATTTGGCCCTTAAACTCGTCTCTATCTCTCATTTAGCATTTATACAGCCATCTTATTTAGTTATTTTGGAAATGAAACTATTTTCCTGAGAGAGCGGACAGAAAATGAGTTTTAATTCTAGTCTTAGTGTTGAGAAACGGGTAAGAATAATTGAAATCATCTTACACTCCTTTAAATCTGACATTTTATGCTATGAAATTAGGTATTAATATTGAGAAGGGAAAAAAGAAAATATTAGATAGATATTTTAGGATTAATAATTTGTTATTTTACAGATGTATATACACATACATGCATAAATGGATCTATAAAAATATTTGCCTATATATATACAGATATGTATATATATACTCATACCTAGATATATACGCATATACATATAAGCACACATATATATTTACACATACACACACGCATGTATAAGTTTGTCAGTTTGGTTAAACTATCAATGCAATAAGCATGCAAATAAGCATATAAATAAATAAATAAATATGTGTATATAAATGTATATATATATATATATATATATATATATATATATATATATATATATATATATATATATATATATATATATATATATATATATATATATATGTGTGTGTGTGTGTGTGTGTGTGTGTGTGTAACGGGCAATTTAGCCCATGACAATGATTATGAGAAACTCCATTGGCTTGAGTACATTCGTAAGTAAAAATGTAGCCAAAAGAGAAAGTAAAGAATTTTGGCTGAAGAGAAATGCGGTTTATTACAGCATCATCTCCCGAAGGCTTCAGAGAGGAAAAACCCGTACACGGAAATTTATAGGTGTGTGAGACACCCAATCACGGTTATTAATAGTTAATCACGTAGAGGAGACGAAACTAATTATATAAAGTGTTATTTAAGAAATAAAGCTAATTGAAACAGGAAATAATTTTGGAGCATTCGGAATTGCCAATTTGACAAGAAGAACAAAATATAGTCACCAAGTTTTGCACAAAAGTATAGAATCACCTGAGAATTATTTTGTTGTTGGTCACTGTCTTGGTGTCGTCAGCCGAAAAACCATTGTACACAGTGGCGTCATCTATTGACTGAAATTTAAGTTTGTTTTAAAATATCTTTATTATTTAGAAAGTACCTCATACCTAAACTTATAATTTTAAATTTCGAAAACTTGCAATCTATTTTCATTTGTGGTATTCATAATTTATCTATTACACATTGCATTTTATTAACTGGTTTAAATTTCATTTTTAAGCCGAAAATAATGGACTGATATTCATTAAAATATATAAAATTATATTCAATTCCTTTTAAATGATTAGCTAAATTAAATAGGTAATAATTCATATAGTTTTATTTTTTCAGTTTTTATATGCTGCTACTATATATATATATATATATATATATATATATATATACATACGTATGTGTGTATGCATGTATTGATATCTTTGTATTATATATGCCTATTTACCTGTATATATATATATATATATATATATATATATATATATATATATATATATATATATATATATATATATATAAGATATACATACAGGTATTTCATTTATATGTACTACCATCATGTATACATCTTCATTTTTACATGTATAAATCTATCTAAACTTACATGTATATGCATATACATGTATGTATCTATATCCACACACCTACACATAAATATACAAACATATGTATGTAATTATATGTAAATATACATGTATACATGTTTGTTGAATAAACGTGTATCTTAACTTCACATGTCGGAGTATTCATGTGTACACATTCAATATATGTTTCAATTATCGATCAATCTTTACATTAATTCAAAATTCCTCATGAGTTTATTTATAATTTCTTACAAAGTTAATGCTATGTTTTCCATTGTAAACCTCTATTGTTATAAATATAGGCCGTAACTAAGGCAAGGTAAAGGTGGCGTTTCAAATATTGCGCTTTAATCTTAGGGAAGCCTCGCGGTGCATAAAATGCTTGCAAAATAAAAAAAAAAACTCTCAAACGAAACTGCACGAAGATAATTCGCTCCAGAATAGTAATTAGGCAAAGTTGAAGTATAATTCTTCAAAAATTTTTGTTAAAATCTAGGGTTAAAAGACGATAAATTAAAACTGTCAAAATAATGATTAACACATTGTTGACTGGTCACGAGTTAATTCGTGTTTTTATGGCCGAACGCTGCTGACCGGCCATGAGTAAACTCGTGATGAGTTTTTTTTCTCATCGCTGTTGTTTTCTCTGTTAGCGACCATACAGTGCAAGTGTTGGTCAGTATAACACAAGCTGTTTCTCTCGCTTATAAGACCCGCCAAATCTTTTGTTGTAAAAAATATTTACTAATTAAAAAAATTTAAAAAACGACGACGGAACGTGATGAAGAATCTTTCAATGCATTATACGCGGATGCTTTATCTGATTGCCCGAGTGATTATGAATCAAATTGTGCTAATAGCAGGTGACATGAGATAAATTTTCAGTAAAATTGCCGGTCAACAATGTGTTAAGAACAGTACTAATGAAAAAAGATCTTTGAATTCTTTTCGAACTTCAATTTTTTCGAACACATTTGAGCCGAACGATGGTCGAATAGTTAGGGTGCTGACCTTCGGAACCGGAGTTCATGGGTTCAAATCCCACTATGGCATGGATGTTGGTAGCCGTTCGGAATCGGCTTTAAGCAGTAGGTCCCGTTCTCATTAGCCGTCGTGTTTCAGAAAGTAGACCGTAGCACTCCAAAACCAAATCGAACACATTCGAGCGTTGATATATTTAGTCTTCCATGTCTGGGTTTGGTACTATAATTTTCTTTCAACCTAACCCTACTATTTTCAATTTATAACAATTTGAAACTTTCTTTAGCTTATTTTTTTAAGTAGAACAAAAATAAAAATATTTTGAATTTTTTGCTACTCACTTGGATTTTTTGAAAATGTAAGAATTTAGAAATATTTACGCTACCCCATTGCAACTTGAAACTGTCCTACTCATTTGTTCAATTATAAGAGTAGAACAGAAAAAGAGGATGTTGAATTTTTCTTCGATTTTTGGAACCACCCTTACCCTTTTCCCCAATCCTACCCCTCTCCTCTACCCTGTGGCAGCTGGTCACAAGAGAACCAGAGAGGGTCGGTCATTCTCAGGACCCGTGGGAATTTATTCCCCTGAAAAAAGCAGGAGTTCCAGACCCAGAGGGGTTTCGGATTTTTATGTCCCTGTATACACCTGTGTGGAATGCCGGCTATGATTGAGGAGTCCGGTCCGCTGACTACTCCCTCGTTGTTAGCCTTTTTTATCCCCCTCTCTTTTTGAAAGGGGTCTTTCAAGAAGAAGCAAGTTGGTTGTTGGGGGCTGGAGGGTAGAGAAGGTTGTTTCTTTCTCCCAAATGATGTTGTTTTATATCGTGTATATTTTGTATATAGTCGAGATAATAAAGTCTAGGATTTTAAGCGACTGTTTTTACTAAGCCCCCACAAACACAGAGGTGTATGTATGTTGCGACGTTATAGCATACAGTGCGACGTTACAACCCCAACTTTACTTTCAGTTCTTTCCCTTTTACCTATCTACTCTTCTCGTTGGTGCCAAAGGAATATAACCATCCTGTGTATTGATTTGGTTTGGCGTGGAGTGCTGTGGTCTATATTTTTGCAACATGAGGGCTAATAAGACCGGGACCTATAGCTTAAAGCCGTTTCCAAACGGTTATGAATATTCATGCCACATTGGGATTTAAACCCATGATCTCCGGTACCAAAGGACAGCACCCTATCGGCTATAGTCCGGATACTGTGTATTGAAAAAAAAGACTCCACAAACAGCTTGAACTACGACGAAATCATTGATTTTAAAACTACGAAAATAATATTAGAAATATCTTTCCTCTTTATATAATACATAAGAATAAAGTCGGTCATTTATTATTCTGTAAGTTGAGTTTATTCTGAATATATGCTACACGGATGAAACTTCTATATTTTTCTACTATATTTGTTAGTGTTTGGGGCGCAAGTTAGTTTTCTTCTACGGGAGACGAAGATACTAGTTCCGGCCCAGAAGAGAACCTTGGAGTTAGATGGGTGTTTTTATATCACAACTAAATTATATTAGAACAGCAAGCAAGACTCCAGTAATTTCGCCGGTGGGTTCTATATACATTTTATATTAACATGTAACTTAAAATTTTTATTTATGCAAGTCACTTAGAGGGAAAGATATGCACGCTAGTTAATGATAAAACATGATTGTCAACTGCTTCCTCTCTGGCATTTAAGAGAGATAAACTAATTTTCCTATGTTAAAATTTTATTCTTTTATTGGAATCAATAAAAATTAGTCATAAATCATATTTATAAACTTTATATCTATTATTACAAATTTTAAGCCATTAAGAGTTTTATATTTATACTAGCTGCTACCCCAGGGATTGCACTGACCATGACTTAGCCTTTCTTTTCCATAAGCCTGTAGCTATAAAAATCAACTACAAGATACGGTTTCTTGGTGTTTGGGTCACACTGAGAGATGCTGATACAACATCCATCTTCTGCACGACATGAGAGGCACAGAACGTAATCAAAGGCTTGATGGATGTCACTAATCTGAACTAGTTTGTTGTCTGTGGATAACGATATATCGCTTTTCAAACACTTGAGCAACAATCAAAAGAGTAACTTTTTAGAAGCGGGAGCATTGAAAGAGTACACTATGAGCATGTGAAGCCTTTTTGTCAGCACTAATTACTATTTGAAAATCTTGAAGGTGTTTGGGAGTAGACTAAACAGTAGCTCTGTAACCCTTCATATACTTGTGCAAGTAAAGAAAAGATACACAACTCTATAACAAATCTAACTCGCGGTTGGCCAGAACATTTCGTGAGTGTAAAGGAAACAGCACATACCTTTGTACAGTTCAGCCAACTCATCCTTCAAAAGGCTTTGTAGTAATTATCTAGTCACCATTTAAGGACACGCTTTTTACTTTTATATATTACCTTTTGTTAGCGAATGTCAAAAATACATTGTAAATGTATAGAAAATTAAAATATCTAAAAAAAAGTACCGGCTGATTATAATCAAACTTCCTCTATAAAAGTTTGGAACTAAATTTTTTTTGATGAGCGCATCTCGTGCATAGATTTCGTTGCATTCTGTTCACCCGTTTGTGCTGTAGAATGCCGTTTATAGGGGGAAGTTTAATTATAACCATCCGGTATAATTCTTTTATTGGAATCAATAAAAATTAGTCATAAATCTTATTTATAAATTTTATATCTATTATTATAAATTTTAAGCCATTAAGAGTTTTATATTTATACTAGCTGCTACCCCAGGCATTGCACTGACCATGACTTAGCCTTTCTTTTCCATAAGCCTGTAGCTATAAAAATCAGCTACAAGATACGGTTTCTTGGTGTTTGGGTCACACTGAGAGATGCTGATACAACATCCATCTTCTGCACGACATGAGAGGCACAGGAAGGAATCAAAGGCTTGATGGATGTCACTAATCTGAACTAGTTTGTTGTCTGTGGATAACGATATACCGCTTTTCAAACACTTGAGCAACAATCAAAAGAGTAACTTTTTAGAAGCGGGAGCATTGAAGAGTACACTATGAGCATGCGAAGCCTTTTTGTCAGCACTAATTACTATTTGAAAATCTTGAAGGTGTTTGGGAGTAGACTAAACAGTAGCTCTGTAACCCTTCATATACTTGTGCAAGTAAAGAAAAGATACACAACTCTATAACAAATCTAACTCGCGGTTATCCAGAACATTTCGTGAGTGTAAAGGAAGCAGCACATACCTTTGTACAGTTCAGCCAACTCATCCTTCAAAAGGCTTTGTAGTAATTATCTAGTCACCATTTAAGGACACGCTTTTTACTTTTTTTTATATTACCGTTTGTTAGCGAATGTCAAAAATACATTGTAAATGTATAGAAAATTAAAATATCTAAAAAAAAGTACCGGCTGATTATAATCAAACTTCCTCTATAAAAGTTTGGAACTAAATTTTTTTTTTTGATGAGCGCATCTCGTGCATAATTTCGTTGCATTCTGTTCACCCGTTTGTGCTGTAGAATGCCGTTTATAGGGGGAAGTTTAATTATAACCATCCGGTATATCCCGATAGAGTTATCCGTTTAGATCTCTTGCTTTACGGTATCGCATATATGCACCTGCTTCGTTTTAACACCAGCGCCGACTTGTAAGAAGTTGAGTTGAGTTGGCATTTCAATAATATATAGAGAATAAATCTATAGAGAAAGTGCATGTTTATAAAAATATACGAGTGTTGACTGCAACTCAACTTTTCGTTGGCAAAACATTGCTTGTTTTCATTGTATCTTATGAGCTTCGATATGGATGACGTATACAATAAAACTATATTTTACTTAAGGGAAGGGGAAGGAAACATCAGAAACTGGCCAAGTAATTCAAAATAGACATTTTTTAGCACTTACAAAATTATATATATATATATTTAAAATTAAACACTACACAGTACTATTAAGTATTAATACAAAGTATAACTACTTTGATTATGTTAACAAGAACAAGAAACTATTACATAAATAAGAATCTAATAAAAATGTGCAAAACCTGATCATTTTAAGGAAAAAACAATTACATTTATAGGTACAGTTCTTCTCACAAAAACATAGAAAATACATTAGAAATATGAAAAAAAAAACTTTGCAATAATAAAAAAATTCTTAAAGCGTAAGAATTTTATATAATCTATTACATTACAGTAAGGTTAACGTTTTATTACCATTCTGAAAATGTTTGCCACACATTCTCGAAGAAGGACTTGGAGTCCGGTCTTGCCTTTTCCAAGCTTTTATCCAAGTCATCCACAATGTAGGATCTTTAGGAAAGCATTAAAAGTCAATATTTTCACCTATTTTGAAACGCTTAGTACAGCCATTGTGACGCCTTCAATATTCTCAAATGAGAGGTAACGTGAATAATGGATCACAGTCAAAGAATAAAATTGGAAATTCACTTTAATTCTGGATTAAACACGGCTATTTACAAAGCAATGTTAATTCCTAAATCATCTAGATCTGCAAAGGATGGTTGTCGATAAAACTTCCTCACGACAATCACAGACGAAAGAAAAAACAAAGAGATTAAAGAGATTAAAAAGGGATTTAATAATCTCTTACAAATGGGCAGGCTTTTCAGGGTGCAATCAAACCCAATTTATCCCCCCTTCGGTATCGAGATTCTGCCGCTCCCTATATGAGCGGACTTTACGAATCTCCCAAACTAGCAAGCTCTCTGGTAAAAAAGGCGAAAGCCTCCACGAGATCAACACACCTCAGAAAAAAAAAATGACGAAAAGCCCTGAGTCGCAAAATTGTAGGCTTTTTATACCTGGGGGTCAGTTATGGTCCCGCCAATTCTTTTTTGGGGTCAGTTAAGATCCCAGTTACATGAGAATTCCAGCTAAAGTTACAGTTATATTTTTTAACTGAATTCTCATTCGCTGGCTGTCTCTTCAGGGAATAATCGAGCATTCTTTTACGAGATCCTTCTGGGGCGTATTCGTCTATTCAGTGCGATTGTCAAGATTTCCGACTCTGCGACGCCACGTTATTGTCCAGGTAAGCAGGTGTACTACAGTCAACTGTTTTGGAGCGTGCTCGGACAAAAGGGAGTCTTCACACCATACATGCAACAGCTTGTTATAATTTTCAGATAATTGACAAAATTAAAACTCCAATAACAAGCACAATCCTTAGGAAATTCAAATGTTTTGCCAACGAGGAAGTTGAGTTGCAATTTTTGCTGCAACTGATGTCATGTGTACATTCTCTATATCATAAATGTAGATAATTCGTTAGTTATTATATGCCTTTATAAGAAAATATAAGGCAATTTGTCGCAACGTCACGAACTACTATAATGCCCTTCCAATTCATTTTCATGTTTACAACAGCCAATAGACAAACCATAAACTGCCCTTCCGTTTGAAACTAAAGCCAGAATTGTCATAATTTGAGAATTTACCCTACTGCGTGAAATCGTCTTATTGTAATTTAAAACTCCCAACCCGTTACCCCTCTTAGGGAAAGAATTGTGAAAAACCGTTTCTTTAGTCAGCGCGTACGTGGTTAAATATACGTGTGCAAAATTTCATTGCAGTTGGTTCAATGGATCCGGAGATTTCGCAATAGGTGAGTTAGAATGGGATTTGGTTTGTAAATATTGATTAATAAATATTATTATAAATAAAAATACTTAATTTCTAATTACAATAATAATTTACCACCATATGTAAATGTAATTTGATTTGTGTATTCAATATTGGGGAAATGCTCCGTTTGCACAAAATAACACATATGTACATGCAAATAAAGAGATAAGGAACCAGACTGCGAGGCAATATACAGCAATGTGGTCGGTAACGTCTATATAAGACAACAAGTGTCTGGTATAGCTGTTAGATCGGTTATTGCTGCTACAATGGTAGGTTATCAATATTTAAGTGAGTTTAACATGGTGTTTAAGTCGGTACACGGGAGATGGGACATAGCACCTCCTAGGCAGCTATAAAATTTGGATTTTTCCGTATGACCATTTCATGAGTGTTCCGTGAATATCGGGAATCCGGGAAAACCTCAAATCTCTGACGTCATTGCAGCCGGGAAAGCGAGAAAAGATCATTCAAGAGCGGGATAAACGTCGATTGTGGAGAATCATTAAACGTGACAATGTGCAACCTTTCGGCAAATTGCAGCAGATTTCAATGCTGGACCATCAACAAGTGTTAGCGTGCGAACGGTTCAACGAAATATCATCGATATGGGCTTTCGTGGAACCGAAGGCCCCCTCATGTACCCATGATGATTGCACGACACAAAGCTTTGGTCCGTCAACACTGACATTGGATTGTAAATGACTGAAAACACGTTGCCTGGTTTGACGAGTCTCGTTTCAAATTGTATCGAGCGGATGGACGTGTACGGGTATGGAGACAACCTCAAGAATCCATGGTCCCTGCATGTCAACAGGGAACTGTTGGAGCTGGTGGAAGCTCTGTGACGGTATGGGGTGCGTGCAATTGGAGGGACATGGGGCTCCTGATAAGACTCTGTTAGGTAAGTAAGTATCATGTCTGATCATCTGCACCTATTCATGTCGATTGTGCATTCCGATAGACTTGGGGAATTCCAGC
The DNA here is from genome assembly GCA_032207245.1 of Pardosa pseudoannulata. Classification (NCBI taxonomy): domain Eukaryota; kingdom Metazoa; phylum Arthropoda; class Arachnida; order Araneae; family Lycosidae; genus Pardosa; species Pardosa pseudoannulata. The sequence goes on along the minus strand of CM063505.1, from coordinate 186,502,732 downwards.
TGGACAATGTGACACCCCACAATAATACAAAGTGGCTTTAGGAACACTCTTCTGACTTTAAAAATTTCTGCTGACCACCAAAATCTCCAGACAGGAACATTATTGAGCATTTCTGAGATGCCTTGCAACGAGCTGTTCAGAAAGGATCTCCACCACCTCATACTCTTTGTGATTTATGGATAGGCCTGCAGGATTCATGGTGCCAATTCTCCTGCAGTACCTCAGACATTAGTCGAGTCCATGCCGCGTCTTTTTTGCGGTACTTCTGCGTGCTCGCAGGGCCACACTCGATATTAGATAGGTTTACCAGATTGTTGGCTCTTCAGTGTATATTGTGCCGAACGATGGCCAATTGGTTAGGGTGGTGGCCTTCGGATCCGGAGTTCGAGGGTTCGAATCCCACTATGGCATGGATGTTCGTTGCCGTTCGTAATCGGCTTTAAGCTGTAGGTCCTGGTCTCATTAGCCCTCATGTTGCAAGAAGTAGACCGTAATGCTCCAAACCAAAACCAAAATCAGTGTATATTGTTGTATGTACGGGTTCGAAACGATGGATGCCACAAAGCAATAAAAAACTTGAAGTGATTTTTTTTTACAGTAAACAGTTTACAATTTGATCATTTTCCAGTATGACTACAGATGAGATTCTATTAGTATTTTACAGCACATAATTACTAATAATTAAATAACACAGGGCCAAGCTGTAGCACAAAGGCCTATCGATATCTGACTCTAAAAAGTAAAAATTGAGTTCAGGATTTGCAAGATAATTGGTGATGAAGATTTTCTAGGCCAAGGTAATGAGATTTTTATCAGTGCTATCAACAAAACTGAACTGAACTACTTGTGCCTCCTGTTAAAATCCAACTACCTAGCAATTACTGTGACAAATTTCGAGAATATTCTAGTAAGTTCGGGATCTCACCAAATTGGCGGTAATTTTGGCAAACTTTGGTGAAACATCTCCAACTTGGCAACTAAAAGTAATTGTATGAAACAAACTCCTACTTAGCTATATCTCGTCAAACAATGGAATTGGCTATTCATTACCCAATTTATTAAAAGGAAGATATACTTGTACTTCGCTTTACACGGCATGTCGACCAAAATTGCAGACTTGGAACTGCGATCGAAAGGCGGCAATTTAAACAGTATTTCCCATACATTTTCTGATATTTACAGGCATATAAACACAATAGTGGTAAAAAAATATTTACATTTACAAATAATAGTTTCAAATTCACAGCAACATTAATAAGTACGATTATTATTAATTAAATATGAGCAATCATAATTATGAGTAACTCATACGAGGGTTGGAACCATAATAGTGTTGGAACTTTAATAGTAGCAACTATTTATTTACATGGAATAGAAAAGTGATTCATGTCAACATGTTTTACAGTCTTTCAAGATAGTAGCACGTATTGTGTATAACTTGTTTCCAACGATGTGGAAGTCACAGAACACCTGTAGCAGCGCTTGTTCTGTTGATAGTTCGAAAGCACCAGTCTATTGACATAAGAATCTTTGGAACAGTTCTGAAGCGAATGCCACAAAGTGGTTCCTTCATTTTAAGAATTAAGACAAAGTCACAAGGGCTTAGACTTGGAGAGTAAGGTGGATGGTAAAGCCCTAGATGACACTGTCCTGTTGTACGACCTCTGGCACATTGAATTTTTATCCAACTTCGTTGTTCTTGTTTTGAAAACATCCCGACAACACTTTACACAGAAAGCTAATACAATGATCAGTTCTTTGCGTCACTCCGCATTCGAATGACGTAGGAAAGACGATTCTTTTTGCTGAGAGGTAAGGTATGTATAAAGCTCACGTGTGGTACACGAGACATTCTTTGGTATTGTTGCGTAGCATTTTTACACCAGTGTTGCCACTGTTAAAGTTCCAACCCTTGTATATACGTACATTTACGGGAAAAATCTACGACTACAATTCTTTCAAAATTGCCAGATTAGTTTTAATACAGGAAAGATTAAATATTACAAGAAGATTTTTTACATTTCATAGGCATAATAAAGTAAAAGAAAGAAAATGTTGGTTTCTTACTGCTTAAAACTGATTTACCAAAACTAACGTTGATTGTATAGAAATTCATCTACATATTTTGATTGAATGGTTTTCCACTTCTGCACTACATCAGATTTTCGGTACGGAATAATGTTTGAATTCCAAATGTAGTGTGAATGTTCACCGTTCAAATTTGGCTTTAAAGCGAATATCTTGGTCTAACTTCTACCCGTCTAGAAGAAAATTGACTGTACTGATATTTTAGAGATGGTACCATTATTCTTCAAGGTATTACATTCTTGCGGTTAATTGGTTTGGAATGGTACGGTCTACTGTTCTGCTACAAGAAGGTAGTCAGAACGGGACCTATTGCAAGCCAATTCCGAACAGCTGCGAACAACTATTCCAGCCGTAGGATTCATACCCCGGTACTGAATACCCGCGAGCTATCCGCATGTTCTTACAGAATATCTAAAGAATAGCTTTTTTGCTGATATATTTTCTCTGAAATGAAGCGTTTATAAGCGGGTGCGTAAATGAGACACACATATAAATAAATAAATAAATATATATATATATATATATATATATATATATATATATATATATATATATATATATATATATATATATATATATATATATATATATATATATATATATATATATAAGGCAGTTTCACGCAGTGTGACACATCTCACCTCTCTCTGGCGAGTTTATTTTTCATCTCAAACTGAAGGGCAGCATATTGATTACTTATTGGCTAGCACAAATGTGGATATGATTGGAATGAGCATTAAAGTGTTTCGAGACTTTGCGTGAAATCGCTCTATTGTGTTTATTTAAGTGGTTTTTGGTAAAATTATGTGACGCGCTAGACAGAAAATAACTCCCTGGCCGACATGTGAGTTACAATTTTTTATTTAAATATATCGATTCATTAGCTTCCTCGAGAGTTAATTTTGATTAACGATTATTTTACGTAAGCAAATGGATAAATTGAACTATCATTATTTACTTCAAGAAACAAATCACTCCTGAAGATGTGAAGTGTTTTTTAAAATTAAGATTTTGGTAAGATTTAGTACTTTTATTGTGCATGGTTTATTTCTATCATGTATTTCTTTTTCGTTTCTATATCTAAAGTAAACCTTACTATGTTTAAAGAAAGATAATTTGTTGTATAAAGTGTTGTTGAAACTTAAGTAAGTGTGTTGCAAGATTTATTTACTACAAAAACAGTACAGAGAGAAAATATTGGCAGTACTGCAGAACTTGAAACCTGGTCTGTCATATTGTATATCGTATTCGTGGCATGTTTGGTGCAAGTTTACATTGACTTATATTTTTAATAATGTTATATAATTTTATCATCATCATAGAAATAATAGTAAATCTAAAAAAAGAAGTCAAATGAAGCAAACAACCTTTTTAAAGAAGGCAAGATATCAGACAAACCTAAATTTGGAGAGTACAACACATGCATGGGAACATATACATTATGAATGCCGGGCTCACCGCCATGTTTTTTTTCCCAACCAAGAGAAAATTGCGTTTATCACTTTACAAAATTACCAAATTTGCCTACAAAAGACATTGTGCGTATGGTACATCTCTACCGTTTTTACAAGGGGGGGGGGAACAAACTTCTCACAAAAATTTAATATTGTGTTAAAATTTAATTATTTATTAGAAGCTTATGTTTAGTGTATATTAAAATTATATGAGTTTTTTAATTACGAAAAAAAAATGCCATAAATTGTGTTTCTGCTGTGTTGCTTTTTTTTAGGAAAAAGGTAAATTTTGTAAATTTTTTGGTTTCAAAAAAGCCATGTGACGGTCACGTTTTCTTTATTTGGTGATCTTTTAGAAAAGCCATTTGCTGATGGTCGCCAAATAAAATCATAGCGGACGGGCCCGGCTTGTACAATACATCTGTTTCAAAAATGTATATAGCTCATAGGAAACCAAATATTTTATTTGTTATATCAGATTTTTTATGTATGGTTAATAAGGATTCTGCTATGGAGTTGATTTCATTCTATACTTTTTTGATCAAATTAATTATCTTTACTTAAGTAGTAAAGAACTAATTTGGGACTGAGAATGGGCTTGACTAAAGAACTGGACTAACTGGTTGACTAATCGCCAACTTGGTGATAATGGTTTAAATATGGTCGCCTAACATTCTCACCGGATCTCACCGTGTGCAAACAATTTATATCTATATTATAATTTATATATTTGCATCCTACTCTCCTTGTGTAACTTTTTTCTTATATAGTAAAAGTGCGCAATACTTAAAAAATTAGATATAACAAACCATTAATGGTTCACTATGGCTGATTTTTAATTATTTGGAGCTGTTGCGTTTGTAAACTGTTAGGAGATTAATAGTTCATAAATATAAATGTCCAGTTTTCAAGTCGTTTTCTGTAATTAAATAAGAGTATATAATTCTATTACGATTGAGCACTGTGCATTAATTAAAATCTCCAGAAAAACCAAGAAATACAATGTTTGGTTGGATTACCTTTGTGTTTTAGTATATCTCCAATATTTTCGCCAAATTTGCTAAAGGGAACCCAATTCTTAAGTAGTTCCCTGAAAATGTTTAAATCCGGATTAAAAATATAAGAATTAAAAAAAAATCATTTTTTAATTAAATTTATTGTTAAGTAATTCTAAACAGAAAATGTTAGAGGGAAAGAATATGTTCTGAATTACAACCAAATTTTAAATTGAGCCCCATTACATACTTAAGAGATTAATCCATAGTCTTCTCGTTGTTTAATTTAATCTCTTCAGATTTCCCAAAGATTTGTACAATTTGTATGCCTTGAATACAGGTTAACCATCATGTTAAATATTTATCCATACAAAAGTGAATATCTAATATTTAAAAAAAAAGTTTGAAAACACATAAGCAGAAATTTAAATATTGTACAAGCAATACCATCTCTCGGGGATAACTGAACATCTTAAAAATGTATCCAATGACAGAAGATTAGCATCTATATCTCCCTCTCTCTCTTTTTCTATTTTATATATATATATATATATATATATATATATATATATATATATATATATATATTCGTAATATATATAATATATATTTGTAATATATATATAATTCGAAATTCGTAGTTCGAGAAGAATCCAAAAGTCCTGTGCACCTTTAATACCAATTCGTGGGTTATCTATTTCAACTCCCACGCCAAAATTTTGTTTCGTTTTTAAAACATTAGATACAGAAGTAAATAAGTGTACTTTAATCCTTTTAAATCTAGTAAAAAGTGTTCTAAGGTTTTAAATATACAAAAGTTTGTAAATTAATATCTATATAAAATATCATAAGTAGATTTTGCTGCAGATGTTTAAAAGAACTATAGAAAATTTGGCATGGAATTTTTTAAAACATTCAAATTGAATATTTCTATATAAATGTTTTAAATCCGTGGTGGAGTGAGTAGAACCTTTATACTTTGTCTATCTACAGTAATTTGTAAGTTTCATCTTTAAGGTCTTACTATATTTAAGGGGACACAGTACCTTGCGAGACTAAATATTTATAAGTCATTTTTCGGTTCATCATAAAATATATAGTTCTGCTTCTTTTAGGGGCTTTTTATTTACAAGTTCATTAATAACTCCCTAGCTTTAAAGAATTTAGTTTTGTTATTTCAAGATTAGGTTCATCATAAAATAAATAGTTCTGCTTCTTTTAGAAGAGTTTCATTTACAAGTTTTTGAATAACTCTCTTGCTTTAAAAATATATTTTTGTCATTTCAAGATTTGATTCAGTATAAAATAAATAATTCTACTTCACTTAGAAGAGTTTTTTCACAAGTTCTTTAATAACTCTCTTGCTTTAAAAAACTAGTTTTGTCTTTTGAAGAAGAATGTAATTTTTAAACAACATAAAAATATGCGTCGAATGAAAAAAGGAAGGAATTCACTTACCCGCAGGATAACTTTTAAATTATGTATAGTAGAAACTAAATTTTTATATTCAATTGAAATAAAGTGTATATTTTATTATGTAAACCAAACTTTTTATGATATCTAATATTTTAAAAATTTTAAAAGTTAAACACTTTAAGAAATTGAAAATTAAAAATAAAATTGGTTTTCATCATGCTATAAAATAAAATATATCGCTCATATTAATATAATTTATGTTCACAGAATAAAAAATATAATTGACCTTTATTTAACATAAAAATTAGTTTCTAATTTACAATTTTCAAATGTTGTATTGTGGGTAAGTTAATTTTTTTACTTGGTGTACATATATTTTATACTTTTTAGAATGTATATCTTCCTTTAACAAAACAATTATTTTTATAAATTTAGAAAAAATTTTATTCTAAACAATTTATTTTAAAACTAATCAAAAACAAGCTGTTATAATGAAGTTTTTTTTTTAGATCGAAAGCCATTATGTTCCTTTAAATTATATTTCAATATTTTTTTCTTCTCTTCGATTGATATCGTTCTGTAGTCTGATATAAAAACAAGAGAAAATAAGCTTACCGATACCTTGCTGAAACATTCGAAATCTGGGTAGCTGCCAGAATTTCGCCTTAATATCAATTTTGGAAACTGATAATGAAGTAAAATTTCAACAAAGGGCTTTGCACTTTTTGAACCGAAGCCTAAAAGTAATTTATTCACATCGCTGACACACTGTCTGTACGCTCTTCAAAATTTACGGTCTTGTGTTCGAGATGTGAAGGAAGACAATGAAAGTAGACAAAAGCATAACTAAAGTGACACTAGAGAAAAATAAAAAGGCAGCTCTTTTAATTTGACTAAAGGAACCTCTATATATCTAGATACCTATAAATAAATGCAAAACACGCAACCTTCTTGGAAAAGCTTCAAGACAGTACGGATCTCGCCCAAGAATGATATTCATGATTAAGGTTAAAAAAAAGTGAAAAATAGAGAGATGAATTAAATTTAGCATATTGCGGGGAAATATTGATTCATAACAATTTTAGCGCACCAAACAGTTTCTTTACGTAAGACACCTCCACCATTTTGTTCGAATTCAACACTAAACTTACTGACATTTAATATATACCTATTTCTTCCGATGGCGGTCAAATAACTGCTTTTCAAACAAACGCTATATTCTTTTCTAGTTGGTTATAACTAATACGGTATCTTGCATAGCCAATAAAACACAAAATAATTATGTAATAAAATTAAACACATTTTTTCGGGCTTTAGGAATATACATTTTTTGAAAGAAAACTCGATACTGAAAAATTATGTTACTTCACTAATTTTACATATATATTGTTATTCAAATTAAAATATATTTGTCGTCTCAGTTTTTACACATGACCTCTCCTTCAAAAATTGTTATACAAACGTATTTTTTATATGTAGAACAAATGTTTATGATTTTATGACCGTTATTTTGCCTCAAGGGTTACCAGCAGTCAGAGATCTGTACCCAGCATAAACCAAACTGCACTTAAGTACATGGACTGTTTCTAAAAACAATAGAGTGACATTTTCTTTGGAAACTTAAAATTGTTAGTATGTTTGAGATTTCAAGGCAGATAGCTTTATTAAATTTTCTATATTTTCCAGCAGTCAAAACACCTCTCGAAGTAGATTATGGTAGAGTACAAATGATTATCAGGAAAAACGAGAAATAGATAATGAAGAGTTAAGTAGTATATCTTAGAGAAAAAGTTCTACTGTAAAATCAAGAGAGATGAAAACTTGAAATTTAACAATTTTGATTCAAGTTTCAAAAGGGATCATTTGATCCGTCTGGTAGGTTTAGTGTTAAGGTAATTTGAAATATTTAATGTTTCAAACCCTTTACACTTCATTTTTAAAAATTTTACATTTTTATGTAGGAGTTTCAACCACTCCTTTACATTTTTTTCGGGTGCAAAAAAGTATTACCTAGAGTCAAATTGAAAATAACTTTGTATTGATATACTATATATTTTCTCGTTAGAAATATAACATTTAAATCTTCCACTCTATAGTTCTATTGGGTTAGTGGTTCTACAAAGCTATCTGAATTGTAGGATAAGTGCCCCCAAAATATGTTGTTCGATGCCTTTTACCCTTTTCTGTTCTGTGGGAGTAGACATTGCTTGTTATATGCGTAGGAGTATAAGGAGGTTTTTCTTCAAAACCTTTTTACAGTGGATGAATATATATTTATAAAACATTTGTAGGGTACTTACCTTTAACATTCAGGTAAAAATTCCAGTCAGATTTTACTCAACTACTACGACAGTCGGTTAAAACCGTGTTCGAAATAAATGTTCATCGATTAGGGCGGTAAGTCAGAATCAGCATTGGAATGGGTGCAAATGATTAAAGTAACAAACACGTTACTTTTGGAACTTCCCATAAGGAAAGGCCGGACGATGGCCGAATGGGAAGGGTGCTGCTCTTTGGTACCGGAGTTAGTAGGTTCGAATTCCACTTTTGGCATAGATGTTTATAGCCTTGCGAAATCGCCCTTTGATGGTAGATCTCGTCTCATTACCCCTGGGGTAGCAAAAAAGTAGGCCGTAGCGCAGTCCAATAAAAACCCGAGTTCGCACGGGGCTGGAAAGTTCTTCAATGTGGAAAAAATTCTTTAAAACCAATTTTTTAAGGTAAAAGTCCTTTTTTTTTAGTATAAAATTTTGCGAAAGTGCTTTAAAAGTCTTTTTTATCAACTTGAAAAAAAAATGTAACACTATTTTTTTAATGTAAAAGTGCTTTAAAAAAATCTGAAATTATGTGAAAGTAATTTTTTGTTTGTTTCATTTTCCTCTCTCGCTCAATTTTTTTAGCTGTGCATACAATATTGAAAAAAGATCTATAGCTCTAGATTACATTCTAAACTCTCCATCTTTTCTGAAGCCTTTGCTATCTTGAAGTTTTTAGAAGCATTGATGCAATACAAAAGTAAAAAAATTATTATCTATACAGACTCCCAAAGTGTTTTAATTTCATTGTTTTCTACTAGTTTTAATAAGCATATTATTTTCCTAATTCTCCCTTTAATATCTAACCTTCCGCCCGTAGGAATCTCGTTAATTTTTATCTGGGTTCCCTCTCATGTCGGCATCAAAGGAAATGAACTTGTGGATGTAGCTGCCAAGTCTGTAGTAAGCTATTTCAACACTGGCCTTCCTTATCCTGACGTGAAAATTTAGATCAAAGATTTAGCTCCCCCTAAATGGCAGGACTGTTGTGTTAGTGCATTATAAAATAAATTGCGAGAAGTAAAAAAAAAAAAAAAATATTGCATGTGGCCCCAACTACATTCTAGAAGACATGACGTGATGATAACTCCTCTAAGGGTGGGTCACTGCCAACTCATCCATGCATATCTCTTGTTGGCTGAGCCACCTCCACAATGTGTGTATTATCAGACAAATTATACTACAGTCACACATATTTAAACTTCTTGTCTTTGTTTTAAATCTTTGTACATAATATTCTTTGAACATTCGCCACCTAATCTTATTCAATCATTAGAGAAACGCTACATCCAGGCTTATTCCATTTTTTTCGCCGTACTGGCTTGTATTTCGAAATCTGATTTGTGTTTGTTGCTCTTTAACTGATGATACCCAATATTCAGTTTTTAATATTTATTTATTTGGAATTATTCTTTAATATTTAGTTTATTCTTTTGCTTTAGTGTGAATTCAACTGAATTTGGATACCTTATTTCAATTTTTAACATTTTAATATTTTAATACTTTTGAATCTTTAAATAAACAGTTTTCTTTTTTGTATTGTAGGATTTTCAATTATTCAATTTCTGTTTCAAATTTTTAATCTTTAATTTTTAATCAAACTTTCCCGATTATCGAGTTAATTTTTTTGTATTTCTCAATTTTCTACCTATTTATTTGTGTTATCTGTTTTAAGCGTCTTTCTTTTTTAACTTATCCTCAAATTGGTTTGACAAAATTGTTGTTTCAAAATTGTGTAGTTCCATTGGGTTTTATTTTTTTGCCTTGTTTGGCGCTGTTTGTCCCAAGAGCATTGAGTGCCACTAAATTTCAACTATCCAAAAAATCAACCTCCCTCGCGCATAATTATTACATTTTTATTATAGTATTACAACCAAAGTCATTTTATAAAAATTCCAATTTATTGTATAATATCTGTTTATAGCAAATATAGTATGTGTTTTTATTCTGATGTAATATTAATGGGTAACCAATTTCATAGTACAAACCTGTAACTTTTTTTGTTACTTTATACTGTCAGTTCACAATATATATATATATATATATATATATATATGCGTGTGTGTGTGTGTATACATCTATATATGTATATATATATGTGTGTGTTTATAATATATATATGTATAGATATGTGTGTATCTATCTATCTATCTATCTATCTATCTATATATATATATATATATATATATATATATATCTATATCTATATCTATATCTATATCTATCTATCTATATCTATATCTATATATCTATATCTCTCTATCTATATCTATATCTATATCTATCTATCTATCTATATCTATATCTATCTATCTATATCTATCTATCTATATCTATCTATCTATATCTATCTATCTACCTATCTATCTATCTATCTATCTATCTATCTATCTATCTATCTATATATATATATATATATATATATATATATATATGCAGTACAATGTGAAAATGCAGTAAATGTATTCGGGAAGTTTGCTTTGGTGACGCTAAATCAGCCATAAATTACTCAAAAATTATTTAGAAGAAAACTAGTACGGAACTGTAAAAATTCAATCTGCATTACTATTATGTTGCGTCAGTAGGTGTTTCGTTTTTACCCGGAGAATTGAGAGCGAATTCTGTTAATATAATAACTGTTTTATTTCTTTTTGTTATATATCATGTAGATTTATTCTATAATATGCATAAACAGTAAAAACTGTAAGATATGTGTATTACAAAAGTTTTGCCTAAATAAGGCAATTTGTCGCAACGTCACGAACTACTATAATACCCTTCTCATTCATTTTCATGTTTACAACAGACAATAGACAAACCATAAACTGCCCTTCCTTTTGAAACTAAAGCCAGAATTGTCATAATTTGAGAATTTGCCCTACTGCATGAAATCGCCTTATTGTGTATTTCCAAGGCACAAATTAAAAATTTAAGCACGTGACATAAATAAAATGTTAAAAAAATTTAATTTTGCAAATAATCAAGCCGTTACTAATAGCAACGGAACAGATTTTCATGGAAGAAAATGACACAATTGAAATAAAAAAATGTCAAATAAAAGTGGCTAAAAAAACCAGTAAAAAGCTTGAATTTATATAATCTTAAACACTATTACGTGAATTAAGGGTTTTATTAATATTAGAAGTTTTTCAATGAAATATATATCCAAACTATAAAGATATGAACCCAATGGAGGTCAAATAGTGTTCTATATCCATCATAAACTTGATCTGTTTAACGCTTAAAACCTTCCTAAGGTTTAACCGAAACTCCATGCAACATGTCATGAAGATTAATCAGTCATTTAGGGATGCATAGCGAGAAGTCTACCCTATACATACAGATGATTTTGTATAAAAAAAATTTCCTGCTTCACTAATATAAAATTTGTTTTAATTCCCCACAATATAATATGATTCTTAAAAAAAACTGATTTACTTTTAATACTTTGATTGAAATGATTTACTTTTGACTTTAATAGTTTTTTAAATTTTCGTAGACAGCATAGTGAGGAACCCTCAAGACAAATTAATTTAAAATGTTTTCCTTACTAAAATATTTGAATAGAGGCATTGGTTTGAGGGTTGCATTAAAACTTATGTGTCTTAATTTTTAAAAAAATATTCCTACGAAAAACAACAAGCCAGAAGAAAAATGTTTACAATAAAAGGTGCATAAATATAATTTTTTTTGTGTGGTGAACCTCTTAACACTATAACCTCGGGAGTTTCGGTCTATCTAAAACCTTAGGATGGGTTAAATTTACGTGGATTAATAGGAATTCATGTTGTTACAAAAAATTGCTCTGTATTTATACGCAATGACATTTATCATATTTAGACATTATATTATAATAATTGATAAAAGTAATAACACAATACAATATTGAAAAGTACATACAGACGAATTTAATAGAATTATTTAGTTTCTTTCCAATCAATATTTCTCACACAGTTCAGGCAACTTTTTTTATATATATTTTGTACATTTCCTACACAACGGTATTTTACAGTTAGAACAAATATCTACAGTTTTGTTTCCCCATTTTTAAACTCAGTTATAAACCCCTTTTTCCATCGGCACAAATGCTTCAATATTATATTTTCGTAAATTTTTACGGATATAAAATTAGGAAAAGTCGAGAAATTTATTTCAATTTCGTTCGTAGCCTTTTAAGAAAATTGGACAAAAAATAGCTTTTTGGGTGCTTCACTCTCTATAAGGATATAAAATTTGGTTTAATTTAGGAACATATATATCAATAATAGGTCACTTTAAATTGATATAGTCTGAATTCCTTTGGCGTTATATGACTAGATTTTGCCCAAACTTCTTGGTGAAATTTCTTCAAATTCTTTTCAGAATTTTTGAATTACGTAAGAGATGCTTTAAAATATTTTTCCCCACAATATAATATGATTCTTAAAAAATGATTTGCAACTTTAATAGTTTTTTAAATTTTCGTAGACAGCATAGTTGGGAACCAACCCTCAAGACAAATTAATTTAAAATGTTTTCCTTACTAAAATATTTGATTAGAGGTATTGGTTTGAGGGTTGCATTAAAACTTATGTTTCTTAATTTTTAAAGAATTATTCCTACGAAAAACAACTTTTATATAAGCGTACGTCAGAAGAAAAATGTTTACAATAAAAGGTGAATAAATATAATTTTCTTGTGTGGTGAACCTCTTAGAACCTCGGGAGTTTTGGTCTACCTAAAACCTTTGGATGGGTTAAATTTACGTGGATTAATAGGAATTCATGTTGTTACAAAAAATTGATCTGTATTTATACGCAATGACATTTATCATTTTTAGACATTATATTATAATAATTGATAAAAATAATAACACAATACAATGTTGCAAAGTACATATAGACGAATTTAATAGAATTATTTAGCTTCTTACCAATCAATATTTCTCACACAGTTCAGGTAACTTTTTTTATATATATTTTGTACATTTTCTACACATCGGTATTTTACAGTTAGAACAAATAGCTACAGTTTTGTTTCCCCATTTTTAAACTCACTAATGAACCCCTTTTTCCATCGGCACAATCACTTCAATATTATATTTTCGTTAATTTTTACGGATATAAAATTAGGAAAAGTCGAGAAATTTATTTTAATTTCGTTCGTAGCTTTTTAAGAAAATTGGACAAAAAATAGCTTTTTGGTTAAAAAATGAATATTTATAGTGATAAAGATTAAAATCACTTTTACAAGGCATATAGCACTTGAACTTTTTTTTTTTTAAATAATAAGGAGAACCTGCCTGTTAAGCCTTCAACCATACAATGCTGTGGATTTTGTTCCCCCTTTTATGATAGAAGCATCATAGAGGACACCAACATTACTCCCTGAGACAACACAAACAAAATGGGTCTTTGTAATTTAAAAGCAGGGACCAAGAAGAAGATCCCCGGGCTTGTCTTCCCACCTCCAGAGGTATCGTTTGAGAGCTTGGAGGACATTGCGCCATTGATGAACACGTCGGATCATTGGCCGACCCGAGCCTCGACCCCGCATCCTTCCAGTTATAAGATAGTTGTCTTTGACGACTGAACTACCGAAGCTCTCGAATCAAGAAGTATAACAGATGGTTTAGTTTACAGTGTAACTTTCAAAGGATGACCTATTTATAGGAATTATATATGGCGTCAAAATTGATTGATGTATTTGAATGATCTATTACGATGATGTAAGGTGTTTTAGCTCATTAATGCCTAGTGCCCTTCGTTAGGAACAGCTAAAAAACTGCTTGTAAGATTTTTACAGTTTTCTCGAAACGAAGTTTCTTTTCCGGCGAAGGTAGATGGCAGTCCAATATACGATCTCGCAAATTTTCCAGTATTGCTATTATTTATAAATTTGTTATATTGATCTATATTTTTATGATTTTTCAAGCCCCGGGAAAATGCTTTTACTCTTTCTGTAGGTACATCGGCTAAAATCATGGCAAATAACCCTATTATAGAGTTTCACTTTACTGGACTGAAGTGACCCACACTCGCTGTCAAACACAAGGTTTTAGCTGCGAAGGTCAAGAGCTGTTGGGGTGAAAAACTAAATCTACCATAATTTAACAAAGAATGCTTCAAACTTCATTAACACCAAAGTATGTACAAACATATAAGTTATTTCTTGCGCCCGACCTAGCCGAAGCCATACGGAAATAATGACTAATCGCCGAGACAACAATCGAACCCAGTACCATAAACAATCAACTAACCTAACCAAAATTTTGAGGGACGACTGAAGCCAGGCCACCAAGCTGGATCTACTGAAACATCCCTTTACGGAGGAGCCATCCGCTATTTTTATTAAAATCAACTTTTAGTATATACAAAATATATTTAAACAATATTACGAACATAGAATACAAAGTTTATACCTTAATAGAAATATTAAAATACTCCATAACTGCGCGAATTTTCTAATTGAAACATTAATAAAATTTTTGGGAAACCATTGTTTCCTTATATTATCAACTTTCTTACAAACATAAATCAAATGATTAAGAGAATCATCTTGGTCTTCACACCAACAGTTTGAACACTTACCAAAGAATCTTGCTTGATGAGCAGGGATGGCACCATGACCCGTGTAAATTTGATTAAGGAAGAAGTTGCTTCCACAGTCAATTCTTCTTGCCACTTATTGACGATATCTTCAATCAATAAAGTCTTGATCTGCTTAATGGAATACCCAACTACCAAGTCCACTGAATCCTTACGAGTTGCTTCTTTAGCCAAGAGATTTACATACTCATTATATTCTTTACCAACCTGAGCCTGCACCCAATTCAAATGGATGTTCTAATGTATACATCGTTGAAATCGTTAGCCAGAATAAAGTCAATAGCCTTACAAACAACTAGAACTTCACACTTGAACACGGTGCCATGATCACTGACTATATATTGGGCTTTATAAACAATTCTGTTGTCGAGAATTACAATCAAGGCGAAGCCCAACTTATCCAATATTTTTGATCCGTCCGTGTAGATCATAATACTTTTATTTTTTATGGTCAGATCTTGACCAGCTAATATCATAATCATCCCATGGAGGAATAGCAGAGTCAACCTCCCAATCCACGTCATCATAATTAATAGTTACCTTCTTAGTAACAATACTATCCTTCTTATATTTTAATCTATAATATTTTTGTTGCTTTTCACATACTAAGTTAATAGGAATTACACCACCTAAAACTTGCAAAATAGCAGTGGAGACACTGCTTTAAGCCTTAGTACTCTTGAGTAGCGTAATGCGCTATAAAGAGTTTAACATATTGTAAATCATTCTGGTATTTTTATACCATATTTCATAGTTATATATTATTTGTTTTTCTATAATGTTATTATAAATATTTTTGAATAGTGTGCAGTTGATACCCCATCGAACTCTACTAATACTATTAATCTTCAACATAATTGTAATAATTTTTTCCTTTAGTAATATTAAATGGGTGTCCAAGTAAGCTTATTATCTATATGTACGCCAAGGTATTTAATCACCTTCTTGTATTTTATCTTGATATTCCCTATTTTAATATTGGGAAACGTTCTAATAGTTTTTCCCATCTTAATGATAGTGTATAAACACTCGTTCTCACTTAAGCACAGACCACAGTCATTTGCCCAATTGTGGATCTTATCCAAATGAGGTTTAGTGATATCACAAAAATACCCCGGGGCGTTAGTCTTAGCTAAAACACAAATATCGTCCGCAAACGCTTGTATAACATGGTCTTCACTACATCTTAGAATTTCATTAATTATGATTAACCATAACTTTGGTCCCAAACTTGAGCCCTGGGGGACTCCTCCAAAGTAATCTCTAACATAGTTATTACATACCACCTTCCCATATGATATGAAAGAATTAATAATTGCCTTTAGGTATTCCGGCATATTGATGTTACTTAGACTGTGTCTAATACTTTCCCATTTAGCTCTACAAGGCACGTTTCCAGCCAGGACCACGAGGAGGTGGGCTCCCAGCCAAGACCACAACAACTTTTACCGTTGGTAAATATGAAAATAACACTTTGAGCCGGCGATAGACTCTAGGCCGTTGCCGCCGACTAAAACCAGATAGAAATTACAAAATCTTCACTTGGCCGCCTGGCCTGTACAAATGATGTAATGTTTATATGTACAAAGATATAAATATTTACATCTTCCTTTTTAATATATGAACATTTTGATGGCAATATTTAATAAATCAAAATTATTCTATTTTTTTATCCATCTATTAATATATATTACCTTTCTGTTGCATGAAAGCATTTTATTTCCCCCAAAAATAAATAAATTAAGAATATTTAAAAAAATAAATAAACAGAAAAAAGAAAAAAAAATGAAAAGAGAGAATTAAGTTCATTATAAATTTCATTAAGTTTATTTATACAGTAACGACTCACGTCAATTCTTTAATAAAAGATCATTAGCTTTTCTTTTTGTTTTTATGAAGTTACCCGAATTTTGACTAAAGTGATCTGGGTATCCATGTTAACCACATGCACGGTTTGGAGTCTTGATTTTCCTATTCTATAAAAGAAAGGTAGGAAAACTTCAAGTTCCGGTAACAACGTAAATAATAATTGTACACGTTACTGATCTAGATGAATTCGACGTTCTCCCACCCAATCCAACCCAAGTTTATGGGAGCCTAAAGGTCAAATTGTGGATGGGTAAAGCCTATCCGCTACTCAACAACAACGTATTCGCGTCCTGAGCCTAACACGACAGGACTTAATAAATGTTTCAATCTGTAGACATGTTTTAATAACATGTCTACAGATTCCCAATTTAACAATCCCATTTACAATATTCCCAATTTTACAGAAGGGAAAGGAGATTACAAAATTAAAACCAATATTACATAAATACAATATTATTTCTGAAATAAAATATTTTAATTTTGTTCATTTTTGCAGAATTTCATATATTTACCTGATTAAATTTATACAATTTCTATTACATTTATCAACAAGCTTTCAGATTTTACATATTTTATATTTTTTTACAATTACATTGTTTAATTATGCAATTCACATAAATTCCCATTATTTAACAATCACGAGAAACTGTAAATATTAGATATTTTTATATTGAAATCTATTTACACCATACTTTATATTATTAACTTAATTTATTGATCTTTAAACACAATATAAATTTTATACACCCATCAATTTTCAATAGCAAAACGTACTCAATAAATGTTCAATTAAATTAAGAATTCAAAATTCAAACTCTATAAATGAATACTCTTCATCAAGAATGTTATAAATTTGTTTAACTCTATTATTTTTTTACTATTGTTAGTTATTTTATAAAAACCTAGAGGTGATTCACTTTCCTTTAATTTTATATGTAATTTGATAAATGAACAAGTAGATTGAAGAAAATTCACTTTACAGGACTATGTTTACTTCTGACTCCAAAAAAATTTCTTAAAAATACATTTTAAGTGACATTTTATGATGTTTAAAATGATCACTAATGAGGACTTGCCATATTATTCGAAGTTAAATTTCATATTTGCTTCATTTTATGCAGCCTATTATATGTTAACTTTGAAATATTCATCAGTTTATACTCATCCGAAATGACTTGGACATCAAAAGAATGGTTGACATTACAAAGTGTTACAGAGAGAGACATTACAAAGCATATAAATTATCGACTCCGAATTTTGAAAACTTGTATACATGTAAATACTTGTATAAGTAAATTAATCACAATTAATTTTTTCTTAAAATCTCTCAACTCCTTTTTCTAATTTTTGTATACTTAATTTTTTATAGCATTTTGTTAATTTTTCAAATGCTGTTAGCAATTTTATTTTTTAGGAAATAAATTTCAGGTTATCCGTTTTAAATTTAGACTTTATTTAGATTATTAAAACTTAGTTTAAGTTTCGAAAACCCCGAAATTTTTACGAAAATTTCTATTTACAGACGTAAAAATATTTCCTGTAAATTAACGATTCAATCTGCATACACACACACACAAAAAAAAAAAAAAAAAAAAAAATTACCCAATTATGTCTGAAAGATACTTTGAGTAATAATAATGCAAAATAAAATAAAAATTTTAAGTTAGTTCGGAAGAAACATTTTTAAAAATTTGAATTTCTTAAAAATATTTTGTTGACTTTTTTAATAATTCATCTGATATTTGAAATATCTGTTCACGTGATTTTTAATTGTTTATTATAATTTTTTACTTATAATTATTTTAATTGTTTAGTTTTTTTTATTGTATATGCATGCAAAGTTTCGCCCGAACGATAGCCGAATGGTTAGGGTGTTGGCCTTCGGATTCGGAGTTCGTAGGTTGGAATCCCACTATGGCATGGATGTTCATAGCCTTTTGGAATCGGCTTTAAGCAGTAGGTCCCGTTCTCATTAGCCCTCGTGTTGCAAAAAGTAGACCATATCACTCAAAAAAAAAAAAAAAAAAAAAAAAAAAAAAACTATACAAAGTTTTATAAACCTAAGTTAATAATTTTCATAAACGCATTGTAACGTTCACTGTGTTCTTAATGGGTTATAACAATGTCCCCTTCCTTCATAAATTTCACTTGTTAAAATTCAAGATTTTTTAGGATAATTTTTCCTATTAGAATTTATAAGAAAATAAATGAAGATTTTATTCAATAGAAAACACACACAAAAACTCACGCACATATATGCTTAGTATGTATATACATGCATATATATCATGCTCACATATTAATCTTTACACTTGAACTTTTCTCAAAGTGTTCTTTTTTATGTTAAGATATTAGTTAGCCATAACTATGCTGGTAATAGTAAGGTTAAAAGGTATATCCAATATTATGTTTAAAAGGTTCCTAAATTTGGAGCTTTGGTCACATGACCCGCCAATGTGGGAAGAAGAAAAACAAACGCTCTTAAACATGATTTACTCATAAAGAAATGGATCACACGCTGAGGAAAACTAAACTTCGTGAATTGATTAGAGATCACGTGACTTTCGAACAAATCAAGTCGCTATCCAACTACCTGCTTGTCGTTACCATAGTAACTTCCCCCCAAACACTGTGAAAACAGTTTGTGCGACGCGTGTTATTAACCAGAAATCTGTTGACAAAATTCGGGTCTCCCCATACAATTCGAGAGAGAGAGAGAGAGAGCGATTACTGTATCGGCCAAAATGTTCCAAGCTTACGCCGTGCAGTAGTTTGGGATTAATTAGAATGCCTGTGCCTACACAATTCGACAGAAGTGTCACAGCAATTCGATCAAGTAAGTATCCAGTTCGTTGCTCAAATTCTTATTCATAACGAATTTAACACTAGAATGCCCGTCGGTGTCACTTCGACACCAAGAAGTGAAAATTGTTTAGGAATTTAGATATATATAGAGAGAGCGACTTCTCACGTAAAAGCGTTTATGCGGCTCTCTCAGTTGTGTTCGGATTTTTTTCAAATGCCTTATTCGATTAATTTTAATTTTCTCTTAGTTATATAACTTTCAGTTACGTGCCTCTCTCGCTTGTAGGATACATTTTTGGGTTCAGGAATGTAATTTCCTCTTACTTGAACGAAAAAATTTGGTTAACCGAACTAAGTATCTTCCAGGACTTTGGAGGTTATGTGAGTTATAGATAATTATTTCTTGTCTTACAAATTACTGAAAATAAATGAACTAATAAGGATACGAAAGATTAGTTTGTTTGTTAAAAAGGGAAAGGGAAGACAATTTTACCTTTGGAGGTTTTGATTTTATTTATTAATAATATAATTATATATTCGTTATGCTATTCCTGATATTAGAGCTTTTTACCCTATTTGGTGCTGCTAACGTAACAGAAGCTAAAGAGTATAAAAAACTTTTACGTAATGCATTTTTTGAATTTTTCATTAATATTCTTATAAATTGATTGGTAAAAAACTAGATTTGCTATTAAATACTTTATCGAGACTTAAATGTTTACATTAATTGCTATTCCGTTCTTTGTCTCTATCAAAAGGCACACAAATAAAAATATATATTTAGATACCAATTAACTATCGTTTATGTTGTTATCCGAAAAAAAAAACGTATCGGTAAGTGGAAAAGTCGGTAAATTTACAGGCCCTAGCTACCAGATGAATAATTGATAAAATTCAAAACAATGGAAAGGTTAGCAAGGCGAATGGAATGCTTTCATATATTTTCCCATTATAGCAGCTTTTGTTCAGAAAATACATTTGAAATTATTGTTGTTAGTAATTATACTGTATATTGTGTATATTGGGGGTAAATAGAACGTTATAGAACGATGACTATTAAAAGAAATTTTTCTTTCTCATTCTTAGTTACATTTCGTTATTCAAGGAGATTGAAATATCGAATTTTCCTTGCTCATTTCAATTCTGCTATTGTCTTACAGACTTAATAAGAGTATGAATAAAAATGAAATAAAGTAGAATACATTTAAAAGTACTAATATTTAGCTGAAAACTACTAAAATATTTCTGAACCAACATTATCGTGATATTTGCCCTTAAAAAATTAAAAAAAAAATTGACTGCCGTAAAAACTGCTTTTTTAAGGACAGTCTTATATTTATGAAATTCAACAATTATCTGAAGTGGTTATTTATTCAAAACTGTTAAGCGTCCTTTTCCCCATTGTTTAACAGTTCAAAATCATTCAGTTATATTAAAAAACAAATGAAACTCTAATTTAATAAAATGTTGAGTTACAATATGTTGAAAGAAACTATATTCTACTCGGTGCATTTTTATTGTTAATTTATTATCAACAATATTTTTATTATTTTATTATTAACATTCCTTAATATAATTGATTTGCTTATTGCAATTTTAAAATAAACACAAGGAATTATTGAAAGTAAAATTTTAATAAACTCTTATTTGTATTTTTAAGGATTTTTCTTAATATTAAAGTTAATAAAATTATACATCTGGAAGGAAATAATGAAATTATAAAATAAAGATACGAAATTTTTTAAAAATTAATTGGCTGAAGCTGAAACACAGCTTTTAAGAATTGTTTTCTTAATTATAAAATGCAATGTTCAATAGATAAAACCAAGCAGATATTTTTTCATACAAGTTTCTAAAAAAGTTTACTAAAAAAGACAAATATCTGAACATGCATCATTTGCCTTTTTTCTTTACTGAGTGCAGTATGTAGTAAGTAAATTTAGAACAATCCCTTTTTAATAATTGGTATATATATTTCAGGGAATTTTGTTTAAAAATATTGTGATGAATGCGGTACGTAATTAATGTAACTTAATAACAAATGTGCCCTGCTTCGCTACGGGAAATTTTGCATACTACTTTTAATGAACGATTTTCTTTTTCGTATATTAATCTGTTAATTCTCCAAAGATCAGTCCAAGTCATTAGAGAATAAACATCGTTGTTTTTGTTATACGTATAATATAGCCATATCAATTCTTATAATACATCAAATTGCATTTTCTGATATGCCATCCAGGCTATTGAGATATAGAAAAAGCTATATAATCCTTGGATAGTTTCATTTTTCACCCCATTACTGCGCACCACTCTCTCGAACACCAGAGTTATATACCATATAACTCTCTAGTATATCCCAAAATTTGTTTGTGTCCATGTCTTTCTACTAATTTTATTAAAAATAATGTTTGAAAAATTTAAATTCTTACTTCTAAACACTCCGTTTGTCATGTGATAAATATGCACTATTATAACTGTCAGTCCTAACACTGGGTAAAGTATGAATGTTACCTAAAATCTATATTGTAGCCATCTTTCAAAGAAGTTCAGTCATCCGGATTTTTTGTTAGTGGAATCAGTTTCCCTCCAAATAAGTCCGGATAATCAGCTCTCTATAGTATTTTCATTTGGCTATAGAAAATCGTCGAGAAACGTTATTTCAATATCATGAATTTCGTATATGAATCTGTTATCTTTGGCTAGAAATATGAATTCAGAAATGTGCAGAGTTAAGAACTTTCTTAATGTCATATAAGATTTTACATAATTCTTGCACATGTTCTTTTTTCGCTCATTCCTCTTCGTTCTTCCTAAGCAGCCCAACTATTGTCTAGTTTGGGTTTCAAAATCAGAAGTATGATTTTGTTCTCAATGGCGAAGTTAACTGCTCAAAACAACGCAGTTTTAATACAAAACACCTTTTATTATATTTCCGTATTCGAGTTCATTAAAAAACAGAAAATGCCACACAAAAGAATTTATGGCGTAAATAATATTAATTTCTCAAAAACACAAAAGCAACTCCAGCAATCTTACATACGAATTACGTTCTTAGCATACGAAAGAACAACCATATTTTTTCTAAAAAAATATCGTTCGTTGCCATTCACAACTTACAAAGAAAAAAAAGAAAAAAAGATAATATGCGGATAGAACATCAATTTTAACAGATGATGTGACAACTATTACCTCATGCTCCTATATCCTACAACTATTTTTTTCATTTTACCATCTATTGCTCTATTAAAGCTGTGAAACTTGTCGTTCTATTAAAGCTGTGGAATTTTTTTTTTTTAAATTTCAAGAATTTACTTCTTAATACACCATTTGTAATATACTAAGTTATGCCGTATAACATAAGTTACTTTCAACAAAGTATTATTTTAATATCAAAAATTTCTATGAAAGTTTATTTGATTTGGCTAGAAACATAAAATGGCGAGAACAATCCTTTCTTTTTTTCACACATATCAGAAATCCTGAGGTAGGCCAAATTTTTAATGTCAGCTATATATGTATAAATATTTCATCGAAAAGGTATAGCGATAACACTTATTTCTCGGTACCAAGGAACACACTCCAAAATGTTCCCTCTGTGACTGACCGGATGTATCAAAATAAAATAAAATGATTTTTTTTCTTGATATACATAAATAAGCAATAAGATAGATACTTATTTTCCCGTGACTTTATCTCCTTCGATTTCGTCTTAAAAGTTTCGAATTACAACGGAAATTTTGGTGAACACGGTAAAATATGAAATTAACACTAAATATAACTTAACTGATTGCTGCTGTACGTTAATTAGCAACTTTAAAATTTCTTGTCATATCATGATGATATCTGGATGGAGAGATGATTTAATATTGACAGTGTTTATTTGGCGGTAAGAATGAATGCTATCAAAAATTTGATCAATCGACGGCAAACCGTGTTGTTTTTTAAAATAAAAAGACACAAACGAAAAAACTTCTTAATTTACAAAGATCTATAAATTAAACGCTAGATATTTATTTTCCCGTAATTTAGATTCCCTGTAAATTAGACTTTAAAAGTAAAAAATATAACCAATGATTAAATTTTAAATTATAGCAGATGTACCTAATCTATTATGCAAGGCAAATATAAAAGAAAATTAATCACATATATAAATTCAGAGATTAAATTTATGAAAATTGTGCAGACGATATTTAAATAATTTGAAGTAAGAATTGATTAAATGTGATGGTTAAGGAATGACGTCATAATGATAGAAAAATGTTATTTCAACCTATTTATTATGTGATAAATTGATACTTTTAATTGCCTGCTCTTAACGGAAAATAATGCTTGAAATAATGACATAAAACGCTCGAAAATAGGGGGGAAGAGGATCTCTGATTTAAATTTTTTTTCAAAAACCTTCCTAGGGATATACCTAATTTCCCAAATTTTCACGACGATTGGACGTATGGCTTTTGAGTCTATCGTACAGACAGAGGGACACAAATTCATTCATTTATATATATATATATATATATATATATATATATATATATATATAGAGAGAGAGAGAGAGAGAGAGAGAGAGAGAGATTATTTTTGTAGTTTAAGTGTTACGTCACAAAACATAAACATTTGCTACAAGAATCAGCATTTATTTGTAGTGGACTTTATGTAATAACTTAGAAAGTTATGTCAACCCCATTTCATCTCAAACGAGAAAGAAAGATGGTAAAGTTAATTATTGACCATTCATTTATATTAATCCTAATTTCAAAATATAATCATAATCCGACTTCTCTAATCTCTTTATCCCCGTCTTTCACTGAAATCTGTTTAAAATTTTATATTTTCTCCAATTTAATGTTTCTAATATCGATATGAAATTCACTTTTAAGCGAGCTCTTTAAAGCTACTGTTGACTCTTAGAATAACTATTTATTGTTTTAAATTAATCTGTTTGAAAACGTCATACATCTTTGTATATATATGAAATATGGACGAGATTCACCAAAAAGCACAACACCTTTTATTTCTGGAGACGATACATCAAATCTATACAGCTGGCAAAAACTTTTAGAATATCGTGCACACACTTTTTAAGTAGGGATTTCTCAGGTAAAAATGTTACGAATAATCCCTAAGCACACTTGATCACGTGATAAAAAATACCCACGTCTAAACAGAACGCGTTTAATATTAGCAAAGATGTACAGACAGAGGCTGGATTAAGTCTATAGCGTGTCTGGCAGAAAAAAATCAGAATTACCACTCAATCCCCAAAAATGTAATTTATGAACGGAAATTATAAAATGAATATTAAAATATATAAATAAGGGATTTTAATATTACATATATATTATATATTAATGCAAAAATGCTTAAAATTGGAAAGTAAACTGTTAATTATTTTGGAGTTACTAATTATTATTTGTTTGAAAATGAACTTTTTCTTGAAAAATGTTACATGCACAATTTTTTTACACGTAATAGGGCTACTGTTATTTATAACATACACTTTAGACTTTAGGATAAAATTTAGTTCTTTTGATAAGCAGTCGAGGAAAATATAAAGCGAAACAATAGAAAAATTATAAAAATATCCATGATTCCTTTACAAAATATCTATGAAGTGCGGATTATGTAAATTATGGGCTTTAAACATTAATTCTAACAAACTTTTATTGCATAAGTTACAAGGTAAATTGCAAGTTCAAAGATATATATCGTTAGATGTGCAATTGAAATGTTTGAAATATACATAAAATTCAAAAACTTTTGTTCAAAAAAACATTTAAAATATTATTTGTAATAATTAAATTGTTTGCCGTAAGAATAGTTGCATCATTGTAGGACAATATGCATTAAACAACTTAGTTACATTTTATACTTCCAACAGCTAGAAATATTGGAATTCCGGTTGCATTTCGTTCAGCTGAAAGTCATCTTAAGTAATGAATAACTTATAACTAATAAAGAACAATTAAGTATTAAAAACTACTATTTTACATACTTCCCCACTATTAATAAAATTCTTTAATTTACTCAAAATCTTTGAAATTTCAACTTCGAAATTTGCTGTGTTAAAACATGGAAATTTAATTGTAATAAAAGCTAAACTAAGTTATTTAAAACAGCGTAACATTAATCGTAAATTTAAAATTTTATGCCTATAAGTTTAATCGTTTTGAAGATTATAACCGAAGAAAACATTAAAATGTCACTTTCCAAAAAAAGTATTTTAAACAATTCCTTAAAAAACAGATACTTAAAAAATTTTTATTTTTTGTACCCTTATTTAAAAGCCCATATCTTTTTGTCTAAAATAAATATTTACGATTACCAAATAATGTTTAAATTACTCCATTATAAAGAATAAGCTCCCAGCTTTATATTTCACCAGCATTATTTTATCTGGGATGATCTTTCTTTTAAAGGCTTCAGTTCCTTTTGTCACTGTTCACACGTGAGATTTTAAGATTCGTTCCATTCAAAAAACTTTTCGTTTTATCCAATATATATTTATTGGTGAAAAGATGCCATATCTCAGCAATGGAGCTGTCACTGTAGAACAACACAACAGGTGTCTTTGACAAAAAATTGTAACTCAGGAATATAGAGAATTTTTGTCAGAATGTTTGATTTAGGTTAGACATATTCTGTCGAAATGAAAGCTTTTTTCTTTTAGGATTTT
>CM063505.1:186414027-186471527 GCA_032207245.1 Pardosa pseudoannulata | reverse complement strand
AACACGAGGGCTAATGAGAACAATAAATACCTCCTCTAATTTTTATTTTAATATTACATCCATCTCTATTTATAAAAAGCGATGCTACTACAAATGTATGTGTATATGATATATGTATATTTATTTGACTTGTCTATGTCTGCAAACAGAAGAGTTGCGATTAGCATGAATAAAATATTAATACATGTTAAGTAAAATTGGATAAATATATAAATGATTTTACATACCTTTGGGTTTTAATTCCCCGTATTTCTGCTCCCATAAAATTCAGGTTTTTTTCCAAGAACAAAAACATTGACATCATGTCAATTTTGGGAGGTTGTGCGACTATCCTTTGGTAAATCCAGGTAGAAGAGACATTTATAAAAAATTGAGATAATTAAGCTATCGAGATCGATAAAATAAACCTTTAGATTTAAATAAAAATAAATTTTGATAGCTAGAAAATTCCAAGAGCTTGCAAAAACAAAATCGGAAAATAGTGCGCGCTTACAAGCAATAAGAAAATATTAGATATCGTGAACGATGACGTCACAACCAATCACGGAGCGTTATGATGTCACGTGATTTTAGCTTAACTTTAAAATTAATTTTTAAAATGATGGACCCAGTTTTTTACATTTTTGAGAACATTTTTGGAATTTACGAGTCTGGAATTATCAGAAAAATACTAAGTTGTTCAAATTCCCTACGTATGCAAATTCCTCATTAAGAGATCGACGCCTTTTCTAACCGAACTACCATGGCTCACTATTATAAAATGAACAACACAGCTGGTAGCACCATTTTAGTAAACATTTCTTTCTATCTACCGATTGGGTCAATGCAGATTAAATGTCATGGTGTAAAATGCACACACAAGATTTTAATCCATCTAAATCGTTGCGTTTCTGAGTTATCGTGCTGGCATATATGGACAGCAGACATAGATATATATCACACAGGCATAGTTCCAAAAATATATGTTTCTGAATTTAGATAGCTCTAAGCTGTCGATATTCATCCAAATATCAAGGTCGAATTTTTTGATGACCAAGACAGTTTCTGTATGTATAATTCATAGAAGAAAATCCAAAAAGGACATATAGGGCGATTTTTATTCCGGTGTACATACAGTCACTGGCAAAGCTTTTTTCTATTGCTTTGTTTAATTTTAGTGGTGTCCTAGCTTTCTCAATGTATTATTTTCAAGTAAGAATGTTCTATTTCTAAAACCCACAATGAACTACGTGGGCATTATTAGTTTTTTTAGAAATATCTGTTACAGGTATCGTTTTTTGGAAAAGAAGTAATGATAGGACACGAAGTTTTATGTTACATACTTAGTAACATATATTTCTATATATATTCATTTATATAACAGAGAATCTGTGGTTTTGTATGTCCGGGAACTTCACCTACACTTATTTTCAGGAAATTTCACTCATTAGACTTTAACTCTTTAACGCCCAAATTAACAAATTTTGGAATTTTTCCTTGAAATTGATAGATATGGGTAGAAATGCATAAATTAAGAGTATTTTAAAAGCATTTTGAAATTTTTTAACTGCAACCATGTTTTTTAAGCCGTCCTCATTTGATGACGCTGGGCGTTTGTATGTAAAAATGTAAACATTTTAAAAATGATTTTTTTTACATAAAATTATACAGTTTTAATGTATAAATCAAGTAATAGGCAAAATAACGTTAAAAATTAAAATTTATTTTTATACATACAAGAAAACTTTCTATTTTACATTTTTAAGATTTAATATTTGTATGAAAAAGAGGAAAACATTGGATACATAATGTTGCATTGCATTTCATACAATATGTTCTAGATTTTGTAGAATAGTTATCATATTGGCAACTTCTTTGTTTCTCCCTCTTGCCAATAACATGCTGAATGTTGTCGAATTTTACGTGAGGAAGCACATGGAATCTGGATGTTATCTGCCTTTGTTGTTGGTTTTCCTGGCATTACTTTTGAATCGGCTCCCTTATTCAAATAGGTTACTGCAATATATCTTCTAAAACCTTTGATTGGCATCGACTTAGAACCATGGATCTTTTTATCAATGACATAGCCATTTACAACAGCCATATCTATCATCCTTGTAATAAGGCAAAAGTTTCATTCGTCCATAAAACTGACTCTTCTCTTTTACGTTTACGGGGATTGTTTTCCTTTTTTTAATCCAAAATAATATTATTATGAGATATTCTGGGATTATCTGGGCCATCATTATTATCTGGTATTGTAATTTCTAATGTACCTGCAACGTCTGATACAACAGGAGTACCCAAATTATCATCATCAAATTGTTCTTCATCTGTTAGATCATCGACATCAGGAGGCATTGCTATAATGCCTGCCTCTATTTCTCCAGACAAAAGATAAGCAGCTGCATCTTCTAAGGTTTTAAATATTTTATTTCTACTCATTTTTTAGTTTTTCTACATAGGTTATCTGCAAAAAAAAATGTAAAAACACTTGAGAAAAAAAATCTGAATACTGAATACGAATTATAGCCAAACGCCCAGCGTCCTCAAACGATGACGACAACTTTTTCTGATTACTACGGACACAATAACTCTAAATAATAATAAACATTCTAATAGCAACAAATGGACTATCTAGATTGCATTTGTACCAAATTGAAAGAACTTACCTCATAAATTATTTGCCGAACCTCACTATATGAAATGTGTGGCGTGATTATCAAACAAGCGGGAAATTCTACTGCATCTTTCCCGCACCTTTTTTTTTACTTAATTCCAAAGAAATATATCTGATACTATATAGTGCTTCAATCTATCAGAACTATTGATAAATAAAAGAATATTTTTCACTTAATAAAGGAAAATGCGATTTTTTACAGCATCATCATATGAGGACACTGGGCGCTAATGAGTTAACGAGAGGAAGATAGAGGACTTTATCTAACGGAGATATTAATTGAAACCTTTAAAACATTAATTTATACACCCTTTAAAGTGTACATTCCAGCGACGTTCGGCGAAACGACGCCCTCGAAAATGTTTGTCGAGAGTTTGGGACATTTAAAAATTTTATCTTTTTATTCATTATTGAAGAAGTTAGGCTAAAAATAGGATTGAATCGTATACTTGTATTATTTTTCCATCACTCAACAAAAGGATTTTTTCCAGTTTTTTCAAAATTTTTTTTCAAATTCGATTTTAAAACATTTTTACGAAGCAGAATTTATATTATACTCTATACACTTTCATAATTCTTGCTTTAGATACGGTCTTGCATCGTTGAAAAGTCCAGAAATTTCTTCTCTTGAGCTGCGTAGTTTTAAAAATAATATATATGCATAATTTTTTACGAGTTTTTTTAAATGAATCAAAATTTAAATTAAGTATTTAATACATTTCTGAATTTTCATTTCTATGACACGAATTTTTTTCTGAACAAATACAAAGATTCATACAAATACTTATACAAAGTTTCACAATTTTTTTCAGTTATGTAGTTTAAAAACATTTTTCTATTTTTGGTTAAACATTCAACATTTACGTAAATTCTGACGGAAACATAATTTCCTAATCTATAGGGAGAAAATATCTTGCCACCCTGAAAACGGAGAGAGCTCTTTTTCTAGTGGAAATCGAAAATTGAAAATAACAATATTTCACTTTTGATATTCAATTACCTGTTTTGGACAAATGTATGCTTTGCACTAGAGTCGTCATTCTCCGGACTGAAAAACTTAAAGCATTGTGTATATTCAAGATTTACGTTTAAAAGAAAGTTTGCTTTGTATGTAGAAAAACTTAGTTTTCTTATAGCTTCTTAAAGAATTTCCCCATTCCTTTACAATCAAAATAATCACCTTTATCTAAATAAAGTCCGGCATGACTTAAGAACAGGGTACTCTCTCTAACTTGGTGATTAAGCTCTGAGCACGGTAACGTAACGTTTCCATCTGATCTCGCCATGTACAAACAAACTGTATCTACAATTTTTATTACATTGGTATCCAGCTCTCTTTGTGTGACCCTTTTCTTATATATTAAAGGTGCGTAATGCTAAAAAATTAGAGTGAAGCATTGATGATTGACTATGCCAATTTTCTGTAATTTGGAGCTGTTGACTTTGTAAACTGTTGAGGGAGTAATTGCCTATAAATATAAATTCCCGGTTTTTAAATGGTTTTGGTTAATGAAGAGTATATAATTCTATTACAGTAGCGTACTCTGCCTCCATTAAGATGCAGAATACGCCACTGTAATAGTCACCAAAAAAATGCAAGTGATACAATGGATGGAATACCTTTGTGTTTTAGTAAATATCGCCAATAATTTCGCCAAATTTGCCAAGAGGGTTCCCTATTCTTAAGTATTACTTAAACTCCATCTTTGGAAAACGTCGGGTACTTCAACTAGTAAGTAAATACAGAAAATAGTAAGATATGACAAGACAATGCTTTGGTTTACTTTCCAAAAGGCAAACTAGCAAATATATTATTACCTCATAATTCTCGCATTCCTAAAAAAATAATGGGAAATCTTAAATACTTGTTGCCGCTTATAACATGGTGTTAATATCTAATCGTATTCCCTGTTAATCAAACACAACGTCCCGTTTACAAGGCCTGAGTAAAGCCTGCGGCGCGTGATCAGGAAGGCAAATATTTGAGATTTATGTTCTACTCGTACGAACCGGGGTTGATGAATTTGTGGGTCAAGCTTCGAATGCGCTGGTTATTACTGATAGAGAGTGAATTTAGTCAACAGCAGTTTTTAGTATGAGAAAATGAAATCAAAGTAGGGCTAAGGATGAAATACAGTTTTGTGGAAATTTGGCCGATGTTGCCAAATTCTAGTACTCTTTTCTGAAAACATGGAAATTTTTTTTGTTGTGTTAACACTAAATCTACCGGCATTTAATATATACCTATTTATACAGATAGTAATCAAATGATCGCTTTTCAAATAAAAGTTATATATTCTTTTTCAGTTGATTATAAATAATACTGAATTTAGTATAAGCAATAAAATACAAAATAATAATGTCATGTAATAACTAAAAGACTTTTATTTGGAGGGGGGGGGAAAGGAGGCTTTAGAAATACGCATTTTTAAATAGAGCACTTTAAACTGAAAAAAATATACGTTGCTTTATTAATTTACATATATATTGTTACTCAAATTAAATTATTCGTCATCGCACGTTGTATAGATGGTAGGTCTTTCTCATAAACATGTTCCACAACAAACAAATGTTTAGGGTTTTTGGATTGCTATTTTGACTCATCAGTTACCAGCAGTCGGCGCTCTGTACCCATCATAAAACAAACTGTAGATCAACTCAGGGCATGTTCTTAAATACAATTGGGTGACAATTTAATTGAGAGCCGAATAATGTCCAAAGAGCAGATCGCTGTTCTTCGGTACCGGAATTCGCGGGTTCGAATCCCGTTGATGGCATGGATGTTCACAGTCATTCGGAATCGGCTATAAGCAGTAGGTCCCGATATATTTACCCCTTGTGTAGTTAAACGGCAGACCGTAGCGCTCCACAAAAGAAAAAAAACTTACAAATAAACTCGGGAAACTTAAAATTAGAATTCAGGGTCAGATTTCAATGTCAATAGCTTTATAAAATTTCATATAATTTTTAGGGGTCATATAACCGCTTACAATAGATAACCGTATGGTACATGTGGTTATCAGGAAAAACGAAAGAAAAGAGACAGATACAGATTAATTAGATAATTGAAGTAGCTATATATTTTAAAAAAGTCTTGAAGTGAGAAAATGAAAAGAAGGAATTTAACAATTTTTATTTAAGTCTCAAAAGCGGTTATTTGATCGCTCTGGTAGGTTTTGTGTTAACAACGCCTTCTGTATGAATTTTAATGTTTTAGTAAAAATCATTATGAAAATTGACATTCGATTGCAATATGAAAGCATTTGTTTGATTGAAAAATATTGCAGTGTTGTTGAATATGAATATCTAAATTTCATTTCATTGATCTTTTTTACAAGTAATGAAACTAAGCCAAAAGGCTTAGTGTATTCCAGTAATACAGCTTTTCTACTCTCTGCACCAAAAAAGCAACTTGATTGTAACTACAAAAATATTTTATAGTCTATTTTACCCTTAGATTGTGAATTTATTCGCGTAAACGTTGTATTCATATTTTACACAGCATTATGGTACACATTTATCCTGTATAATTTTCTGTTCTTGACGAATATGTATATTTTCCTGGTTAAGTTGTATTTTGAGAACTTTCATAGAAATATTACACATTCATTAAATGCAAATTGAAGGTGGCTCTATCAGATGTTTCTAAAAAGTATGTTATGGAGGCATTTAATTTTTAAACGAAAAGGAAAATTGTCTGCTCTGCTGTATTGGTATGCAACTACTTTTGATAGCTCTATTCATTTTTGAAAGCTTTTCCACCGATCATTTAATACTAAGCACTTGAATTTTGGTAAGAATATTATATTAAAAACTAAACATTGCGTCATCTGGTGTCATTTCACTGTTTATTTAGAAACATTGCATATATATTTGAAATGCAAAATCTAGGAACCAGAATCTGCCGTTTAAAGACGATTCCATTTAGCAGTACGAGCATCCATGTCAACAGCAGGAATTTGAATCCACGAATAGCGCCATATCCTTATGTGCATCGTTCTGCTGCATGTGGGTTTAAGGTGCGGATCGGGTGAGAAAATTCACCATACTAAGAATAATTTAACTAGAGGGATTGCTTTGGGGGGGGCAACAGAAAGACCATGCACGTGACAGAATAGATCGCCAGATCCGCTTAAGAGAATAGTCAATTATATTTGACATGAAAATACAACGATATAAAGGTTAAAACCAAATTACTTTTTAAAAAATCATTATTTATTTTAAAAGGAATATAATACACTGTTCAAGTTCTTAAAAATACAATATGTCAAAGGTTTCAGAGAACTATTTTTATGCATATACACCATTGATTTAATTCTTAGAGATAGAAGTGTGAAGAACCTCGGTCAGCTGCCTCCTGGGCTAACACGTAGACGGAAAAATAAAGTTGAGTTGTAGAGTTAGCGAAATTTTCCAAATTACATTATGTTTACATTACATTATGAAGGACATTTTAGTCCTTCATAATGAGGACTAATAAATTGACATTCAGTTTGTAATAGATTTTATAATAAATAACCACTTTAAGAAATTTCTCATCACATACGATGCGTGTATGTAGAAGTTGACATCATTATCGTGAAATACATCAAATTTTTTCTTCTGGTTTGAATTTGAAATCCTCTGTTTTTATATTTGTTAGAACCGGCTTTCTTTATGCTTTGTACTGTCCAAGGTAGATTTTGGGCGCTCTATTTAAACATTTATCATACTCTAAGTGCTTCACTCCAAGGCTTAGGGTCGGGTATAAATACCTACACGAAAGTTTTATTTCATAATTTAAATTAATCTTTAGACTATATTATACCAACAGTGCTACGAATTTCAAAAATAAAATAATTTGGTTTCATAAAACGAATAACACATTTTATTTTAATATTCTTCATAACACTGTATTCGATGATCTATTTTTCTATTTGGGTGAAGGAACAACCCTATTTCTTGAGCGATTATTTTAAAAGAGAATTAAAATACATACAGAAATAAAAATATCAAGGTCCAATATCACCAAAGACAGCTAGAGGTTTGCTAGATTTAAAAAGTTGTAACGCTCTCCCTTACAGCTTCATCTGTGAGTTGCAACCTCCCCACTTGGGACACTAATGCCTTCATTAAGGTATCCGTCTAGGTTAAAAACGTCATTTTTTTTTGCCCCAAATCATAATTTTTTTTATTTCTCTATTGTAAAATTTCAACTTTTAGGCTTCTAAATATGTTTTTGTTTTGTCTCTACGGCATTTTAAAGAAAAGTTACAGCTATTTAAACATCAGTGACAGCTGTCAAAACAAAACGGAAGTAGCGACTTTGGAACCGGAAGTTGTGAATTTAAAGCCTTTTAAAGAGCATTTTTTGGACAAAACTTTTTAATTTTTCATGAAGATTAGTTTAAATATTTTTTTAAGTATTTTTAATAATTAGCAACTTGGCAATTAGAAAGTTTTGAAGCAAGAAAGTGTGGGGAATTTTAAACATGTATTTTAATTTTTTAACAGTTAAAGTTGCTTTCATAAACTTCAAATGCGTTTTTCTCAGAACGGTATTTTTAATAAAATGTTGAAGCTTGAAATGTGATTTCTCAGAAGGTTCTTAAAATATTTTGTTGAAAATTATTATGAATGCTTTTGATAGCATTTACTAGTGAATGACCTAAAAGGATAATTTTCAATGATGTTACACTCATAGTTAGATATAAAGGTAATGAAAATTCGTTAAAAATTCAATGTGTATGATTTTGAAGGACCAACATTTTTCACCAAATGTAAATTAAGCAAAGATTTTAGGTGATTCATTAGTTCAGTGTATAAGAAATATGTTGCATCAAAAATATTATTAAAAAATTAGACATTTTGAAAAACCAGATTTTTTTACTAAATTTTCTTCATTTATTAGAAATTTTGTAAAAACTTCTCCAGGGATAATTTTTTTAAGTGCAATTCTCTATGATAATATAAAAAATAAATATAAAAATGTAAAAACATAAACTAGTTTCTACGTTTAAAGGAAAAAGTTCTTGGAACATAGACGGATACCCTAAATAAACATCATCTATCAAGAAAACAACGCTTTATTATCTTGTTTAAGGCAATAACGACAGCTGATACTTCGAGTGAGCTAATTTTTTCACCTCCTCCTCACCCTGACTCATAATTTCTACTTACTTTCTTTCCATCAGTCGTGGGACACACCTGCACGAAACTTAGGTATAGGAAAGAATACGATTATTCCATTCATAACTACTGGTTAGTTCATATGTCCACATGCACACGATCAAATCAAATAACTGATCTAACCTTCTTACATAGTTAATAGTCTCTGATTAACTTTAATCAGCGATACACACATAAGTATGTGTGTACGCATATATATGTGTTAAATATATGTATTTTAATTAAACTAAACGTATGTGTGTGCGTGTGTACAAATACGAAAAGTACTTACTAAGTAGTACTGGTCTCTCCCGTGCTGTCGATTCATAGTTTAAAACTATTTGGTTAAACTATAATCCAGTGAGATAAAGGATTTTTCTGAGCAATACTTAGGTGTTTTGTGACCGTGACATGGATAAAATAAGTATACCCCTGACCCAGATACTTAAAGTTCGGCGAAACGTTTTAACGAACGACGTTCTGGTTCACTTACTGCTCTAGCTAATATATTATCTCGCTAGGACACTATTTTGGATATCTCTATTAAATAAAGAAACTTACTAAAACTACATTTTATTTTGTGTATTTTACATTCGACATCTGGGTTATAGAAATAGGTCTTCGGTACTAGCGAAACATAAAAGAAACTTGCAGTTAACGAAAAACAATTTAAAAAAGGGTACAAAATTTAATATTTATGATGAAAATGATATATAGCACCATCTTTACATTTATGTTTAGGAATAAAACGTGGGTCAGATCATCACCTAGACAAATGAGACATGTTTATGATCTGGTATTTTGAAGAGCTTGGTCGTTTTGGAAAGATTTATAAAAAGTACTGCCAAACTATGGCCGAATGGTTAGGGCTAGACCTTCGGTTCCGGGATTAGTGGGTTCGAATTCCACTGTGGCATATGGATGTTCGTATTCGTTCGAGATCGTCTTTAAGAAGTAAGTCCCGGCCTTATTAGATGTCGTAATGCAAAAAATTAGACCGTAGCGCTCTAAAGCAAACTGAACTTTATAAAGAGCACTATACTAGTATCAACATTTACAAATATAGAAACATTATTCCGAAGATATTTAACTGTGCCCACTTCTAATGCAAAAGGTGTAAAAAATTATTTACGAAACTCACCGAATCAATCAAAATCAAGTTTTTTGAGTTGTTTTGTTTTTACATCGAAAAAATTGTTTACGTAATACTAATTAGGGTGAAATAGTTGATAATTTTTCGGAATTAAAGACTAGAAAACATAGTTTTTAAATAAAGCACATGCATATTCATATACTTATTTTAGTTAAAAATTTTGTAAAATAAAGATATATTTTTTTTCTAATTTATAAACAGAGTGATTCTTTTAATTTATAA
This sequence comes from Pardosa pseudoannulata, assembly GCA_032207245.1. Taxonomy (NCBI): domain Eukaryota; kingdom Metazoa; phylum Arthropoda; class Arachnida; order Araneae; family Lycosidae; genus Pardosa; species Pardosa pseudoannulata. The sequence continues at coordinate 186,461,346 of CM063505.1, read as the reverse complement.
ACAAACTTTTCTAGAATAAAAACAAACTTTGTTGTTCTATATTAAATATTTTTATTAATAAAAAAATTAAGATTTGTTTCATTCATCGCTAAATATTTTTATATGCAATCTGCGGTAGCTCAGTCTGCAAAGGCAACGATCTCGTTACTAGAGGGTTGTGGGTTTGAGGCTCTAAGTTGTCTGAAGATCCAGCATGTTCATTAATGGTTGGGGAATGTAAAATAAGTTCGTGGTTGCAATGTCCTCCCAGTTCTCAAACGAAACCTCTGGAGTTGGCAGTCCAAGCCTGGGGGTCTCCTGATTGGTTCCTGCTTCTAAATTATGAGGATCCGCTTTGCTTGTTTGGGTTTTCTTAGAGAGTATTTTTGGTTCCCTATATTGTGCTACCATAAGAAAATAACCAACAAAATCTGCAGCTTTGTAAGGATGAATGCTTAATAGGCAAATAAGCTTACATTGTTAATAATACACCTTATGCGGCTTATTTCTTTAGAGACGGCTCCCGGGAAGAACACAAAGTGTTTTAATCCGGCCCTGAACGTGTGAGAAGAATGATTAATGTCAATTTTTTTTATAGTAACAGATAACAGTTTTCTTTAAATGTGTTTAATGAAACTTCTTGAATTAAAATACAGTGTCAGAATGTGTAGTCCTGCTATAAGAATTGGACTTTCGATTAGTATGTTTATAACATTGTAATATTCATTAATACTCATTTACTCAGATGAACCCAATTCTGATTTTTAATTTTTTTAGTATTCCTGCTTTTGATGTCTATAGTTCCTTTGGTAAAAACTAAAATGAGAACATTTAGTATCTAATGTATTCATTCTATGCTCTTTTTAATATCAATTTCTTCTTTTTTACTTCCTTCCACAATTAAAAATGTATTGTAATAGCAAAAAACTTCGGCCTTCGAATTTCAATCTAAAAGAGATTATTTACATTACAGTTCATTAAAAATCTGTGATTGTTAGGAGAAAAATCTCCTATTTTGCTTAGTGTAAAAACAGTGTAATAGCCATTTTTCTTAATTTTTTAATAAAAATACCTTTGGTGCCTTCATTTTGTCATGACGAATGTTGTCATTTTACAACAGCATGTATATTTTGAATATCCTCTGGTTTTCTCCACCTATTTCTGCCAATAGTGTCACAAAATATTCTTCTAATTTTTCCGTTCTATTTTAGCATTCGAGATGACATCACACACGTAATGTTGCGGCCATATGGAATAAAAAATTCAACGTTTAATACACGTTCTATAGGTTTATCAGAAGTTAACCTGCACGCGTTGGGAATTCAACTGACTAAGTTTACGATTTCTTCACAGTATAAAAATTGCGTGAATTTATAGCAAAATATTTTTTAATTAAAGAAAGTCTTTTTCATATGCTAGCCTGAACCAAACCAACACCTCCTTTAAAAGAGCAAGCCATAGTACGGGTTACCGACATGACGTATGACGTAGGTTACGTAGGCCCAAGAAAAGCTACCTAAGTTTTCCACATTTTAACATTTATCATGTGGCGCGAATTGGCGTGAGTTTGGCTTCTTTGTTGAATATTCACAGTTACATTTAATTATAGAACAAAGCAAAAAGTCCTTTGATGATGATCATCAGAAATTAAAAATTGATAGTATTTCTGACTTGGAGCATAAGATGGAAATTTTTCTTTCGTTAAAATAACTGTAATACATAATATTCCTCAATATTTAATGTTAGTTATTAAAGAAAATCTATGTGTAAATATATTTAAAGATAATTTAAAGTTATCAAAAGTTGACAAATTTTGCTTTCTGATGAATGTTAAAATTGTACAAGAAATTTCAGATATTTTATGTGCTTTAAATCAGTATTGTGGTTGAAAGAGAAAATTGAATTATTTCTTTAACTCACCTTCTAAAAAGTTGTTTTAAATAAGTTATTAAGTTTAAAGTATTCTTTTGACAATATAATAACTGTTATTTCTCATTACTTAGTTATAAGAAAATTGTTAACAAATTATGAATAAAAATTTTTGAAATTTTAAAAATTTTGAGAAATTGCAATGAGTGTTGTTTGTTATAATTTATGAAATTCCAAAAAAATTTTATGTTATGAAATTTCTATGATAGTTATGATAAGGTCTTTACAATGTACTCACCCGCTGCTGTTTTCACCAGTATTCAGAAATAGAGCTCGAGTCTCGCAAGGAATGTTTGATTTTACAGAGTGTTGATTGAAACAATAAAGTACAGAATGAGATATTTCAACAGTTATAAACATAAAGTTTAAACATTCAACATCAAATCATTTTTTAATTATGATGTATATATAATTACGTACTTAAACTAATCGAATGGTATTCAGGGGTGGTCAAAGGGAAATTCAGAGTTTCAAAGTTTGAATGTGCGTTTGTAGAGACGTAATGCTTAAACTAGTTAAAACGAATTAAGAAATGTTTAAAAAGGGTATTTCCTTTAAAATCTCACGGCTGATATCTTTTGCGATTACAAAAAACGTTTATTTCGTAAAAGAAAGTAAAAAAGTGCATCTCAAGCCTCCAGATGTGCATTGATTAAGTTATAATAACTAATGACATTAAAGATATTGATAAGTAGTTATCACGGTCAATTTGGTTATACTCAGTGTTTTCAGAATTTCAGGCCAAGATTAGTTAAATAAAAAAACTATCAAGATATTTCTAAGCTCTAAAACACATTATTTGAAAATTTCTAACAGAAACTAAGATGTGGAAGTCTATGAAACTGGAGTCCAAATCGTCTTTGGTGAGGGAGAGAATAGTTTGGAAGATCGTTAAGCTCTATCCTAGGTATCGCACACACCAACTTTACGGAAGATCTTTACCGGAAAATGCTTATATTTTCATAAAAAGAAGGTATTTACAATCCGTATTTAGTAACATTAACTTAATTTATCTCTTATAAGATTTCAGAAAGTTACTTAATTTGAATCTTACAAATTAATTGGTAATTTGATACTAGAATCGATGGATGGGTCATTTGACCGAAAAACTAGTTTGTGTACATTTTTTTACAAAACGTTACGAACAAAATTGAAAAAAATTTCTTGACTTTTACTAATTTTATTCCCATAAAAATCTATGAAAATAGAACATTGAAGAACCTGCGCATGTTAAAAAAGTGGTTAATTACTATGTTTCCAAGTATGGTAACAAAACTGTAGATATTTGTTCTAACTGTAAAATACCAACATGTAGAAAATATACAATAAATATTTATGTGTAATAATAAAATATTAAATCATTTTTAATAATGGTGGTGGACGCTCATTTTCCTGGCACCTTAAATTTAGAATCGCTGAACCTGTAATTAATTTTTCCCGCGCATTGTGACGTACTACTTTCTAGAATAAACTACAAGTAATGAAAGTAAAATGATTGGTTACCAGAATGACATCATTCCTGGAGCCACTCCCATTTCATAATATATGGCATACCACATAGATTTAGAGGCTTTTCCTTTGAGAACGCTATGTAATATAACATCAAATATTTTCTGTTTTTTTGTTCGTTTTCCCTTCGGGGATTTGTGTGTTATCTGGTGTTCCAAATAAAAGATGTTTTTGTGAGACATTTGTCCCATTGACAAACGAGCCGCGAGATTTCCATCTCATAAAACTCCTTGGGCAGCTGATTCAAACAGTCTATAACTGACTGCTTCACATCATCATCCCACACGTGTGTGGTTCCCTAGAGATTCCCCTTTTTCAGTTTTCCCCAAGTGTGAAAGTCACTTATCGATGCTCATCTTCCGCTCTTGTCTAATCAGCTCATCAACCTGTTCAATTGTGTCGGGGATGATTAAATGGTGGCTCTGACCCGGTATTGGATCGTCTTTGCAACTTTGACGTCTTTCTTTGAACCTTTTACTCCAACCCTTCACAGTGGGCAATGAGATGCAATGTTCACATTACAAGGCAGTAATATGGCGATTCATTTCTTGTCAGGAAACACCTTTAGGTGTCAAAAACCTGGCCACACCACGGTGTTCCTCTTTTGGGGTGTCCATTATGTCAAGCTATCGTCTGCAACCCAGTGTATCAGCGCCTTAAAGAACTTTAGCTTCACACTTTCACGTCACTTTCGTAAATGAGGGATGTCTTTGTGCTACACGCGTGCGTCGCAGATGAAGGACCGAACCATTCTTGCACATGGGGGGTTGGCTCACTTTCATTTGACTCGTCCTCGTGTATAGAGTTGGCCAAACTGCCTCTGAACTGTACAAAATATCTTGACTAGTAAGAAACCAATAACTTCATTAAAGTTATCATTATACTTTTCTAACAACGAGTATATATACCATTTTGATATTGTAATATTTTTATAATTTTTATGAATTATTATCATAATTTACTGTCTAAAAATGAACTAGTGTCATTGCGTATAAATGCAGCGAACTTTTTGGAATAACAATATTCATATTAATCGGGTAAGTTTGACTCAACCCGTGGTTTTAGGTAGACTGAAACTCCCATGATTCTAAACGTTAAGAAAGCACTGAATTATTCTGGCTTTTTACAATTTTCCGTATGCAGGCACCAAGAATAATTTTTTTGTCCCATTCGTAGTGGCCACATGTATATTTTATTTGTTAGTATTTGTTTGCTAATGACAATAGTCACTCAATAGGTATCAACAGTTATAAAAAAAATGCATCTCCTCACTGATTGAGAGAAGGCAGAAAAAGAAGTTATTGGCACTTGTTTTGATAGGACGTAGCATTCTGTGCCTTTGCACACATGTGTATGTGAAGGTGTAAATATTAAAAGCTTATTTTGTGTCCCATTTGTTGGTAACCCAAATAGTTTCATTATCAGTGAATGTTTGGCAATGCGGATAGTCCGTTTGCAGTCATGAATGCTGCATTCATTTGGTAATTCCGACCTGGCAGGACCTACGTGAAAGGTTAGATTTATTTCATCATAAGAGTTCTCGGACAAACGCAAAACAGCAACAAGAATTAGCATAGAGTCTCTCAGTAGGGGAGACCGGGGCACCTTGAGACACTTTTCAGTTAAACATTTTTATGAATTTTTTTAAAGCTAATTGAAAAAAAATAAGTATGCATGCATATATTGTCATCATATCTGCTTCTTATAAACATTAAACCTACTTAATATCTCATTTAGTTAAAGAATAATAAAAGAAATAAAATACCTTTTTAATGTCCCAACCTGCCCCACTGTATGGGGTAGGTTGGGACACTAAACAACAAATACAAAATACTGTTCAAATTATTTTTATTAACTGTTATAAAAGAGAAATAGCTGAAAATTGTTCAAGTTAATACATTTTTTAACAAATCTTATATCTGCAGCTGATTCAAGCATATTAGCATTTACAGCAGAATACTTTCTGTTTGTTTTTCTTGTTCTCACCATTTTTTTCTGAAAAAAATATTAACAAATTAATATTTTGACATGTTAAATCAATTAAAAATTAGGCACCAAAATATTAATTATTTTGCTTGAATTGATATTTAGTTACACCTTTTAAAATGTCCCAAGGTGCACCATCTATGTGTGTCCCAACCTGCCCCATTTTACATAGTATCTTTTGGTAACTACTATACAGTTAGGTTTAACAATGCAGTTTATTTATTAGCATAGAAATAACAATAAATGAATTTTCTTTCATAACAATACACTTTTTTTAAATATTTTAATTTTTTTTCAAGAAAATTACTTTTTAAAATGGACATTGATGTAATTTGGGGTTATTCAAAACAAAGAAAATGAAATTGTTCCTTACCTATAAGCACTATTTTCATCAAAAATTCTTTGAGAAGTGAAGAGGAAGGCCATCTATCAATACACATGAGAACTAATGCCTGGTTGCGAATTAAAGTCTGAAAATAAAGGTGTCCCAAGGTGGGCTATGTCCCAAGGTGCCCCACTCTCCCCTAAGTAAAAATGTTTTTCAAACTCTAATAACGTGATTAGTAATTCTTGTGAAATAGTTTCCGATCCTGTTAGTAGTTGTGATTAAATCTGTTGCTCAAAATGCCCCATTTTCACTTATAATTCGCAAGAATACTTTGGGGAATAGACATTAGTTCAGAAAAGTGTAAGCAGGGCTTCACTTTAGGCATTCTTTACTTCAGTCTGTGGGTTTGAGAATCGGGGAAAGAGTTTAACCTCAGTCAATCCCTTTTCTTTCTTACTTTTGGTGGCTGAGAAATTTAAGATAAAAAAATAAGATTGTGAATTGGTATAATTTTGAGAAACTTAAGAAGCAGTAATTTTAGGTATGTTACATGTATGCATAATATAGAAATATGTAACCGGTAAATATATTTCTAACAGGGAGAAATAGCCCATATTTTGTAATTGTCAGGTATTGCTTGGTAATTTAACTCAGATGAGGTCAACGTGCCTCGAAAGACTCTCACTCAGAAATCAGGACCAGATGAAATATTAAGTTAAAATCCTTTATTTTCATGATAATAATGGAGAACTGACGGACGCGTCTTACACAAAGAGACAAAGCTCTACCCGAGGCAGAGAAGAAAATCACGTACATAGCCTCTCATTGGAATGAGTTTTAGATCGGAATTTGGGGCTTGTTAAAAATTATTGGTTAAACTGAAAACAACGGAAGTGGGGATGGATTTCCAGTACCAAGAACACATAAATTGTCCGCTAAAGCAGAGTTATAATTGGTGTTAGATCCCTTCACTGAGAGCGTGAACTGTAGCCCCAGTGGCCAATTTAGGTTAGGGGTTAAAAAGGGAAAAGCAAAGGGACTCGTGAATTTTTTGCCCTTGACTTAAGATTTGAAAACCCTTGAGAATTTTCTCGGGTCGTCTTTGGGGTTTTATACAAACTGCTTACATTAATTCCCCGATCTAGTTTTTTTCCTTTCATATATATATATATATATATATATATATATATATATATATATATATATATATATATATATATATATATATATATATATATATATATATATATATATATATATATATATATATATATATATATATATACATATATATACATAACACACACACACACACATATATATATATATGTGTGTGTGTGTGTGTGTAATATATCAAAATTATTGCACTTTAATATTTCCTTAAAAAACCTCCTCTCTCCCATTCTAATTCCTTAAAATCTATTTCCCAGCCTTTAAATATCTTAATCAAAGGAGCGTCCTCGACTTAAAATTCTTTCAATACATTTCCCAAAGCTTTCTGCCCAGTAGATGTAAATTTTCTGTCTACTCAACACGTTTTCCAGCTGTCGTCGGCAAATGGCTTGGTTTTTCTCCTGATCTTAATTCGCTAAGTTTCTGGTCCCTTCGGAAAATAAAAATTCTATCTATTTCTGTTCTATCAAACTGATTTTTGTATCCGTCTCTTGTCTGTCATTGACTAGTAAAGATGTCCTTTTTTAGCAGCTCTAAAATTAAGCTTCAATTAAACTTGTGCAGTTCTTTTCAATGTGAGCCGACTGCATCGTTATTACTGCTAGCTGGTTAGGCTTCTCCTTGTGCAGTAGTTTTATAATTCCTGGATTACACACACACACACACACACACACATATATATATATATATATATATATATATATATATATATATATATATATATATACACATATATATACATATATATATATACACATATATATACATATATATATATATACACATATATATACATATATATATATATATACACATATATATACATATATATATATATACACATATATATACATATATATATATATACACATATATATACATATATATATACACATATATATACATATATATATACACATATATATACATATATATATACACATATATATACATATATATATATATACACATATATATACATATATATATATACACATATATATACATATATATATACACATATATATACATATATATATATATATATATATATATATATATATATATATATTTATATATATATATATATATATATATATATATATATATATATATATATATATATATATATATATATATATATATATATATATATATACACGGTTTATTGTTTTACTCACGAGGGCTAATGAGAGCGGGATATGCTGCTTAATGCTGATTCCGCATAACTACGAACATCCATGCCAGCAGTGGGATTCGAACCCGCTAACTCCAGTGCCGAAGGACAAGGCTGTACCATTCGGCCACCGTACCATTCGGAAACTACTACTTCAAAGCTAAAGAAACAAGTGAAGTATAGTGATGATCGCTAGACTTTTCTTGTGTTTGCACTGAAGAAGTAATTTTTTGTGGTTATAAAACAGCTACTTGCCATTAATTTGTATTTTCTTTTATACTATTTCTTTACATTTTTATTATATTCTGGAACAAAGGCTTTTATCTTGTTTAATACCATAAAGTATTGCAAAAATGTAATCCTTATGGGATGCAGTCTGGACTACTACAATACAGTGGAGTAATCCAAGTTCTTGACTTCTGGTCAACGAATTACCTCCTGTCATCTCTAGCCGATAAAAAAAACTTTTTTTAAAGTCATCTACATGTCATTTGGCACCATTTTGCCACACCTTTTCCAAAAAATCTTCAAAAATCAGCAACCTATCATTCCGCTGGGTCGTATACCACCTACTGTGTTATATTACCTCTTACATAAAATCTAAAACTGGTTTTAGTCCATTTTGGTGTCAAATCTATATACACAATTTCATTCATTTAGCTTTTATTTTTGTGATCTTGTTAATGACGAGAATGTCTTTATATCAGTGTTTTCACACTTGCTAACAAACATACAGGCGTAATTCAAAAATTGGCTGTTTTTTTAGGAATTGAAACGTTTCTATTCTTTTCAATGTCGGGTTATATTTTTGACGATAACAATATTTTCATCGTGCATTGTAGTTAGTTCAATAGTATAAATGAAAGGAAGTAAAAGAGAAATAATATGTATGTCTTTTTAATAGTTTTCAAAAATTTGAATCAGAAATTTCGATAAACATGGCATATAATAATAACACAAAATGTTGTAAATTCATTGAAAGCGAAAATGTATATTTTTCTATATTCTCTCACGATGCTTTTACCGATAACATAAACAAAATATAGTCGTTCAGGTGCGTTTTCAATTGTCTGAAGATTACTTGTAATATTTTTATGCTAAATTTACGAATAGTAGATTTGCGTGTTTGTTTATAAATGTATCAACACATGCTTAACTCGCAACCTATTTTAAGGGAAGACTAATGACTATAACATATTTTTTGTCGTTGAATATTTATGCGTCCGTAGAGACGCACTAAAGAATTAAACTGTCTGGGTCAGAACAAAAATTAAAGGCTGGAATGTTGTAAGAAAATAATAGGCTAAATATTTTCCAGACACATCTTATGTCTTTTCGTATGTATGAGTGCAAAAGGTTTTGATATTAACAGATTAGGTACTGGAATTCAACCAGGACATATATTTGAAAAATATTAATTGCTCCCCTATTTCACAGTCTTTAGAAAAGTGCTTATGAATTTAGTTTAATCTTCATATTATGTATAATCTGTAAGTTTAATCGCGTTTGTACTTAAAAATAAGCCATAATTGTTGGATATAGAAGTAATTGTTTGTTATATATCTATATCTATCTATATCTATCTATATCTATCTATCTATCTATATCTATATCTATGTATATCTATCTATCTATATCTATCTATATATATCTTTCTGTCTATATCTATATCTATCTATATATCTATATCTATCTATCTATATCTATCTATCTATATATCTATATCTATCTATCTATCTATATATCTATATCTATCTATATATCTATATCTATCTATCTATCTATCTATATCTATCTATCTATCTATATCTATCTATCTATATCTATCTATATCTATCTATCTCTCTATCTCTCTATCTATATATCTATATCTATCTATCTATATCTATATCTATATCTATCTATATCTATCCATATCTCTATATCTCTTTATCTATATCTATATCTATATCTATCTATATCTATCCATATCTCTATATCTGTAGTCTCTATCTCTTTATCTATCTATCTATCTATCTATCTATCTATCTATCTATCTATCTATCTATCTATCTATCTATATATATATATATATTTGTGTATGCAGCCGGCTAAAATTCTATGTAAACTTTGTAATTATTTTTCTTTTTACCGGTCCTTCCAGAAGTAGCCCATCTTTTTTATTTAACACAGATTTCTTCACAATTTTTGACGTTTGTAAAATCATTTGGAGAAAAGACAATTACTTAGCATATACTTAAATTCTTTATATCCTCCATCATGTACTTAGAGAGAACAAATCTTCCATATTCAAAAGTCACCGTGAATTTATCTTCGTTGTGAAAATACCGTCCTTGGGAGTGATTAATCTCGCGGCTTAACTTCTGATGGGAGACAGCTCAAGACAGGCGTTTTATCCTGGCTAGATACATACACCGCGCCAAGACAGTTTCGAAAGATGGTTGATGCAGTACGTCTCCGTCTGGGGCTTAGTTCACTGCGTAACACACACATACACACACACGTGTGTGTGTGTGTGTGTGTGACGTGTGAATTTATACTCACCTCTACACCAGAAAATAGACCCTGTTATTTTGAATTGCCTAAGCTTACTGGGCAATTAGGGTGCTTAAGTAAATTGCAGTCACTCAATTAAAACAGCAGCAAAATCCGTGGTTGAACTTTAACATTATTTGAGACAGAAAGAATGTACGTCTTGACAAGAAGAGAACAAAGTATCGAATGATGACAGAAAAACACTTCTATTACAAATTTCGACTAACAGCGAAGGATAACGAGGAATTTTTGCCGTAAGATCAGAAGCTTAGTACCTTTATTAACAATTTAGACATTGGAAGATGGAATCTTTTTTTTTCTGTGATAGCTGGAAAATGTGGTGAGTGGACAGAAATTTAGCATTTATTCCAGAGTTAGCTTTGGGAGACTGGTAAAAAAAAATTTAAGTCAAAGAAAACTCCTTTAAATAAGGTATTATACAGCTGGGAAAATAGATTTGAATGAATGAGAAGGGAAAATGGGAATTTTATTTACATATATATATATATATATATATATATATATATATATTTATATATATATATATATATATATATATATATATATATATATATATATATATATATATATATATATATATATATATATATATATATATATATATATATATATATATATATATATATATATATATATATATATATATATATATATATATATATATATATATATATATGGGGATTATAATTAAATTCTTCCTTTCAAAATGCTGTAAAAAAAAAGAAAGAACTGCTTGTCAGAATTATTTAAAATTTGAACTGAATGAATTGGAAGAAGGGCGAAACTGTATGACTATAGAAAAGTTCCACAATGTATTAATAGATGGCACTATATGCGGCATAATGAAAGAAAATTCGGTCACATTTTGAATCGAAAAACGACGGTTTTCACCTGAATTGGACCGTAAACCAGCCTTATAGTTTGACAGTTTGACCTGGTAGTTTGACAGATAGAATGTTACATATCCCGCGTTTTTAAAGCACATGCAATGTGTCTTGCATATGACAGTCTTTTTATTTGCATAGCAGCCGCTCACAGCGCCATCTATTGATATACTTTGGAACTTTTAACTTATATCTTCTCCCCTCTTTTTCCAGTAAATTTTGTTCAAATGTGAAATAATTATGACCAGTGATAATTCTGAAAGTTGGACTTTAATTATAATCATCCTGTATATAAATATGAAAGAAAGTGAGAGAATGAAAAGAGATACAAAGAAAGTGATAAAAAATGAGACGTGAGAGAGTAAGATTTTACAAATAAAATAGATGTCGGAAACAAGTTGCTAATCAGTTCTCAGAAAGATAAATATAGATCACTGAAATTAATTGAGAAAATAGGAACGTTAAACACAGAACATATTTCAGTAATAATATCGAACGTATCTAGAAATTAGAATGTTAGACATTTAAACTAAATTTATAATGATATAACACCGAATTATGAAAATTTAAGTGATCAGTAAGTGAATTTAATAGCATGCGAATTAATCACTTGGATTACTATACACAGTATTGCATTAAGATGCTGGTGAGAGATAATTTAAATTCTTAGAAGGTTTGTGTAAGGGGAATCCAGTGTGGTATTAATTATTAATACCACATTGAGCCCGTTCTAATTGCAGTGAAACGAGTTCGGCGAGATTTAAGTTGCTCTAAGCTTTAAAATGTGGATCATGTGTTGTAATATTTTGAGAAAATATTAAATCATTAATCTATGTGTTGGTGTAGCTTGATTCTGATACATTTTTGATAGGAAAATTATAATGAATACCTATTTTCTCAACAGGGAACATTTATTTGCAGGCTCTTCTGTAATTTCGTAGAACCATTTTAATCCCCATGCGTCACTCGTAAAATCTAACGTAATTTTCTCTTCCAGCGAGAAGGGCGTTTTTTGTTGATTCTTATTATCCTGTGACACTGGAATTAGCACAATTTTCTCGTGAAATCCATAATAAATTTGTGATGTTAAGTTTGTATTTCATGTCAATATTAGAGAGCCGCTACTGTTGTACAATACGTAGACAGTAAAGGAATTACATGAGACGAGCTATTTGGGGTCGACTCCGTTTAGTTTACAGGGGTGTTTGGAATCGTATAAAAGAACATCAAATATTCAAAAATTTGAGCCGAACGCTGGCCGATTGGTTAGGGCCATGATCGTCGGTACCTGAGTTCGTTGGTTAAAATCCCACTGTGGCATGGATGTTCGTAGCCGTTCGGAATTGGCTTTAAGCAGAAAGTCCCGGTGTCATTAGCCCTCGTGTGCAAAACAGTAGATCGTAGCGCTCCAAACCAAACCAAACCAAAAATTTAATTTTGTCATGTTTAATTTTTGTAAATCTCTGGGCATTTCTTATTGTTTTAGATCAAACCCCATTAAAATATTCAAATTATAGCCTGTAAAACTATACAACTTTGCATATATTATCATAGCTTTGCAGAAAGTTAAAAAAATTACTGAAAATGTATTTTTCAACTTGAGTACACTGGTTTGGTTTGGTTTGGAGTGCTAAGGTCTTCTTTTTTTGCAACACGAAGGCTAATGAGACCGGGACCTACAGCTTAAAGCCGATTCCGAACGGCTACGAACATCCATGTTACAGTGGTATTCGAACCCAAGAACTCTGGTACCGAGGGCCAGCACCCTAACCAATAGGCCGTCATTCGGCCTTGAGTACACTGTAAGTAAAAAAACTGTTGCACATATTCATTTGAAATTTTCACTGTAAATTTATTATAGACCTACAATGAATTTCTACCTACATTTTTAGTTGTTTATTTTATTTAGTATTTATAATATTAGAAAGAGTATGTTAAACATTATTTTATTTTTTAGTTCAATCCCCTGGCGTAATATTTCTGATATTTTTTTTAAAATTCAAGTAGATGGAGAATTATACCTAATGACTTAATTGTTTACAGAAAAATTAATGAAACTTACTTTGTGTCATAGTAAGTCTACGTACAGTGTGTCAGAAAAGTTTTTAAATGTTTGAAACTAGCTCCCACTTTTTATTTTATAGAGAAGGGTTTTTTAAGAAAGAAAGTAAATTCAGCAAAAATGTTAAATAAAAATAAGAAAACAAATACTGAAAATCTCATTGATAATTAAAAAAGGTATGGTAAGGCGAAAAACTACGAAAAAAAAATCTTTCATTTAAAGTTGCTTAAAAGTCATGCGTCAATATAAAAGCACAGAGATCTACGAAGAAAAAAGTAGAGACAAGTGAGAGGTCATCCATTTTATCAAACTAAGTTTTATATTATGTTAAACTGGCACAAAATTTGTCAAAATTAATTTGAAACTTTGAATATTTTAATACCCCATCCTTAAAATAATAAATAAAAACATACACACAGTGTCGTAGATAGGGGAGGAATACGGTGTTTGATTTTTTCATAAGGATTGTTGCATTAGTTTTGAGGTATGCGTTGAAACGGGAGAAACCCTCCCCGCGCATGACAATTCGTCATGTGTGTAGGATATATTTGAATGCTTAGAGAATGCATCGTTACATCCCCTATATAATAATAGCCAGAGTTATCTGTCTGTCTGTCCTCGAATTTATAAAGCGGTGGACCTGGAAAGGATAGAGGCATCCATATTGGATTCTTGATCAGTTAGGGTTAGCAAAATTCAAAACGAATAAAGTTTATCTTCTCCTAAACTATCGATCCGATTCTAAATTAAATTGGTGTAATAATGCTTCATATCACAGCTAAGAATACTGTCGTCTTTAAAAGGTTCGAAATTCCCCCTTCCCCCCTTTTCGATCATTTAATGCCATTAATTTCAAGCCCTATTTTTCCTGGTTAAGAGTAGGTGATTAAATGTATCAATTTATCACATAATAAATAGGTAAAAGTAACATTTTTTACTAGCATTATGACTTCATTCCTTTGACCCCCTCATTTAATCATTCCTTATTTTAAATTGTTTAAATATCGTCTGCATCATTTTCACACGTTTTATTACTGAACTTAGATGTTACGTAAATAATTTTCTTTTATATTTGGATTAAACAATAGATTAATAATTATACATATGTGATAATTTTAAATTTAATCATCGATTATTTTTTTGTTGCAATGAAAATTTTATCACCGGTTTTAACAAAAAAATCTTTTTATAAAAGTCTAGGAATTTATTTCACGGTCTAATAAATATCCAGCGTTTAAGCTTTATGGCTTCGAAAATTAAGAAGTTTGTTCGTTTGTGTGTTTGTTTTTTATACATAACCACACGATTTGACTAAATGAATTCAACATGATTCTAAATTTCATTCATAGTATCGGACGACTTTAGAGGAATAGGAAGAAAAACAAATTATGGAGCATGTACCAGATAATTCTCAGCCAAAAAACAATTCATTCTTTTGCCTGCCTCATAGGGTACTTTACAATTCTGGAAAATTAAAAATTTCACTGATTCCGTCATATGACGGGGTATATGCTAGTTTAGATACAGACATGCATGTATGGCTGGCTAAGCATTTTTGTGTACCAACAAAGCAATGGAGAGAATTTTGTTGGGTTGGGTTGAAGCGGTACAATCTACTTTATTGATACATAAGGCGTTTGGGACCGGAACCTACTCTTTAGAGCCCAATTCCGAACGGCCTTGAGCATCAATTCCAGAAGCGGTATTCGACCCCGCGGTATTCCGTACCGAATAGTAGCACAACTATTCTGTCATTTGCCGGCTAAGTAACGGAAAATCAGAAAAACATTAAAAACGGGTCAATTCGTAACTATCTAAAATGAAACATAGGTTTCTGAAGAAATTACTCTAACTTAAGTAAAAGAAATCACATTCAGGAAAAAGCGGGTATAAACGGGAAAAGAATATTCTTTGGAATTGACTGAAATGATGACAGGTGAGAAGCAAAACAAAGAAATATACACCCTCGGACGATTGATTGCCTAACTTGACCGTTTTTGACGTATTGATTGTTTCTTCCTAATGTTACTAATTGACCGTGAGAGCTGTCGAGTTAGTTGATCTTAGACGGCAAGAATTACACCGCCTGATGAAATGAACTTGTTCTGCTTTTTTCGTATACGAAGTGTATTAATGAGAAATAACTGTGTATCGTGAAATGCTTTCTATATTTGCTTATGTGTGTCAGGACGATGCAGTGTAGATGAAAGAAACGCTGGTTATTCTTCACGATTATGCATAGACATACATGGCTCTAAATAATTACCATGTTCAGAGTCAGTTTTTTATATAAAATAGTAGCATGTACTTAATTTCAAGTAACGTTCATAAAATTTTTTTCTTGCAATACGGTAAACTAGACACAGGAAAATCTATGCTTTTAATAAAATTTCCCTAAAAAAATCTTTTTTTATTGTACGACTTCTAATTTTCTATTAATATCATTTGATCTAAAGTTAAAAATACCAATAAAATCTTTTTTGATACTTCCAGAAAAAAACCATTGGCTTCATAAATATCGCTAAAACAAAATTAGTATTAAAATGTAGTAAATATTTTTTATATTATTTTTTAATCGCATTAAAAAATGAATTTCTTGCTGTTTTAGGAAGGCATTCATATGAGAGTCTTTCATCTAAGAAAAAGTTTAATTTAGAGAAATAATGTTCAGAATTTTTTGGTAAAGGTTTTACTTCTTTAAACAAGTTTTTGTTTATTCAAGCAATTCAAAGTGTGGCAAATTTGTTATTAAATTTAATCAAAGTTTTTTCAGATCTTGTGAAAGCACTTTCTTTTCCCATCAGAGAATTAGCTTCTATTCCTAGCTTAATAACCAGAGCTGTCAAGCAAGTTGATTTTACGTAGATGAATGCGATTCTGCTTTAATGACATTCACTACTTTGTAGCTTGGCCTTATTTACTTTAACAGCGGTAATGGCACTCGGTGGAATTGATCTAATTTCCTCCTCTTAGCTTCTGTGAATCTGCGCCACTTTATCATCATCTCTTGATTCCAATATGTATTTAATAAGATTTACAATCATGCATTGAAGTAGGTAAGTTACTGAGAAAATAGCATTCATTTTCTGTTGTCTTTAAAACAACATTTCGCAACACTGAATAACGAAAGTATGTTATTTATGAAATTAACCCTCCCACACAAAAAAAAACACTTTTTAGCGATTGATTTATTAAAATCTATCAACCTAAAAACCAACAATCATAAAAAATATATTTATTTGAAAACGGATAGCCAGTAATAATAATGCTGTATGATGTACAATTATAACCCAAAGCTTTATGCGTTTATAAAAATTTCATACTTTTACTGATTTACAGGGTGTCGACTTTATCCCAGCAGGTTACTTCGCAATGTATGTTTGTCGGGAGGTTGTTTCAATCGTTAGTGGGTTCAATCCCCTGTCAAATCAGTTTGACTTGTGATAGTCTTCTTGGTTTTCCTTGGGTGTATTCCAAATGTAAGCTCACCAAATAGACTTTCAGCGAGGCAAACTCTTTTCCTTAAACCAGCAGTTCTTAACAGGGGCATATGTAATGGCTTTTATAATGTAAAAAGTTTTATGATCTTTTTAAAATTTTTATAAATTTGAATTTTATTAAATTTTATTTTATTATAATTTTAAAAATTATAATTTTATTAAAGTTTTTATTTTTTTTCTAAAAATAAAACTATTAAACAAGTCTTAAATTTTTTTTATATACATTAGACCGTTTAATTTTATCTAATAGACTGCAGCTACCTTCTGAATAAACGTATCGAGTTTAACCATAAACATTTGATATCTAAGTTTTTTAAAAAAATAACTTAAACGCTTTGTCCTTTGTAGCTGAATACTCTCTTCCCCATACCATAAATTACGGCTAAAACAGAAAAAAAAAAATAAAAAAAAAAAAAAAAAAAAAAAACGAAAGCAGGGCGTGGAAAGTTTTTCGCGCCTTTGGGGGTTTGGTAGCTTTAAAAAGGTTGAGAGCCACTGCCTTAAACGGATGTGGTTGAGGATTAATAATTTGAGGTGCATCTGCGGGGCAAAACACCCATTGACTCCAGGAGGAAGTACTGAGTCAATTTTTGCTTGCTGATTGTCTGCTTCACCTACATCATAGGATAATAAGAATCTGACATTTGGATAGGTGGCTGTCCGACACCTTTCATCTTCTCTTTCAAAAAGGAGAAAAAAAATCTATCTTTAGACATGGTTAACGAACTCAATGTAAAATCCCTTCATTTACTTTCTCAATTCTATTTGGGAAAATAAAATTTTGCTTATTTCTTATTGTATGGAATTTGCATCCACCGTTTGTGTTTCGCTTATGTGTGCCTTAATATCGGCAAAATTGCCCCCATTGACCACTTCTACCCAGCATTCCTTAGGTGAAATAAGAAGCTGGTCGGTTAAGGGGGGGGGCAGATGAGGTTTTTCGGATGGGCTTGTTGGTGTTTTTGCAGGCTGGAGTGCATCTGGAAGGGATGACTTCTCTTTTTCGGCAGGGATCAAGTTTCGAGAATGCTGAACCCCACCCAGGGAGAGAGAGAAGATCTACAAGAGAGGAGTAGAGTCGATAGAGCCAGCGACCGGGAGACATAGCTCTAATGTGAGAGAAAGCGACAACGGTTTTATTCTGGATAAGATACGCTCAGCCACATAATCTGGATAGAATAGGCTTAGAGACTCAGAACTATGTTTATTTTATTATACACTTTAATTTTCGTTAAGTTTTGTAAATAAATGTTGTTTATTGTCTATAAAAGTTTTCGGAGGTAATTCCATGCATCCCAGCGGCGATCTACGAACATACCTGTCCTAGTAAAGTCGGCGGGCAGGTCCCAAACAAGTATAGCGCCTCAGAACATTGTGTTATTACAAGGTGCCCTCGGAGTGTGGTATAACACTTATATTTATAATATTTAACTTAGTTTCTCATTGTTAAGTAAAACCTCTTTTATTATACTGTTGCAATTTAAGGAGAGAGTGTTATAATCCAAATGCATGCGCATGTAGGTTGAGGACTAGTAGGTGGGCAGTATACATGTCCGTAGGTGGACAATTTTTCAGGGAGGCCGATACAATATCTACTAGGTATACGCATTGACAAAAGGCGGCCAAACACTACCTTGTACGCAGGCTGATAATACCTCAGAAGCGGTTATGCACAAAAAGGTCTCATGCAATCTAAAATTATTTAATGGGAGGTGGGAGAGAATTTTTTTTTAATTTTTATTCTTTGTAGCCTTTTAAGTTTAGCCATTAATGGAGTAATTTAACGTTTTTCCACTTCCTAAATCAGATTTATGTTTTGAAATTATGTACATACAAAAAACTTTCGTATAAAAGTATTTTTTTATTTTAAATAATATTTTGTCTAATGGAAGAAATTAAAATGCAAGCAATTCATTAGTTTGATTTTTTTGCTTCGGATTGTTCCAGATAACCATCCGCATTACCGTATGACGTAGGTGAAGCATCCAACCACAAGTCTAAACTGTCTTCATTCTTTCTAACTAACTTCTTTCTAAAACTTATTTCAGAGACCAGTTAATTTGTATTATAAAAAAATAAATTTTAGACAATTTAAAGAGTATTGAGCCGCGGTAGCTCAGTCGGCAAAGATAGCGATCTCGTAATTGAAAGATGCACTCGGATCACCGGTGCAAATAAGAATCTTTTTTGCCATCAGAACGAAAACTTATTTCAGAGACCAGTTAATTTGTATTATAAAAAAATAAATTTTAGACAATTTAAAGAGTATTGAGCCGCGGTAGCTCAGTCGGCAAAGATAGCGATCTCGTAATTGAAAGATGCACTCGGATCCCCGGTGCAAATAAGAATCTTTTTTGCCATCAGAACGAAAACTTATTTCAGAGACCAGTTAATTTGTATTATAAAAAAATAAATTTTAGACAATTTAAAGAGTATTGAGCCGCGGTAGCTCAGTCGGCAAAGATAGCGATCTCGTAATTGAAAGATGCACTCGGATCACCGGTGAAAATAAGAATCTTTTTGTCATCAGAACGAAAACTTATTTCAGAGACCAGTTAATTTACATTACAAAAAATTAAATTTCAGACAATTTAAAGAGTATTGAGCCGCGGTAGCTCAGTCAGCAAAGACAGCGATCTCGTAATTGAAAGATTGCGGGCTCGGGGCTGGAGCCAGCCTAAGATCCGCCGTGTTCGTTAAAGGTGACTGGGACACGTAAAATAGGTTCGTGGTCACAATGTCCTCCATCCAAGTTCTAGAGGTGGCAGGACAAGTCTATGGGTCTTCTGCTTGGTCCTTGCTTCTAAATTACGATGTTCCAAAGGTGGTAATGTTACTCACGACCATAGCATATCTTAAGCTACACGTGCTCATCGGGTGGTACTAAATGAGTAACAGGTTTTCAGCCTTCTATTAGCATAAAGACATCTAGTGCCTGTATTGCTAGCTGCGTTAGGAAAAAAGATAAATATATCAAATTGTTCCCATTCAGTATATAGCAGACAGTGCCCGAATGGAAGGGTGCTGCTCTTCGGAAGCGGAGCCCACGTGTTCTAATCTCACTGTTGGCATTTATGTTCGTAGCCATCAGTAATCAGCTTTAAGAAGTAGGCCCGGTTCTCATTAGTTCTTATATAGCAAAAAGTAGACTACGATGCTACAAACCAACGGAATCCTTGGTGTATATTCTGTAAGATCACGCTACCTCGAGGCATACATTTTCTAGTTTAGAGCTCAGAAAATAAATTAAAATGGTGTTTCATGAAAAAATTTCTTGCCCCAAAGGTAATTAATAAAAATCGAATGAGTAAAAGTTTGCATAAATTAAATGAAAAAAATTAAAGAGCACACAAAATGAGAGTTTTGTTTTGTTTCGAGAGCTACAATCTACTGTTTTGCTACACGGGGGCTAAAGAGAATATAAAGTACTACTGAAAGGAGATTACGAACGGCGACGAACATTCATGTTAGCAGCGGGATTCGAACCCATGAACTCATGTACGGAAGAGCAGCGGGCTACCCTTCCGTTATCATTCGGCCCTAAAAATGCATGAGGAAGTTAAATTTAACAGTTAAGGAGTATTTTTATTGGATGAACCAATTATTTTCAGATATTATAATCTTTATATTTATTATAATACTTAATTAAACCCGTAGTTATAGTTAAGATCACAAATTAAATAAAAGGATATCAGAATTTGGTTTGTTTTCTAAACTGAGATTTAGATTTATTAAATACTTTAAAGTTAAATGATAATATTAATATGCCTTACTTTTAATATATCTTGTCAACTGCATACAGGTTATATAAGTAGATACAGCTAATAGAAACTTATGTTTTTAATTTTCATCAATATAGGATAAGATTTTTTTTTTGTCAAATATCTAAAATAAAGAATTACACTCAAAATTACCTTTCGAAATATGACAAGGTAAATATATGCGAATAAAAAAGTGAAGAGAATAAAAAAAGCAATATCTTTTTGCTGAAGCTTAATAATTTGTTGCTTTGACAAGATTATTACCTCAGGCAAAGTAAGGTTTCTTTTATTCATCTTTCACAACGCTTCAGCAGATGTAAAAACCAAAATCACAAGAACACAATACATAGCATTTTGACATATTCTAAGTAATGAGTTTAGTGAAGCACCGGGGATGGAATAGATTGTACAGAAATACTAAAAAAAAAAATTATGCTGTGGACTCTACATGACTTCTTCGTAGGCCTATTAAATTAAAAATATTTTACTATTTTGTAGTTAGCATCATCAGAATTATCATTCATACAATATCTTTAAAATTAATTTCGCTGCTCGAGGTAATGATGCCTTATAGGTAAAGCTGAAATACTGCCACCTGGTGGTGACCTACACGTTAATAATAAAGAGAATTTTCATTACAGAAATGTTTCATGTTTAACTTCAATCTTTTGTAGTTATTCCGTAAAAGGAAGTAATAAACAGTAAGAGTGTTATTTCAAAAGCATTTTTACTGTTGCGTATAAATATGTTTAAATCTTTCTGATGCATTGTGGTAGACAAGTATTGTTAATGTTTGTTATAGATATTTTTAATTATATAGAGTACGGGTCGGTTTCCAAAAATAAAGGTATAAAATTAGATGTTATAACAATCTTAAATAAAAAAATTTTTGCATTATGATAGTCTTTTAATTACGCTCGTCGGCGTTAATATCCGTTATATTGAAATGTCTCGGCATAAAGAGTGCCGATTCCGACCCAAAGGGGGTTAAGGGTTATTAAGGGTTTATAGTAATTCTACATGGAAATTATCCGCCTTGTAGTGCTAATAGGGTTTGAGTTATGCGAAATACATAAGTACAGACGTGAAAATGAAAAAAGTAAAATCCAGTTCAGGAAGATTTGGTTTGGTTTGGAGTACTATGATCTACTTTTTGTAACACGAGCCAGTTCAGGAAGAGACAAAATGGATATATAAAGTTTCAGAATTGAAGTCTTATTGTACGCACATATACACGTAATACTCAGATTTGTCAAAATTGATTAAGATGTGATCACAATTTCCGTTGAAATCTCCACATTGAGATTTTTCTCGATTACAATACTTTTACTTTGTACAAGGAAGTCAGAATACTCTTGTAAGCTTTAAGGAGATAAGGTCTTAAGGATAGAAGATTTCGAATAAAATACGTTTTTCTTTAAGATAAAGAGTAAAGAAGACATACATTTTCATAATCGAGTCAAATATTTTCATTACGATGATTATTTTATTGCACTGTATCTGTACTTTTTTCCTGGTTTCTCATTTCAAACTAAAAATAGTCTCTCCCACTCTAAATATATTAATTTTTATTTAAATTCTGATTTCAAAACGCTTCAGGTACGTACTTTTTTTTCTTCCATTTCTTCTAAACATCTGGACGTTATTTTTTAAAGTGTTTGTTTGCAAACTAGGTATGATTTTTATAAATTAAGTATAACTTTTTTTAAACGGAAAGTATTTTATCGATTTACCAGTGTTTAATACAGAAAAATGGTAAAAAACACATTTATTAATGTTTGTTATAGATATTTTTAATTATATAGAGTACGGGTTGGTTTCCAAAAATAAAGGTATAAAATTAGATGTTATAACAATCTTAAATAAAAAAATTTTTGCATTATGATAGTCTTTTAATTACGCTCGTCGGCGTTAATATCCGTTATATTGAAATGTCTCGGCATAAAGAGTGCCGATTCCGACCCAAAGGGGGTTAAGGGTTATTAAGTGTTTATAGTAATTCTATATGGAAATTATCCGCCTTGTAGTGCTAATAGGGTTTGAGTTATGCGAAATACATAAGTACAGACGTGAAAATGAAAAAAGTTAAATCCAGTTCAGGAAGATTTGGTTTGGTTTGGAGTACTATGATCTACTTTTTGCAACACGAGCCAGTTCAGGAAGAGACAAAATGGATATATAAAGTTTCAGAATTGAAGTCTTATTGTACGCACATATACACGTAATACTCAGATTTGTCAAAATTGATTAAGATGTGATCACAATTTCCGTTGAAATCTCCACATTGAGATTTTTCTCGATTACAATACTTTTACTTTGTACAAGGAAGTCAGAATACTCTTGTAAGCTTTAAGAAGATAAGGTCTTAAGGATAGAAGATTTCGAATAAAATACGTTTTTCTTTAAGATAAAGAGTAAAGAAAACATTTTCATAATCGAATCAAATATTTTTATTAAGATGATTATTTTATTGCATTGTGTCTGTCCTTTTTTTCTAGTTTCTCATTTCAAACTAAAAATAGTCTCTCTCACTCTAAATATATTAATTTTCATTTAAATTCTGATTTCAAAACGCTTCAGGTACGTACTTTTTTTTCTTCCTTTTCTTCTAAACATCTGGAAGTTATTTATTAAAGTGTTTGTTAGAAAACTAGGTATGCTTTTTATAAATTAAGTAAAATTTTTTAAACGGAAAGTATTTTATTGATTTACCAGTGTTTAATACAGAAAAATGGTAAAAAACACATTTAAAATGCTGTAAAAAATTATTTATTTTTTTACATATATTGTATTTAATGTAAGTGAAATTCAATACTAATTTATCTATAAGCTAAATAGACGCAAAGAAATTCACGTAGTTAATACGTAATGACTTGGGAGCATCTTAAAATAATATTGCAGAAATCTTATTTAGAAAAAAATTTCTGGTTTTCTTATTGAAGATTTTATTTTGCGTATTTTTTTCTAACAGCATTATTATATTTATATTAAAAATTTATCACTTTTAACTTTTTTTTATTTATCTTTTTTAACAAAGTGTTTAGCTTTATTTTTTAGTGTAAAACAAGATTGTAAAGGCATTAATGTTTAATTAAATTAAAATGGTGCAATTCGTTTTGTTAAAATTTTAGAAAAATAAAAAAAAGGTTTTTTTTTTAATTTTTGTAAAAATGCTCGTAATTAAAATGGCCGATCAATGGTTGGATAGGTAGGTTTCTGATTCTCTTTATTGGAGCGGGTGGCTCTAATCCCACTACTGGCATGGATGTTCAGAATCGGCTTTAAGCAGTAGGTCCATTAACCCTCGGGGAAAAAGACCGGTAAATGGTAGGGATCTGAACCAAACCAAACGAAACCTAATTTTAAAAACCGAAAACTTATCACATTTACGACTTATTATTGGAAACATATATTCATTCCACATCCATTGGATAATATCCTTAAGTAAACATAACATAGCTCACGTTTAATCAAATCTTTTAAGCCGAAACTACAATAGGAAGAATGTAATTTCTAAAAAATAAGTTTCTAAATGAAATATATCAAACATTTTTTTCAACGCATATACAGCATAATTAAAAGCATACCACTAAAATTTCGTTTAATATTAGGCATTATTATAACAATTATGATAGTTACCTTATGATAATACAGCAAAATATAGTTTTTCAGTTATGCAATATTTAAAAAAACATGAATTCGTTACATAAGAAAACCACCACTTAATTACAATTTAGCTAATTTGTACCGTACACTGTTATTCAATTCAGTTCTCTCTATTACTCTTGAAACGTTGCTATTAGAAAGTAAATTTTAGATTTTCTTTATCAAATTACAGTAGTAATCTGTGTGTGTGTTTTGTAAATCTTAAATTTTAAAAAGGTATCTCACATTTTAAATTTAAAACTGATGAAATGGAAAATTTTAAAAATATCGCCTTTATCGTGGTATAAAATAAAATATATTGTTGAAATAGTGCTTATAAATTAATTGAGTTTCCCAAAATAAAATATATAATTAACTTCTATTTAATATAAATAATGAGTTCCAAATCTTAAAATTTCAAAACCTGTTTTGCGGGTAAGTGGATTTCTATTATTTTTACTTTGAGTATATATATTCATGTTTTTTTTTTAATGTATTGCTTCTCATGACGAAACGAAATAATTTTTGTAAAGTAAGATTTATATTAATGATTTAGGAAAAAAAATCTAAACAGAATTTTTTTTAAATTTTATATTAATTCCAAAATAGGTTATTATATTGTAGCGTACTGGGGCTCTAAGTGAGCCCGAAAAAGGATAGCGGAGGCCTATGTACAGACTAAATATATTTATTTAGAAACACAATGTTGAAGTATGATAAATACAATGAAAATGATGAATATCTACACATGAAAATGATGATCGTTGCAGGAATCAGCTTCCTAATCGTTTGAAGAGAAAAAAAGGGAGGGGGGATACTTTCTGTCGCTCGCCTGGACGTTCTCGTCCGATAAGTCACAGGACACTCGATCGGTCAGAAATTATCTCTCTGGGTCATGAACTCTGGTCTTTTATATCGTTATCTGCCCGCAAATGTCCATCTCAGTTGATCGGACATCTGGTTGATGACGTAGTGAGGAAAACCGTCTGTAGAGCAGGTGCAAGCCAAGAGAAGTTTGCAGTAATCGGGAGCAATCTCGAAGATCATTAATCTATGTCTCCGGACAAACATTTGGAGAACAAGGTAGAAAGTATTGCTGCTTCCCTTATAATGTAGAGGATTTCTGTCGTGAGACTCTTTCTTCGGGATGCCATTGAAACGAACAATGGAAACATTTCGTCAGCGTCCTAATGAATTTCTAAGACAGAATGATTAAGATTGTTCTCGGTGTTAACAATCTTCTACTCAGCATCCTATTCTGCGCGAAACAACGTCCTTTCACTAGGTAAAGAAGAGTTCAGTTCAAGTGCTCACAAAAGGCACGTTTGCTATTTTTCTACGTTATGTAGGTTTTTCACACGGTCGTAGATAAGTCTGTATCTGAAAATTTAATGTAACGAAAGATCGTTACAATATATAATGAAGAATTTTAAAGAATGGATATTTTAAAGAATAGCGAAATGTTTTAAAAATGCTGTAGTGAGCAGTGGCAAACCTTACTAAAGAAAAAAAGTACTTTGTGAAGATTTATTACGCATTTATGGTAATGTGTCTTAAGATAGGGGTTCAGCTCAGATTGCTTTTCTTTTTTTTTAATATTTGAATCGAATACCTTCTGGATTTTACCTGAGAAAATGGGACTATTTTCTCTAATAGGACAGCCATATTTGTCTAGATTTGTCAGATATTTTACTACTGAAATAGTTACACTTGTTGGTCATTTCACAGGTTCACCAGCAACATTTCTTCAGGTGATATTTTTTGCAGATATGCTTAGATACCATTGTTTCAGAGGAAGATGCTTAGAAAAACCATTTGTTGTTCCTGGAAGCATGGACCTCGTCTAGATCTGCCTGATAATGGAAATTTCTAACATCCAAACGGTAATATGTACTGGTGTATAACACAAATATACATAAAAATTTAAAAGCAATTATATGCATACGCAGTTATTTTATGAAATGAAAAGAAAATGTATGTATTTATCAAAGAAAAAGATACACATATAAACGTAATTTCTTTATTTTCAAGTTTTTATTGGTGGTGTGCCTTTTAATTGTCAAGGATTAGTTGGTATGAAATGAAAGATGAGAGATTGTGGAGCACTGCTTTAAGGTATTTTGTCTTCTTAAGAAGTATTTCATTCCAATTGTTTTATCCCGTCATACAGATGGGGCGATACAAAATGCTACACATTATCTTCTTTAAAATGTATTGGAAATATATGTGTGTGAGTCCGCTTCTAAATGTGCCCCAGTTTTGTGTTGCAGCTGTCGCCACCCGAAGCATCATCCCCCATCGTCGGTGATGGAGCGCTACGAGAAGGTGTCCAAGATCGGAGAGGGTTCTTACGGTGTGGTCTTCAAATGCCGCAGTCGAGACACGGGACAGCTGGTGGCCATCAAGAAGTACGTGGAGACAGAGGACGATCCCCTCATCAAGAAAATCGCCATGAGAGAGATACGCATGCTCAAGGTGAGTTTTTAACTGGATGCTCTGTTTTGAACCACGCATTTATTTCGTTTTACGTTTTGCATAACTTATGTATTTTATAAACTTGAGTCTCTCTTATATAAAAGAGGATTTAAGAAATATACTTATCAATTCCTTCTCTACATGATCACCAAAATATTTTAGAGATTTACCTGAACTCAAAACTAACTTGATTATCCCAGCTTAGTAGAAATCATGTCCCTGCTTATTACGCCAGTCAATGTCGGCAACTGTTTTCATTTCACTGTTTGAAGAGAACCTTATTCCAGATACTGAGTATCCCACCAGTTTAGGCAGTAGGAAAAATCACCTGGCCAAATTATCTTGTATGAAAATGTTAGGATATAATCAAGGATTGTTGCAAAATTTCAAGTGAAAAATCTTGAGCTAATTCCAAATAGACCACATTTGGCCACCACGACCACATTTGGCATCCAGCTGCTACTTCTCTTTCCTGAAATTGAAGGAAGATTGATCTGGAAAAAAGATTCTCTTCAGATAATACTATGAAAATAGCTGCCGAGCACTGACTTAGCAGGTAAGGATACAATTTCAATCAAGTTTGGTTAAACACATATGTCCTATATTCACTAAAATGATGAAATAAATTTTGGGATTATGTAGAAAAGGGATCATCAAGTATACTTCTAAATTATCTTTTGTATTTTCTATCTAGTTCCAATAATTGTTTATTACTCTTTCAACTTTTTTTTGGATCCGTACTATTTATTATTAAATATAAACAGTGTATTTAATATCGGAAATGATATAAAAGAATGAGGTCTATCACCGAGTGGACTGTAACCTTATTTTTAAAAGTTGAATACAGTGGAGAGGCATGAATTCAAAAGCAAAGGAAGCATTGTCCGTCAATATATAGATATGCACACATATGTATGTTTATATATACATATAAACATATAAAATATTTCGAAATAACCACTAGAAATTATAAATAGTACCAATTTTTTAAGATAAAATTTATTCATTTTCCAAGGGTCAGTTAGCTATTCTTTGTAGGTATTTTGAATGAGAGCTAAAATGACTATTTTAAAATAATTATTCATCGCAAGAAACATTTGCCAGTTATTTACTCACCACGTGCCTTACAACGGCTTTACTTTTAGGACCAAAAGAAACGAAAAGCCAATTTTATCCAAACAAATAAATGAAATTTACATCTTAAAAAAAGCTTATGATTAAAATAACAATACTGCATTTATAATATCAGTTTTAATTTCATAAACATTAAAAATACATTTACAGTAAAGGCAATGATTTTTGACTGAATTTAATCAAAGCTGTGCAATGATTAAGGAATTAAAAAGGCCTTGAAAATCCTTAATTAATAATTCCATTCCCCTATACAATTTTTTTAAAATGAGTACCAGACACACACACAGAATCAATAAAAAAACTAAGATATTCGTCATTTATTTATATCTCACAAACTAAAATCTTATTTTTCCTTTAAAAGTCTATTTGTTATAGCTTTTAAAACAAATATATATATAAATATTTCCTTCATTTAAGTCATGATAGCAACGAAAACTAATACTGTTAACGATTCTCGAAGTACATATGGAGATAGTTTAATAGCTTTTTATATAATCAGCGAAATATTTTTTCAGGCTGTTGTATACTGATAAATATTTTTTCTAATTAAATCTTTCCTCAAAAGCTTAATTAGACGTAATAAATATAAAAAAGATCCTAATTAAAATAAGTTATTAATGAAGGTATTAGTATAAATAAAACTTCCTTTTGTTATAATGCTACGGGGTTGATGCAATATAAAAAAATTTTGTTTTATTTATTTTTATTTTAATTTTTATTTGTTTTCTATTAATTTAATTTTGATAAATGTATCTAAGGCTAAACTGCAAAGAAAAATCTCCTTAGATTGGTTTAAAACTTTGAATGTTCTGTCTTTAGGATACTGGTAATTTTTTAATTATATATATTTATATTATATATATTTAATACATCAAAATTTAATTATAAACAGTTTTTAAACAAACATTATGAATACGAATTGTCAATATAAAAAATATCCATACACTTCTATTAATTCAGTATTTAATGTAGTAACATTTTTCTCACATTCGAAACAAAAATTTTGTACTTATATTGCATACATTAAGAGGTTTGTAATTTTAACTACAACTTTTTTTCCAACTGGATTCTAAAAGAAAACTAGAATAGCTACTATAATACTTCAAATATAAAAAAACCATTTGAAAGTCTATCTTATCCTCTTAAATAGTCTATTTACCATCATAAATTATTTTCAGTGGAATTTTATCGCCATTCATCAATGTTTTAATTGCTTTTTAACTCAAACCTTTGCAGTCCAGAGAAATAATTAAGAAAAGGTTGTTCAAAATCTTACAAGATTTCTTTAAATTTGAACGTGGTTGCCACGCTCCATGTATTATATAGAAGTGGAAGAAATGTAATAGAAGGAACCATTCATTAAACACTAATAAAGTTAAGGCAAAAACCTTCACATATCTACTGGTTTGGTTTGGTGTGGAGTGCTAAGGTCTGCTCTTTCGCTATACGAGGGCTAGTGAGACCGGGATCTGTTGTTTAAAGCCGATTCCGAACGGTTACGAACATCCATGCCACAGTGGGATACGAACCCATGAATTCTGTCACATATCTAATGAAAGTCTTAATTCTGCTTTTAAGAAATCTACATCCCCGTCCAATTTTTACAGAAATAAGCACAGGCAATAAAAAGCTGCTTCATAACCAAATGATAGAGTTATAAGGTATTTCAAGCATTACTTTTTACAGCGTGATCCCCAATTTCTTTTTAAGATTTGTTTCTGGTCCTCTATTGGAAAAACTTTTGCTGAAAAGTATTACATCTAACATGCCCTCTACACTCCTGAAGTTCCACAAATAACTCAAGCTATTCTTTTAGACATTTGGCCACACATCTAAATTAGAAATTGTCTGATCATATTGTCACGAAGATTCGAATGAACACACCTTTTAACTTAACAGAAGAATTTATTGAAGCTAAGTAGCAACTCGCAACTTTTCAAGATCGAGAAGTTACCTACAACTAGTGAGTATCGGATTTTATACCCAAACAGAATATTCGAGAAATAACCAATTTACATATTAAAGACTTTGGATCAACCGCCATGCCAATCATCGAACCCACAATCATCGGGTCTGGACCTCGTGCTTTGACCATTCGGCCACTGAGATCGTTCACAAAGTTTCTTTATGCGACAATATTTGGCATTACAACACAACCAAAAACCAAAACCACACACGAGAAAAATAATACACACACACACTTAGGAGATCAAGTTTTTGTGCAATTGTACTGAGGAACTTTTGTTAATAGATTAAACGTAATAGTTGCTTAGTCTTATATTATGAAAGTGAAATCTAATAAACTATATTTTAATTTTTAGCAACTTAAGCATCCCAACTTGGTAAACCTTATTGAAGTATTTCGAAGAAAAAGAAAGTTGCATCTAGTTTTTGAATATTGCGATCATACTGTTTTAGACATTTTAGAGAAACATCCTAAAGGGTAAGTTTTTTCTCAACTAATTCTTATTTAGAAGTATATGTAAAATGATCTTTAGATGCAGGCGTGTAGCCAAAGATTGTTGGATTCGAATGTTCATACTTAAGACAATATATACTTAAGACAATCTTAAATGTTTAATCTTTTAAATTAAACATTTAAGATTGTCTTAAGTGTATATTTGAGAAATGTCAAAATCTTTCTGCATAACATGACGTGATAATAATTCTTTTATATAGTTTATGGATGAAGAAGAAATTTATTCCAAGTTAATTCAATTTATTTCTCTTGAACACTACAACATAACTTAGGTCTTGTTTCACTGCTTCCTTTCATGATATCTTAATGTGAAGTACCGAAGAAACGGCAATACATAAATTATACCTAATTCATTAATAAGTATTTTTCTTAGAGCAATGGAATGCTTCCATGCCGAAAGATTTAGTGTGACGAGAGAATGGGTAGTATTTGTTACACACGTGCCATGCTGTTTTAATGAAGTTCTGTATGTGGTTCTATTTTAAGATGCAGAATATTAAGTTTCCACCTTTGAGAATTCTGATCACTGTCGTTGTTCATGTAGAGAATGGAATTGGCTTGGAAAGATTTTTTTTCTTTTGCTTCCGATATCAGTTCTTTGCATTGAATGACTAAGTACCCCATTTTTTTAATCTATAGGCTTCAGTGATTTCTAATTATCTTGATATGTCTACAGGTAACACATTTTGGAAAATTTCTGGTTTTGCCATAATGTATGATTTTGATAGAACCGAAAGATTGATTTTCTGAAAAAGTTTCAGGCCAATTTTTGGCTACAATACAAATTTGTGAAGTTTTTTTTAATACGATTTTACGTTTTA
Organism: Pardosa pseudoannulata; assembly: GCA_032207245.1. Taxonomy (NCBI): domain Eukaryota; kingdom Metazoa; phylum Arthropoda; class Arachnida; order Araneae; family Lycosidae; genus Pardosa; species Pardosa pseudoannulata. The sequence goes on along the minus strand of CM063505.1, from coordinate 186,429,948 downwards.
ATCTACATACGCTTATAAAAGCTTTTATTGAATCTTATGAGCGGACTATTGTAATAATAGACTTAATTAGGATACATAGAAAAGAAATCAAGGAATTGTAAATGAAGTTTTCTTCATTTAACGGGACAGACACTCCAAATATGGTAATATACAGAATTTATAAGTTTTTTAAAATTTAAAAGCTGTAGCGTCAATATGTCAGAAGTTATTTACGTAATTGAATTTACTTATAGTTCCTTTTCTTAAATGAAAATTTTATATTGATTTTCATGTATTTTTTTCTTGATTTTTATGCATTAAAATAAGATTTTTATTTGTTTATAAGATACAAGGGTTACGTTTTCATAGATTTTTTTAATAAAATAAAATAAACTTGTGCATTGAAGTACCAGTATTTTTTTCTATGCATAGATATGAACAAAATACTCTACAAAGTTAATTGTTTTTCACTGTAAGCATCAGAAGGTTTTTAAAAAACATAACGTTAGAAATATTTGAAAATGCATTCAAAATTTTGTATAGAAAGGTGTAATACATCTCGAATAAAATCGGGAACAAAAAATATTAAAAAAACCCCTCAAACATTCAAATTTTAATTAAACTGTTCAGTCTTAACTTTCCTGAAAACGCTTAAAATTTTTAAGCCGAATTTGAAACAAAAGAACTTTTGTTGAAATACTGTAAAAAAAAAGCATTTTAAAATGATGTCACGTACCTTAAGATTACATTTTTTAATCCAGTGGAAGAAATTTATAAGTTATCAGTATATTTTATATTTAATGCAAACATTTATGACAATTCAGTGTAAAGAATACATGCAAAAAATAATTTCAGCCTGCCAAATCTTGTGATTAATTGTAAACATATGGACTCTTATCACCCATAAATGCATATGCTTAAATCCTAGAAGGATATTGAGTTAGTCTGGATAATATGATTATACTTATTTTGCTAATATATTTTATGTATTTTCTAGATGTTTAAACTAGCAATTATGTGATAGCATAGTCTCACAAAAAATCCAAATTTTGATTAGAAAATTTCTTACATTGGAAAATTTTCAAGGTTTCTGAAAGACAAAAATTCCTAGGAAGTTTAAAAATATTGGTTTCAGAGCATAATATGAAATTATTTAATTACAATTTTTTCAAATTGTAATTATTATAAAATCCAAGTTAATTGGTCTGACATGATTATACCTAAGTTACCATTGGTCTTATGGAATAGTACTTATGGAACAGTCCGAAAATATTTTGAGTACTATTTAAAAAAAAAAAGTACGATTTCTTTTGTCGCTTGACTATTTGATGAATGATTCTTTAGAGTTGTGTTTAGAAACTGACATAGTTTTCATGTCTTTCTAATTCTTCTTTGTATAATGATAGAAATTTCCGTCATAACATTTAATAAACAAAACATTGTACTCAAAACAGGTGTACTGTACATTGGTTGATACTTGCAATTTTTTTACACGGCTGTTGCTCAATAAGGAACGTAGCTGTAAAAAAAAAAAAAAAAGTCGCACAATGTCACAGCGGGTTTGAACTTGTAACTCCGCTGTTTGTTGTGGTTGTAAGAAACATTAGATTTTTTGAATATTTTTTTATAACTAATCTAAAATTTGTTTGCTAACAAAAGCGATGATGAGTGGGAAAAAGATATTTTTTTTGGGGGGAGGGTGGAATCTGTTATTTTTTGTGCAATTTATATCTAATACCCCAAATAAACTTCCCAAAACCATGCGACAGAAATTTACATCACTATGCAGTTGTTTCACTTCTAACGTGTAACGAATTAATTTGTGTCTAAATAAGAAAAATAATTCATTTTTTATCATCATCAGGTATGAAAATGTTGCAGATATTTTTATTTTGTACTAAGTTTAATATATAAATTTGCATAATGGATATTTCCGCTATAGTGTTTTTTTTTAATTATTTTATACATTTATGCTAGAATTTTTTAAAAACTTTTCTCTTTTATATAGAGCATGAATTATATCACTCTTATTTATTTCACAAAAAGTAAAAATCATGCAAAGAAGATTGAAGGTCGCATATCACGTTAAACATTCTGTGAATCAATTTTTTGAGAGCATTAACAGCCTTTTAACATACTACATACGGGAACGGGGGATTACACACTTGGCGTGCCAATTGTTAACTGCGGGAGGGAATAATCTTCCTTTTGCACAGAGTGTGTGTTATCGGCGGGAAAGGGAGATCACCACTATTTTTTCTTGGTATTGCACATATGGTTGTAATTTGATCCCCGTGTTTTTATGCGGAATTTCTTTGCTACAAATTTATTTCAGTTTCGTTTGGTAAATCATTCAATACGGTTGTCCTTTTTTGCGAAAATAAAAGCCTAAATAAAATTAATCTAAAAATGGATTTACACGATAATGACTCTGGTGAAGACGAAATATTTGCTGATTCCTTGTCGCAGTATTCGTGCAGTGATCGTGATACTGATAGCGATTTATCAGATGATGATGATACTTATGTGTTCCCTGTGACCAGAGGACAGGCAGTCCACGCGTATTGTTAGTAATTCAAAGAGCTTCAGGTGATTTCTGAAGACCTAAAAAAACACAAGCTCCAGAAAATTCTAATAACGAAAAAAATATCGTACTAGGATTTGCAAAGTGTGTTCCTCCCATAAAATAAAAGGTTATACCAGATACATGTGAGGATACTGCAATGTTGCTCTTCATAAAGGGGATTGTTTCGAACGTTCTCATTCTTTTGTAAAGTATTGACTGCTAATGAATTGCCTTTATAATGTTCCGCGAATAATGCAAATTTCGTCCGATTCCCCTGCTACTTGCGTATTACCGCATTCTCCAAGACCGCATATAATATGTTAATAAGAAAACATATGAAATATGTTTTTAGAAAACATATGAAGTTATGTATTTTGAAAGAAGCATTGAAATGTATTATTTATTTTCAGTGTTCCAGAACAGTTAACCAAGCGTATTCTGTGGCAAACTATACAAGCTATCAACTTTTGTCATCAACACAACGTAAGTACATAAGGCATCGTCATTTGGAACTGTACGCTTTCTTAGTTTTTTGTTGATACAAAAAATACCCATAAATTATATTAAAATAGGAAGACATTTATTACCTGTTCTAGAGTCATACGTTTGTTAAGAAATTTCAACCTGCCTGAATATTTAAAAATAATATCATAGAAGCAAGGAAAATGAAAAAATGTATTCGAAGAGAGGAAAAGATAGAGAAATTATATAGAAATATAGAATATAGCTTATATAGAATATAACTCGCAGAAATAGATAGTGAGAAAACAGTGTATTTCCTTCCTTGTGAAAAAATATTAAAATTTAGTTTTCACCTGTACTCGGATTGATTTTCGGGGCAAATGAAAATTACTAGTTCTTTGAACCGGATTGGTCTATCTATATTCGATCGGGAGCAAGATACTCCGGAGAAATCCCACAAAATAGATTATTCTTAAGATGCATATATTTTCACCCAATTCCGAACTTTAAACCCACCTGCGCCGAAAGGTAGTCGAATGTGCAGGGCGCTTCTTTTCGGTGTTCATGAGTTTTTAATGCACTATTGGCATAGATGCTTGCAGCTTTTCGGAATCTGTTTGAGCAGTATGTTCTAGCTTCAGTTCTCGTGTATCAAAACAGTAGACAGTAGTGCTCAAAACCAAACCCACCTTCAGACCTCACGGCGAAAGGTTTGGTTTGGTTTTGGAGCGCTACGGTCTACTTTTTGCAACACGAGGGTTAATGAGACCAGGAACTACTGCTTAAAGACGATTCCGAAGGGCTACGAACATCCATGCCATAATGGATTTGAACCCATGAACTCCGGTTCCGAAGGCCAGCACCCTAACCATTCGGCCATCGTTCGTCTCCCGGCGAAAGGAGGCCGAATGAGTAGAGCGCTGCTCACAGGTTCTGGAGTTCAGGGGATTCGAATTCCACTACTTGCAAGCCTGTTCGTAGCTTTTCGGAATAGGCTGTAAGCAGTAAACCTAGGTCTCATTAGCCTTTACGTAGAAAAAGAAGTAGACTAACTATCGAAACAAACTAACTTGATGAGAGGAGCCACAGATTGATTCTACACGTTCTCTGATCACACTGGAAAATATTTCGTGCTCCTACCAATACTCGAATATGACCCTCTTGCATTTTAAATCTGAACACTAAGAACCACAAGACGTTAAAAGGGAATGCTATAGAATAAAAACTTTTGTTAAAAGTGCACAAAGCTTTTCCTCCTATATAAATTACTACTTCGAAAGAGTCATTAAATTTTTGTTGTGGAAGAAAGAAGCTATATGTTACTTATATATTGTTTTGAGATAGACAGTCTTTATGTTCATTTTTAGTATTTGTATTTTCTTTCAGCTATTACTTTAGAAAGCAGTTACCGAACCTTTTTGTTTACTACAAGTATAAAACATCATAAAAAAGCTCAGTTCAACGCGTTAACCATGTAGCAAAGCGATATGGATGAAATCCACCGTCTTTTCTTGTTTAAAGCTGATAAGAAAAGTTGTATTTTTTTCAGATTTTACGAGTTTGTAAAAGTTAGCTATAAAAATATGACAATACAGTGAATTGAACTGAAAATTATATATGTTAAATATTAATATAAAAGTAACAGCATGTACAGTTGTAAGTGTAAAGTTGATTTACAGCAGGTGACGCCAACCTATGTCTAGTATACCAATTGGTGCGTATATATGTATTTTTACTAGCCTGCCAGAACATTTCAAAAGCTTGTTTCAAGTTGTAAATGTTTGGCTATGAACTAGATAAATGAATTATAATATAGACTAGAATAATAGAAGAATTAAATATCATAATTTTGTTGTTTTCAATAACTATTCATTCAACACTTCATAATATTTTTATAACTAAGTGTTATTAGTTTCAAACATTTTTAGTCATTAGATTAATAATTTAGCTTGTGTTGTTAGAACTATTTTCATTAAACTGTTTTGTTGATGCAATTTGTTATGGAACTAACCCACCTGGCTGGTTAATTATACTATAGGTATTGGTAGATATATATACCATAGTTATTGTTATAACATACTCGACCAATAACTCGATCCTCATAGTAAGGCAAAGTGGAATTAATGTGCTGTTTTAGGTCAAAAAGGCGTATAATTGATTTGGTTCTTGAAATTACAATTAGCATATTTTTGATGTAACACTGTTTAAAGCTTGAAAACTTTTGGTTTACAATACAGTCAAACCTTTTCTAAACATATTTTCATAAAAATATACTTAATATTTTAGTAGCTAATCAGAATTATAAACCTTTTCATTTGGTTACCTTTTACAAATTTTGACACTTTATGCTTTCTCTTTTAAAGTCAATTCTATGAACTATAGATTCTAAGCATTTAGTGATGAACTTTCTAATTGTTTCCTTGTTAGTGCATCCATCGAGACGTAAAGCCAGAAAACATACTTTTAACCAAAGAGGGAATTGTTAAACTATGCGACTTTGGATTTGCACGGAATCTAAGTAAGTTTCAGAATAAAACATTTATGCATGACTTATTTTAATATTTCTGAATTTCTTTTAATTTTTTTTACTTTCCTAGTTTATTTTTCACAAATTCGTCAATAATTTCCTATTGAATGAACTAAATCATTAAAAGATCGATTATTTCTAAAAATAGCAGACTGTTGTATAAATGATTATTAGGAATAATTTCGGTTACCACTCTACAACACATGACAAATCTCTCAGATATATTCAGATACGTGGCTTCTTATTTATGTAATAACCTGTCCATATACGTTTATAGTTTTTATGAAATAAATGTGCCATTGCTTTTTATTTAAAAATATAAATTGCAGTATGTGAAAATAAAAATTAAAAACAAAATTGCTTTTGAATCATAGAATATAACATCATGGAAAAAATAAAATTTTTAACAAAAATTTGTGATGTTTACATCGAAATTGTACCAAATCCGTTTTCTTGAGAAAAGATAAGCTTAATATATATAGTTTATTTTAGAGTAACTACATTTTCGTAATCACTATCTGTTATTAACTTTGTCTACGGATGCTAATCGAGAATATTTAGTTGCCTTACACATATTCTCATTTTTGCTGACTACATATTATGATACTTGTGTATTGAGTACTCTAGACTGGGAAAAGATATACTTATATAGTCTTGGTTCTACAATAAACAATTATTTATAGATATTGTAAATCGGAGAATCAAATGTTGTCATTAGCAAACTGTCTTTATTTCAAAATTCCTCTTAGCACATTGCAATATTTTCTAAAAATCTGAAATACTCGGATTCCAACAACAAACATGCACACAAGATTCACTTCAAATCTTAAAAATATTAGCTGAAAACGCTACGCTCCATAAAAAATAACTTTCGCGTTATCAATCGCTTTATCACGCGGCTCGATTTGGACTGGCTTCAAAGGAAAAGCGAGATCTTTTACAGTTTGTAAAATAGATGTAGTACATTCTACAAAATACTTGTTCAGAAGTCTTTTTAAAGTTTTGTTTTTTACACATAAGGTCTTTTGTATCGAAAAGTCACCTGCGTCAGCAAAATTTGTTATTAGATGACATGACATGATTGATGACATGATTAGTGATAACTCATCAATCATGTTGCTTATTGAGCCAATGCATTTCATCTCTCCAAAAAGAAGACAAAATAACTTTCAGACAGTTAAGAAGTTAAAATACGGAATTTGTATCAATATAGACATATGTTAGTATATGGGTCACTATGAAATGATATTTTGAGCTACTATTTTTATAGGTCCTGGTGAGAATTACACGGACTACGTAGCGACCCGTTGGTACCGAGCACCCGAGTTGTTGGTGGGCGACGTTCACTACGGTCCGGCTGTGGATGTGTGGGCCGTGGGCTGCGTAGCCGCAGAACTCATCAGGGGAGAAGCCCTGTGGCCCGGAAAGTCGGACGTCGATCAACTCTACCTCATAAGAAGGACACTCGGTGAGTTTTTAATCTTCCTTATGCTTTTACTTATTGATTATATATAAAAATGTAACCGTGAAAATATTCTTCACCAATTCCATGGTTTAGCCTCTAGTATTGAATTTGCCCCGTCTTGTTGAGCGAAAAGAATTTTCAATTGAACTGCTGTCGTAATAAGAAAACGAAGTCTAGAGTTGAGGAACTCGACATTTTAGAATAAAAACACATCGTTCAACCTATTTTCTTTACAGGACAACAGTTCTCTAGGGACTGTTCCAAGAATATACACATTTGTCCCCGGTGCCCTATTCTAGAGTAAGTGAGTCATGGGATCTTGTTTCCAGAAGACTTAAAAAGGTTCTGCAATTTTAGGAGGCAAGAATGAACCTAGATTATTTAAACTACTTCGTCAAAACGCAGGAAGAAATTTAATTAGCGCAGAAGTAAAGTTCTTTTCCCGAGACAGCTTAAGAATGTGGCCAGTAGACACAAAATTAGTATTTATTCCAGCTTTAAATTTGAGAGATGACTAAACAAGAATTTAACACACCCTATGCGGGCTTGGCGACTGTGGTAATACGCACGTAGCGGGGGAATCAAATTACAACCATATGTACAAAACCAAGAAAAAATAGTAGTGATCTCCCTTTTTCCGCAGATAACACACACTCTGCTCAAAAGGGAGATAACTTGCTCCCGCAGATAACAATTGGCACGTCAAGTGGGTAATCATCCGTTCCCGCATGTAATGTGTTAAGTTGGAGAACACAACTTTAGCTGACATTTTATGGCCGGGAATTAGGTACTAACAAAATGAGAAGGGAAAAGGGATATTTTTGATATCTATTTTAGAGGAAATAATTTTGATATATTTCATGTACATATATTACAACAAAGAAGGAAATCCAGAAAAGTCCATAAGAACGTGTAAGTTTATTTGTATTGATCAAGCAAGAAATAGGCATTCTCCGAATGTTCTTTCTTTTTTAGGAAAAGAAAGTTTGATTTCGTTAAGACGATTACGATCCGTAATTCATATCGAAATTTATTTTCGAAAGTAAATTAAATCAGGCCCCCTACATTCGAGGAAAAAATAATACGTGTATTCATATAGATCTAAAGGTTCCGTTAAAAATATAAAACTCTTTTAGTAAGTTGCGATCGTAATAAATTGCACTGTTTTTCACTCAACTCATTACTTTACAAGAAACTCGCCAAATAAGAGTAAAGGATAAATTGTAATCTGAATATAAAAGTATGAAATAATGATATATCAGCATTCATATTAAATGTTATTTAATTGGGAATGCATGAACGATATATATTTTATGTTCGAATTATTTGGTAGCTCAATATATAAGGGAAATTTCAATTGAAAATTTCAATGTGTATCTTTCTCCAGCACATAGTCAGAAGAATTATTTTATCGTTGAGAAATATGCTCTGTGTTATTTGATATCCGTGGGTTTTGTATCAAAGGATGTAAAAGGAGTATATTTTAGATTATTACTGAGAGTTGGTTTGGTTTTGGTTTGGTTTGGAGTGCTACGGTCTACTTTTTGCAGCACGAGGGCTAATGAGACCGGGACCTACTGCTTAAAGCCGATTCCGAACGGCTACGAACATCCATGCCATAGTGGGATTCGAACCCACGAACTCCGGTTCCGAAGGCCAGCACTCTAACCATTCGGCCATCGTTCGGCTATTATTACTGAGAGATATCAAGAAATAAAACCTCGGACAGATTAATGCTAGACGTAGTAATTATTCTGAACTAAATGGATGAATAAATAGTACTGTATATTTGTCGATAACCGTAAGTATTACGTTTTGAAACTCACCACTTTAAAATTGATACATTTTACACTATTTAAAAGGCTTTATATAAAAGAACATATAAAATAATATTCTATGATATAAATATGGAAATCCACCTGGAAATTTAAATTCTAAATCCATATAAGAAAATTCCTATTATGCTTTTATTTTAATTTACCTTTAGAAAGGAAATTTTTAAACACAGACTATATGAGGGCATTTCTAGTGGAAAAGAAGTTTAAGATTATAAGGAGTTATAGTTGTTACTGAATGAATTAACTTTGACGTATGATTAGTTAAATGCGACGTAGCTAAATTATTTTCTAGACTTTTTCTTACTTTTAACTCCAATACGAGACTGAATATTGCTTGTACACTTAAATATTAAGAGAAGATTAACGGTGTGGTGTCCAGACTTTGCGACTCCATGGTGAGCCGCCGACTCCCATGCAACTCTACAACTCAACTCTAACGCGCGCACAAAAACTTACCAGAGACAAAGAGTTGGATCGGTCGTATGAGGACGCATTCGACCAACACTCTCGCGCGTACTTCTAGTTCTGCTTCTATTTAAGTGTGAATGAATAAATGTTTGTAAAGTTAAATGGAGTCAGTCATCATTCACCTTAACGGTAATTCAATGTTAGAGACAACAAGGAGTGTGAATGTAATATTGAAAAAAAAAAAGAAAAATCTAGAAGATGATAGTGTTTTACAAGGGGAATATAGACGTTCATCGTATCAACGTTGTTTACATGACTGAGACTTCCATATTGTCACAGATTACTTCCTTCACAGGTAGAATGCAAGGAATCGCTTGCCATTAGTCAGGGATAAAAGAATGGTAGGATAATTAGCTCAAAATAACGTGATAACCTCTAAATATATATTTAACTTTGTTATTGTTGCCCTTACTTATGTGGTTATATGCGATACAGAAAAATAACTTTCAGAATTAAATTGGAAGACTAGAGTAGTACGAGATGTAACGAGAAAGATACCGCTACGAGTTATAATTAAAGTTGATACATCTAAACGCTGTAGAATAAGAACCACTAAAATGAATAACGCTATAGTTCATGTCTGTTCACCGGTGAATCACTGGAACAAAGACAATAAGGAAAGTATTCATTCCTTGGTCGTTATATAAGTATGCTGAATAAGACCTGATACGCATTACACACTCCATTTCTTATATTAATGAAGAACATCTGTTTATAAGAAACTATTTTTCCAATAAATCTACACCATTATACGATTGTCACCAAAATGGGGTGCTTTCTTCATCATCTTGACAAGTTCCCCACCGCTTCCTTCACCAAACAAAATTGCATTCCTTCACGTATATGCACATCAAATGTCATAGCTTGTAGTTCTTTTTTAGAAGCATTTTGAAGTCGAAATTTTGAGTATAATTGTACCCTTGGACTAAAGGGTAACTAAAGGGGGAAAAGTAAAAAAAATTCGACAAGAACTTGAGTTATGCAACAGGAGATATTAAGATATTCCTGTTAACACCAGAAACTGGGGCAGAAAATTTGTTTTATGCTACACAAAAAACTGTTTTATAAAAAGGATAAGCTACTAATTGATTGTTTAAAAACTGAATTTATAGGGGTACTTATTGCTGGGGGTTTAATTTCTCATCTTGTCAAGAGCTTGTTAAAACGTACGAGAGGAAATTACCCAAGCATGAATGTTTTAATTCGGGTCGTCAATTCTCAGTTTTAAATTTAAATGATTTAACAATAAATTCAATAAACTAAAAGGCTGTAATAATAAAATGTTAGAAAAGTATGATGAACAAGCAAAAATTATGTAAAACATTTTACACTGTTCTTTAAGTAGAGGAAGATTGTAAAAACACCAAGAAAACTGTGGAGTGCATCTCTTTGTTTTTTTATATACCATGTATATGTAATGAAAGTATAAATATGATTAACTAGAATGATAAATAGTGACATTTTAGTTATACATAGTTTAAAATCCGATCATTTTTGGCTATGATATTTGTTTGTGTGAGAACATGATTGATCTAAAATTAAATGAGTAGATGAACGACGTTTATCATATTAATTTTATTCTGAAATAATATATCCGCGTCCAATTTTGAACTCAACAAATTATTTATAAGAGATTCCGAAGATGATCTGATTGCATAATATGTAAACAAAGTAGAGAAGGAAGATGGTTACTTTAAGAGTACTGTTTGAAATTAAGCTAAAATAGAACGAAACACTGTACCCTTCTGTTTATGATAGTTGTAGTATAACAAAATTATGTATTATTAATTTGTTGTAATGTACTTACAACCATAACACCAGTGTTTGGTTACAAGGGGAAACAGTAAGAATATAATACTTTATATTGAGATTCATACATTTATTCTGTACATTCATTTACAAATTGCTTCTTGGTTATCATATATCATAATCATCAATTATGTCTTATATTTACACTATAATTATTACAATTCTCTTTATAACGCGTAATTATTCAATTACAAGATTAAATCTTTAATAGAGGCCTAAGTGACTGTAAATATTATTTTATCTTTACCTCCATAAAAAGGCACAGGGGAGCAGGCAGGGGCTTTCCTCACGCGGTGTCGGTCCGGGCGCACGAGACGAGTTGGTCCTGGTGAGCGGGGCTTAGGACTCTTGTCCCACTTCTCTCGAATCCCGACTTCAACTCCTCTCCTTAACTTCGTTTCCAAACTCCTCACCTCAGTTTTAACCCCCCTTTTTCTTCCTTTCCAATCGCTTGTTCCATGAATTTTTCCCACATCTGCACCCCCTTCGGGAGTGCAGATGGGCTCATTAAAGTAGCCCCTTTTGTGCAAGCTGACATTATTTTTAGCCCCTGCTCCCATAACTCACGGTTACATCTCTGTGCGAGCTTGACCGTTACGCTGCCATTCCGTGATCTATACCTTCTCTGCAGGGGTCCATAAACTAGACGGGCACTATTGAAGTAATAAATTCCTCTAGGAAATTTCTCCCACGGCTGTGCATGCAAGTACAGACCACCTTGGGAAAGTACTTTGGTACAGTTAAAAAAGTTTGCAAGCTAACTATGACAAAATTATTTATCTATACTACAAGAAAATAAGGGGAAACACCTCCCAGCAATTTCAATATTCGTATAGACATTGTGCTTAATCTATATATTTATAACTGTATACGTAATCTCTATTTCTTTATTATGCTGTATTTATTTTACTTTGTCCCTTTTTGTTCTATTGTTTAACAAAAAATTCTTCTACACAAAATCTATCTATTTGTAACACGGGAGAATATGCTGAGAACTTTGCTCACTGTGAAATAAATTTAGTGCACGCGCGTTTAATTTTATTGTTCCGTGGAGACAAGTTTAAATGTTAGTGTTTAAAAATTGCGTAGTTATTCAAAATGTTTGTGGTTGAGAAAATCATGATTCTTTTTAATGCATTTCATTCAATAATAACTGTGTAATCAATTTGTAATATTTCAAGTTAAACGAATTTAGTCTTTTGATTCCATGTATTCACAGAGTAAATATTTACAGAAACAATTTGGAACACTACTTGATTAATTTTTTTACAGAGAAAAAATTTAAAAACTCTAAATAGATTTACTACTATATTTTTCAAATTGAAATTTATTGGATGCAACGAAAATAAGGGGTAAGACAAATATCTTGAAAATATATTTGAACCGGATTTTTATTTTCTTATAAGAAGTTGCAAATCTTAAGTTACTTCTAACGTACAGAAATAATAAAAAAAGCTTAATTCAGCTAAGTAGTTTAAGTTAACTTTTGACACAATCATTTACCACACATAATATTGTCTATCGTATTAAACGTGAGAATGCGTTGATTATGTATGATTAAATTATAAAAGGTTATATAATTTTATTTTAATACAAGTGGAAAGATAAGAACATGTTTATTAAGTGAATTTAAAATGCTTTGTACAACTTACCTTTTCCCATGCTCGAATAAAAAAAATATAAATTTTGCTTCATGTTTCTATGTCTAATTTAAATTAGCCTTTTCATCTATAAACTGTCTTCAGCGATGTGATTTTGTCTCCTCATTTAGCCATCGCGTATCAAAAAAGTAGATCACAGCGCTCCAAACCAACCCAGCCTCTCCGCGCGTGAAATGTCAAAACAGCTCAATACGGTCAACTAACCATACTGACAGTAGCGCCATTTAACCAAAACTCAATCTACCACAGAACAGAATATTAATTGGGTTTCGATGAAGTGTATGACGTTAACATGTACTGCATCACGCATTTACAATTATAATTCTATGTTATGCAATCAGATTACATTTATGAGTTGTAATTATATTAGAATATAGTTTTATATATTGTAAACGAATTTTTATTTCTTTTGGATTTATACATAAAACGACACCCATAGATTTAGTCATCTGCCTACTTCAACACAAACATATCCGGTAGTGTTACTACTGTGCTCGATGGTTACATGATCCAAAAATGAGCCTATTTTTTTATAAGTACCACAACCAAAGATCACGCTACCCTTGAGATACACTTAAGAGTAAAAATTATAAACCAGTATTCTTTGGAGACCCTGTTTATCTCAGATTTGATATGCACGAAAATCTCTTACAGGGAACACTTTATTAATCAGCGATATAAATTCATAGACAAAGCATTTTTATATTAATAAGTCGACACATGAAATGTCTTTCTGTTGGTGGAGGTCAAACGACCTGATTTTAATGCTACAAATGTAAGGGATAGTTTCAAAGTCTCTTAAAGGCTAACTGAGATTAACTCAAGCCGCCAACCAATAAGGCGATTTCACGCAGTAGAACAAATTCTCAAATTATGACAATTCTGGCTTTAGTTTCAAACGGAAGGGCTGTTTATTGTTTGTCTATTGGCTGTTGTAAACATGAAAATGAATGGGAAGGGCATTATAATAGTTCGTGACTTTGCGACAAACTGCCTTATGGTAGGGCATAATTCTCAGTTTAAACAGAGATTAATCGTGGTCAGCCGTTAAACGACTTTGGTGAAACCGGCTCTTAATCTGGAACATCGCAAACTTGCAAATTTGATCATCTTGCACATTTCATGAGGTTTTGAGGGAAAGTATTCTTTTTTCAGTTTTCCTTGTATTTTATTTAAGATTTTCTGGCAGAGGAACATGATGATTAATCAGAAAGCTGGCGATGAAATCTGGACTAGGATTCGTTGAAGAGTTAAGTCGCTCGAACGTTGTAATAACAAAATACTCAATGTAAAGGAAACGTTATCTCGTCTATAACACTTAGCAAATATTCTTCTTCGAAAAAATATCTCTTCTGTAGTGATGAATTTGTTAATTATCGTTGTCCAACTTGTCTTTGCCCCGTATGCTCCATAAAGAGTGGATTCACATTCACACTCATATTACAGATAATATGTTACCTCCCTATTGTATCTAGCTCAAATTTATTTTTCTATGTGACGGAAACTATTAAGGCCTGTACAATTTGCCCATGTTTGCCAAAAGATGAAGTTCATGAGCAATGTCGACAAGAGATCTCCTCCCCAAACGATCTTCTGTTTAATATTCTTTTATTGTGATCCCAGAAGGTAGATGTGAGGTAAACGATTGTCTTATCCCAGTTATCAAAAATTAATTTCTGGTATTAGTGCATATAAATATTCAAAACCCAAGTTATAACATTTATGTCTTTAACTAACTGAATCACTTGAAAAATAATTAAAAATTAAAAACATAAATGCCTCTTACATAAATATAAATTCGTGTACATGGAATATCTGTAGTGAGAATTGGAATGTTAAAAGCAGTGCTTAATCTGCTTTTAGCACTCCGGTTACGGTCTGTACTACGGTCAGACCAATTTAGTTAACTACAATATCAAACGCAATATATGTAAGTCATATGCAAACCTACATACATTCTGCATGAAAAATAAAATTACCTAAACAAATATATTTAAAAAAGAAACTTGCTTTCATTTTTATACTATTCCAGCTGGTATTCAGTGTCATAGCCAGTTGATACGATTTCTCAATTTTGATTTTGAAGACTAACATTAACCTTCTAGAACAGTAGGGAGAATTTGATCTGTACATTATATTTATGTATATTACATTTATGTACATATTTCATATGCATAATACCGAAGTTTGAATGTGTGTTTAAAAGAGAGAGAGATGGCGTACATAGAAAATTTATTTCGAAATTATTTTGCAACATTAGTAACTTGATAGACGTTGTTTACATAAAAGTAGAATGATTAATAGCTGTTTCTGTTTGGTGGATTTCATTGATTCTGAGATTTGCGTGCTGTATGCAGATAATTCTAACACGCGAATTCGATTCGAGCATTCACCCCCTATTAGCGAAAATAGGGCGTTGGCGGAAAAAATCCACTGTCGAGGACTATTGAACCTCTTGCCACCGGAAGTTTTTAGGAACGTGTTATGATTCTATTCTGAAAACTAATCGTTAGGAAAGCCGAGAAAGCGCTCTTAGAAACATCTAAATACATGAGCGCTTCTATCGGAAAGTACAGTGTTCGAGAACTATTGATTGTGACTTGTTTTTCCTAGTTACCACATAGGGATTTAGGTCATTCATATTTAGAAGTTTGCTATTTCCTTTGCATGTAGTAATTTTAGAAAAATATAATAACAATAATAGCTAATTTGAAATTTGTTGCTAGTATATAGTTTTTTGGATTCTAGGAATATATATATATATATATATATATATATATATATATATATATATATATATATATATATAGTATATATATATATATATATATACATACATATATATATATATATATATATATATATATATATATATATATATATATATATATATATATATATATATATATATAGTCTATTCATAAATTTTGTAACGATTTTGACTTTCTTCATGAATTTAAATTTAAATATTAGAATAAAAACACGAGTCGTATCATATTGGAATAGTATTTAAATATAGTCTGCAGTATATATTCTGTTCCAGGCTTTTTAGTCAATGTTCTGTTCTTTATTCTTAAAAAGATTTTGTGCTTTAAACTGCCACTGGGAACAATGGATCAAATGCTATATTTTTCTGCTTTTCAAAG
>CM063505.1:186354027-186409027 GCA_032207245.1 Pardosa pseudoannulata | reverse complement strand
AATTTGTTTAAATTAAAAATTTCATAAATTTTGCGCAGGTGGCAAAATTATACATAATGGGCCTCTATTTATCCATACCTAGACTAGACTCCATCGATGTGTCTGCGAAACCTGCATTTAGCTATGAGGAAAATTTTAACAGTTTTAGGCTTAATTCATAATAATATATCGTAACTATTTTAGATTACGATTTTTTGAAATTTTAAATAACATTATTATGGTGTAATGAGACAGTGTAGCTATTATTGGGTAAACTTTAGGATTAGTTTTGCAATATCTGAAGAAAATACGTAGTTTTTTTATAAGAAAATAATTTTAATAAAAGTGCAGTATTAATCAGAAATGCCAAAATCTCGTTTTATATAAAAATACACACATTTTTGTGTAATTATTAGAAAGATAATTGGAACTTTTAGTTATAGCTAGAGTCATTGCCCGAAATTTGGCATAAATTCTATATTATAAAAATTTAAATGCTAAGAATTGTTTACTATAATGCTTTTAATAAAATAGTATTTTTACTTTTGGCTGCATATAGAATAAAAACGTATAGAAATATGTCAGCTTTAAGGTCATCCTTTTATAGGATGCTGTTTGGTTGGTTTTGCTTTTTCGTACACCAGAGCTATTTATATCCATAAATTTATAAAGTTAGTTGACTGGAAGGCCTTTTGCTTATTTGTTCTGGGCTAGAACTTTGGACCCGCAGCTTTTGATAAAACAGATATAGTACGGCGACTTTTGCGTCCTCAACGGCAAATGTCGGCATAGTGAATGTTTTTATAAATTTTAAAAGCCAAATTGTGGTTTATCGATACCTCTTTAAACAAAATAAAAAGCACATTTTAACATTATGCTTAGATAAAATGCAATTTTAAGTTATCACGTAACGAGGCTTAGAGATACCATAAATTAGAAATAAATATTATCTGGAAACTCCGCTTCTAGATTCTTTGCGCTTCGTGCAAAGACGTGAAGTTTTGGGAGACAGACCTCCCCCCCTCATCCTTTTCCAAAGTTCACTAATAGGATCTGTCAATTATAAATATACGTAATTAGAAATATGGTAAAGTTTTTAATTAAGAAATAAATTTATAATGTGTTTTACCTGTGGAATATCTAGGTTATCATTGATGTTTTTCCATGGATCTAGTTTTAAGCATTAGATGCCGGTTTCTTGTTGGAAATCAATCAACTTGGAAGAAGAAACGTTTATTTCTGATTAGGATTAAAACAGTAAAAAATGTAACAAACGCAGGAGAAGCATAATTAAGCATAATAAATTAAAAAATAAACAAATTAAAATGAAATCAAAAATTGTACTATCTCAGTAGAAAAGGGTCAAACCACAGAAGACAGTGTACAAGACATCTACCTTCAAAATAGGTACACTCGAAAAATTTCGAATAGGTAATATATTGGATTCTCTTATTACAGTTCATGCTTCCAATTAGACTATTGGCATGGGTGTCCTCATTTGGTTTTAAACAGATTGTCCAGGAGTCAGAGATTTCGAAAGAGCCAAATTGCCAATCAAACAAAATTATGAAAATATTGGACAAATAGTTATAGGTATAAATTAATATTGTCATAGTACATAAGGGCCGAAGTCTGAAGAGTATCAAACACCTATGCAAAGAGCTAACCTTGTCATAAAGAATCCTTGTGGAGCAAACAGTGACTGTATAACTCGCATCTAAAAGAAACGCACTAATGTCTAAGGAATCTCAGAAAAAGTTCATATGCAAAATTACTTTAAATTTTATTTTTCGGTAACCCATTGTCAAAAATTAAGAAATCAGATTCATATAAAATATAATTCTCGTCCTTCTGTTGCTTTTAGTTTAAATTATAATTATGAATCCATAACTGCTACTATTGTAAGTTAATGTGATAAAGGATTTTATTAAAAAATTTTAACAATCTAAAAGAAAAACTATATAGAAATAATAGAGAAACATAAATAATGCAGACGCGAAACGACGAAATCCCATTAATGATTTATAAACACATGTAATCTTCATTGATTCACGTATTTCATAAGGAAAATAATTGTAAATAAAATTGTACAGTTTATTTTATATTAAAAGATTAAATCATTAAGCCTATATTCAAATATCCTTCTCTAGTCTTGATAAGCATTTCCCCTGAGTTTGTACAATTAATTCAATTAATTCAAAAGTTACTTCAATTAATTATGCATTATTTGTTTTGCATGTAATTTTTGCGTGCTTAACAGTCTTTCCAGGGAATTAAGGGTTCTAACCGAAAAAGAAAAGTTTTTCTTTCAGAGTATTAGTATAAATAATGTTGTTTATTTCTGTACAGTTTTATCTAGTTTTATTCTTTAAAAGTATTGAAAACGTCGGCATTTATTATCAAAGAAATTCACTTTTTATCAACAATTATATTATGCGTAAGACATTTATTTTGTCGAACGAAATTGAACGGAGAAAGATATTTACAAACATCGTATAATGAACTAATAATTCTATTATTTATCTAGAAAATCCAAATATTTAGATAATGTCGAAATGAAGCAATAAAAGTAGTAAATAGATATGCTTTCTTTTTTTCAGGAAACTTTAGAAAATAGGTTACCAGTAAATATTTCAGAAGAAGAATTGGATTTCTTAAAGGTATTTCCTTATTTGAGTTCAAGTTTTATTTCAAAATAAACATTAGACATTTAAGTAGAGAGTTGCTTTCAGTTAATATATTAAACATTTTAAAAACCATGAGAAATTTTTGAAAATAATAACTATGTATGCAAATATACATAAGTTCATAGCTACAGTCTGTAATACCCCAGTTTAACAATTTTGTATCTCTTGATAATTTTTTAAAACTGCAGTTATACAATTTAATAGTGCTGAAACATTACAAACTGTTTTTCCTAGTTTTGAAAAACGTCATTTCCTTTATCTCAAATTTTTTCCTCCTGCTTTAGTTATTTCTTTTATTTTTACAGTTCTTTGTTAAAAACAATGTGTACTGTTATTTTAAAAAGTACTATGCATTATTCTCATGTTGCATATCCTGTTATAATAACAATGGCTGCTATTTGCGGCACTGTGGCATGAAAAGAAGAAATTAAATGAAGGCGAACTGCATGAAGTTTAAAAAATAATCTGACAATGTAAAATAATGACATTTGTATGCACGCTATATATAATATATTGCACTTATTTATTTTACATTTATGCACACTCACTCATACATATGTAGGGTTGATTTCACATATATTTAGAGTTTCTCTAAGAGAGTTGTTGGAAATTATATTGTCTGCGACACACTTGTTGAGTAACAAAAAATAAATAAATAAATAAATAATAATAATTAAAAGTTTTAAAGAGAGAAATAATACATCCCCAGCTTTACGCGTCATCACACTTGTGTTTACATAAATTAGATGTAACTCGAGTAGTAGGTTCTTGACTTGACTTGGTCATTCCTTCCCGCTCTTCTTCCGTTTCTTTACCTAATTTACACAGGCGCTTAGAAATTGGTCGTCCAAACGCTCTGTGATTGGATGGTCTAGTTAGGGAGAATTTCAACACGGTTGGCGCGCCTACGAATTCGCCAAGCCAATGTTTGTATTTGTGATTATGATGCAAGTTGTGAATGCACATGAAATAAAATCTAAAGTGAGAACATGACGGAAATAAAAGAAAATTTTATTTATTTTTTTTTAACAAAAAGAATGTTGATTGTCAAGGGGATAACTTCTGTGAGAAATTTAGAAATGTAACAGAATTTAGAAAGCACTCAGAATCATCAACAGCAGGTAAGATTTACTGCTTTTAAAGTTTCATTAAATTTATTTAGTTTTTGATAATTTAGTTTAATGATAATTTAGTTTATTGATAATAGAAATAATAAAAAATAGTTTTTTATGTGAAATTCCTATTTTTTAACTGCAAAATTGCATTACTAAAATTATGAAAGAATATTTCAAAGTTTTGTTTTAAGATTTAGGAGGCCGATTATTTCCTACTTTATTTAACTATAAAATAACAATTGTTGGGAATACATAGTGTTTGTTTTTTAAATTTTAGGAATCTATATTTAGTTCCCTGGACTAATCTTTAAATGCATACGAACTAATATATATATATATATATATATATATATATATATATATATATATATATATAGTTTGTTATTAAGTATTAATACACAGATCTAAGATATATCTTTTCTTAAAAATATGGATTTTTTTTATTACTAATACTTCACAAGTAGGTTTAGAAATTTATTTATTTTAAGAATGAGATTTCTTAACAGAATGAAATCACTTTTGTTTTACAATTTCCTTATTAGAAAACTGCGTTTTTATTTTCGGATGGTAACTATTTGTTTTCAACATGTTTTGTTAAGTACCTTTTAGGGGGTAAAAGATGGAGCAACAAAAATTACATTTTAAAATATGTGGAGGATCCATTTTTATTTTACTCTAGCAATCTTCTCACTTACGACTTTAGTGCACGTGAATTCACAACTTATATCAACAAATACAAATTTTGGCTTGGCGAATTCGTAAGCGCGCCAACCGTGTTGAAATTCTTCATAACCAGACCAACCAATCACAGAGCGTTTGGACGACCGATTTCTAGGCGCCTGTCAATTTACTGGAATCGATGCGAACGCCACCTTGTAGCAATGAAGTACATCAGGTTCTCATATACATGTATTAAAGCGAAGAAAAATTAAAATTTCAGTGGCTATTGAAGGTGTATAATATTATGCCAGTTTGGGAAAGTGAAATCCATTTCATTCACTTTGTTCATACATTTTCATTAATCGCTGTTTGAAAAAAAATTATTTTTTTATTTTTAAAACTAACTTCTAAAACAAATTATTTTTCCTTATTTTTAAAACTAACACATTTTTAAATAAATGGATTTTAAAATTCAAAATATATTAAGATTAAGCTAAAAAATTCGGCATATATTCAAGATGTCTCTCCCTCTTAAACATAGCCCAATATATAAAAGTATACTGAGTAACTTACTTTCAGTAAACTGAACGAACCGAATCTTGCATCTCTACTAGCAAGTTCTGCTTGATTCCTACAACTGAATTACGAGAATCACTTTGAAAAAAAGTTTTTTTTTCTCATTTTTTTATTTTATTTTATTATTTTAAAAGTTTTTATAGGATACTAAATCAAAAATTTCTAAGGGATTCTTTTGCCAATGAATTACAACTTTTGTATCTCATAAAAATATAAAAAGATCTTAATGATTAAAAAAATGCAAAAGAAAATATTAAAATCTTTAAAATGTAAGAAAAAACAAAAGAAATTGTGTTAAAATCGGTCATTACATTCTTCGTTCACTCCTACTTTTCTAGATTTGATAGAAAAAGTGTAAACGGTAGTCCTGCTAAACTACTATAGGCTGTTGATAGCTGATTCTAATCGTAGGATTTATCAAAACTATTCATTCTTGCATGAGTTTTCGTCATATTATGTCGTGAACTGGCCGCTATAATACCCTAAATTCTCTCCTCTCTAGTTATTTTGTGTTATGAAATCGAATCCATTTTTATCTATCCTTTCACCCTTTATAGTCGTTTTAATCCTCGCTCTCGCTGCTATTACAGGTTCACTGAAAGAAATATCAGAATGAGTAAGAATTAGATTTATAGGAATTAGAATTTATAGGAAGTGCTCGCGTGGGGAGGTCACTGGTCAGGTTGCACATTTTTTTATCTGTTTAGTTAGTATCTTTTAAGAAACCAAGGATATTTCTTTAACCTTTTAGCCTATGCTCCTTTTTGAATAATTTCTATAAAGCTCTTTTCGGTTATTTTCGTTAGCGGCCTACTATTTTCGATATGTTTACATATATAAGAAATGTTAATAGATTGCAGTAATTTTTTACAGCCAAAAAACATGGCGGTCGGAAATGCCTTGATATAGCATCTGTTCCTTAGTTTATTATATTTATCCAGA
Source organism: Pardosa pseudoannulata (assembly GCA_032207245.1). Taxonomy (NCBI): domain Eukaryota; kingdom Metazoa; phylum Arthropoda; class Arachnida; order Araneae; family Lycosidae; genus Pardosa; species Pardosa pseudoannulata. Next base: position 186,403,068 of record CM063505.1, on the reverse strand, counting down.
AATTATACCATTCGATTTATTTTGCTGTAATTTGATCAAAAATTACTGTAATCCATTAACATTTCCTATATATGTAAACTTATCAAAAATAGTAGTTATTTTGTTTTAAAGTTTTTTTTTTCTTTTTTAGCTAATCTATTTCTAAAATTTTGATATGATAATAACGAACAAAATTAAAGAGGAAAAAAAATCCGTTTTTGCACTTTTTTCTCAAATATACTGCACAGGCAAGGGAACTCCACAAAACTATACTCCACTATACAATACAAAATCATTCCAAAAAATTCTCCGTTACAGTTTAAAGAAGAGGTAAGGATGCAAAATATAGAATAGTTAAACAAATTTTTCTTTGCTTTGAGTTGTGAAAACAGTCTTTTAATGTGAATTTCTTCTCCAAAAATAAAGTGCTACTAGTTGAAAATCTTTCCTAGACATGACAGGAAATTAAAATCGACGTTTTCCTATTAGGAGAAATTTTATATTTTATGCTTGTGCCTTAAATAGCAACATGCACATTTTTATAACCTAAACATGTATCATACTGAAACTGAGTTGCTGGAGAGCATTTAAGAATAAGTAGGAAAAAAAAAACAGTTCCGAGGAATGGGCTGAGAATATGCAAATTTTATAATGTCTACCAAGGATAAAATACATAATTTTACCACATTTTTAAAAGATGAAGAAACTTGTAATACTTCATTTAGAAATTTTAACCCTCTCGCTGCGCAACCCGCGATTTCCGCGGGCATGCATTTTAGCAGTCTATTTAAGTGTGCAACCTGCTCTTTCCCCGTTTATTCTTTCATTTTGGCTTTACTGTGATTTTTAATTGTTTATTTAGCTTTAAACTAGCAGATGGCTTTAATTACCCACATTTCTGTGAAATATAGAAGAAATTTTTGTAGCATTTTGAGAGCCCTTTTCATAGCTGAAAGATGTCTGTCAGGAAGCGTTTCGCTAGTGATATAACCTATACTCCTGACGGTATTTCCGCCACTTATAGCACTTCTGACTTTTATTACAAGTACATTGATGATAGTTATAGCGAAACTGATGAGAATTTCTCGGATTTCTCTGTTGACAGTGATGAATCTGAAAATTCATTTTCTATTTAAAATGTTCGACATTGGTGCAAAATTGATATGCAAAATATTCCACCAGCTCCTGCTTCATTTCCTTTCCTTGGAAATCACTGACTAAATTCCACTATGGCAAATAATTCAACTGTTTTGGACTATTTTGAACTTTATTTTGACGATGATTTATGTTGCAAATAATAGTAAAAGAGACCAACTGTACATGAGAGTAACAGACCCATGAGACTAACTGCTCGACACTTTGATAGCCATATACACCCAAATCCCATCAAGAAAGAGGTTCTCGTAGATAGAGTGCTGTCTGTTTTTTAAAAAGACTGAAGGTGGAACAAAAAATTCGAAAAGAAACGCTAATTTGGTGGAAGGATTGCGAGGTAGGACATTTCCTCGACCCTTATTTCGAAATTTATCATACGAGACTTCATTTCTAATAAATATTTTGTAAATCTTTTGCATTTTTAAATAGTATATACGCTTTGCTTTTGTATTTTATAAAATAAATGATAATTTAACCAAGATTAATTTTCAAAATTTAGCTTTTATATCATTATTCTTCAATTTCATTTTTCCGAACACCATTTTTTAGGGCCTAATTCTATATTTAAAAAAAAACCTCTTTTACAAAATTTTTTTGTATATTTTAACATTAAAATGTATATAGATTTGAAATATGTAATAAAAAATACTCAATTTTTGAACCTATTTTAATAAAATAAATACGCAGCGAGAGGGTTAAGTCCATAGAATCCTATTGCTCCACGCCATGTACGCCTTGAAGAGATAATAAAAGTTGTTCTTTCACCCTTAGCAGTGCTCTTCAAGACGAAAGACGCTACCCTTCACTCTAAATAGCTTGTCCGAGCTTGGCTCGTTCAAGTTGCATTGCAAGAGACAATTGAGCCGCTCAGAAGCCAATGCGGTTAAGTCCAAAACACAAAAATTGAGAAAATTAATGTTTTTTGGTACATTAGTTTTTAAAATTCTTGGTTTATTAAGTTAATTAGAAAAGTGTATAAAGTCTTTTTTCGAGGTGTAAACTCTGCAGAAAAAACAAGATATGTACAGGATGTGTAAATAAAAACGTAAGTATTTATCGAATTAATGACAGCATCTTAAAAATTTTAGGACTTATATCTTTTGGCAGCTGAAAAAGATAAGAAATTTATGTAAAAATAATAAAATAATATTTATTGTCATAAGTTTTATGTTTATGTTTTTCAGTGTTACCAACAAATATCGAAAGAATAAGAATAATTTAATTTTTATTTCAAAGTTTATGTAAAAAAATATTGATAAAAGGTGGACTTATTCACAATGGCTTCTGAAATTATTATACAATATATTCAGAAGCTATTAAAAAAAGGGCTGTCTAACCTAGAAAAAAGTAACCAACGAGTAAATCCTTTAATAACTAAGAGGATTATTGTTTATTTCATCAAAATTTCCAAAAATCAGAAAATATCAAAAAATGGACTTAATCGCATTGGCTTTTGAGCGGCTCAATTATTACTGTTTGAGATTTATATTCAAGGTGGTCTCTACTAAAATACCACATGTTAATTTCAAAGAAATAATACCTTTACAGACATTTCTTATTCTCCTGAATACGTATTTATTTATTTATTCTAGTGTGAAAAGTAAATACTTAGACGTTATCCTTCTTCAAATTCCCCGAGCAATAAAAATTATGGGAGGAAACTATAGTTTTTTTTAAAGATTTCCTTGAATTCAAACAAAACATAAACTTCTTTCAGATATTATGATCGATATATATATAAATATATCAACCTAAATGAAAAATATTTTATTTAATCATGTTATTTATGGTCGAAATATGATGTTAGGATTATACATAATATTTATCAATATGAGGAAATGCTGAAACTGTTTAAATATTTACATAACGACATAGTTCAAAATATACTTTGCTTAACGTATGGTTTCTAAATAACAAATAGTTATTATCTAGCTTTAGAATTATTTGAAACACTACTGAACGATAAATTATTTTTGAATAAATAGTTAACTGAATTATTTTAAATAAACAACTATATTGATTGTTTGAATTTTAGCTTGTTATCCGTAACAAAAATAGTAGCTAAATAGGGAAAGAAATTCTTTTCAAATATAACAGCAGCTTTAATATACATTTTAACAATATATTAATGTTGTAATTACGAGTGCATTTCGCTATTTTTTTAAAAACAAAATAAATAGTTTTAGGTTTAAAATGTATTAATATGTATGAATGCTACAGAGTGTGAAGATCCCCGAGTTGTTTTAGAAGGTCACATCCAAACAGTCGATTTATTTTTTCAACATTGAAATTAATTTCACAACAGAGCACAAACTACTACCGGACAACTAAATAAACAAGTAGCACAATATTTACACTAAATAACTCTACTAATTCAATTATCTATCTAAATTCCGAAGAACCTAGCTGACACGTCCGGAGTCTCCCTTCACCTTCGTTGTCCCCAATACTACTTACCTTCTTCATATATGGCGTTCTCTGGCCGATTATGATTATTCGCCTGTCCTAACATAGAATAATAAGTAAAGAGGGTTTTTCACTTATGGAAATATGACTCTAGAAAATTGATTTTTCAATTGTTTTAATCCTTAGAACTAAGGAAACGTTTGCAACAAGCCATGTCATAAGCAGAAAAGACTTCCTATAAATTTTTTTCCCAACGCAGCGGGTGATACAGACATTATCCTAACGCCAAAACAGGGCTGAGAACCTGTTACTCATTTAGCACCACCCAGAGAACACGTGTAGCTTAAGGTATGCTACGGACGCGAGTAACATTACCCCCGCTGGGTCCTCGTAATTTAGAAGCAGGGACCAAGCAGAAGACCTCCAGGCTTGGCCTGCCACCCCCAGAGGTATCGTTTGAGAATTTGGAGGACTTTGTGACCACGAACAAATTTTACTTGCCCCATCCACCTTTAACGAACACGGCGGATTTTAGGGAGGCTTCAGCCCCGAACCCACAACCTTTCAGTTAAGAAAACGCTGCCTTTGCGGACTGAGCTACCGCGGCTCCTTATAAAGTAATGTGGGGTGAAACTATGACTGCGGGTTCGGCACTGACCAAAAAAAGGTTCTTTGGGGTTGAGCCACGAAATCAGATATAGTTTATATTTTTTATCATAAAACATAGAACATACATTCAAAAATAAATTATAAATGCACTTTAAATAAAAATTGGATTACAATAATCTAATATTAGATTTATAAACATATATGTACGATAATTATTTCCATAATATTAATTTTTGGCATTGATCTTTATATTTTGTTCTTTCATTGCAGAAAGAGATGTAAAAAAAGGAAACGTAGACATCTGTAGTGGATTTTAAGCGTGAGGAAAAAATATCAACTGTCACGTTTTCCTGTAAACATATTTTCCAAATTATTCGCGCCCTTTTTTTACCGAATCTTCTCATTTTCTTTTCTAAATGACGTCTCTTAGAGACCCATGGGGTACGAGTAAAAATAATGAACAGAATTTTAACCCACTTCTACAAAAGATACGTGCCCACTACTGTAATGAGAGCTTTATTAAGAACCTCACAGAATAAGTTTTTTTCAAGGTTAAAAAAAAAACAAGATTAGTCTAATTGTCTCAAGAAAGTGAAGAATTTTTTGATATCTTAACAGAATATTTAAAAGAAAGTACTGTTTAACCAACTTTAAAACAATATTTTTCAATAAAACTGTAGTTTTTATGTGGTGTAGAATACAAATGAATAATACTAAATGAAATTTTAGTATATGAAAGAGGTTTTCTTTTACATTTCAGAAATGCTTGGACAAAGATCCAGATAAACGGTTTACTTGTGAACAGCTCTTTCATCACCCTTACTTCGATGGATTCAACAAATCCGAATTTGATTACGACGTTCTATCTACAAGGCTTCGGAGAGATAAATTAAAGGTATTTCAGAACTGGGTTTGAATGTACATATATACAAGTATTATGTGACACTTTTCTTCATTAACTGACATTTGTGTTTTGAAATGTATTTTATAGCTATCCATCTAAAATATGATAATATATACTGATCATAGCCCTTATAACAGCATATGCAATAGCAATTTTTTAAAGTTTTTCTATAATCTATACAAGTAAAATAATGTACGCTCCGAAAATTCAAGGCTGAATCTACTGTCTTAAAGATACAATTACGTTTACCCTGGATTTATAAGTTCAATAATATTACATTTAATCAGTCTTCCGACACTACTTAGTTCACAGAATTTACTACCAAGACCCCTTACTGTTCTAAATATTTTGAAACTATGTATAATGATTTCAGATAAAATTACAATTTTTTTCTTCGGTTCGCGCTCACGCAGAAGATCTGGGTAATGATTTTGTAGGCTTCTTAACAAATGATGCAATATATGATGAAGAGGTTTTGAGAAAGATTAAAATCCCATTTTCAACCACATTTTACCTAATCCCGATTTCAATTGGACTGCAAGCATTCTTAGCGAGTTGATACGAAGGGCATATATACATTCAATATTTGTTCCACACCCATTAATAAACTACATTTTAAAAGCCACGTTATTTTAAATTAGTTATAATGAGTTAGGAAAATTTCTGTACATTTTTAATTAAGATTGGCAAAATTGATGTTAATTTATGAGAGCACAATGATCTTTACGTTTTAAACTTTCAGGTTTAGTACCTTATATTTTGGTCGTGTCACATATAAGAGACTTTGTTAAAGATCCACATTTCTGATCAATAAATTAGAAACTTTTAAATATCACCTTAAATGTTAGTTACAGGCCTATCTATGTAAATTTTACACTGATCGCTGTTGACTCACAATACACAAATATGTTATTTTCATTCACTGTAACCGAAACTCGAATGGGGATAACAAAAGAGGAAAAATTTAGAAAAGAGTTAGTTACTTGTATCTATTTTGCAGAAGCTATAATTATAAAAATAAAAGGATTAGGCATAGTTATTGAAAGATATGATTTTCAAGGTGTTTAAATGTTGAAAACAAAACTTATAGTTCTATGTCTGATAGAACTAATTACATGTCAAAGATAACAAGTGAAGTGTATATCAGCGTCATCTCACTCTAATTATTTGTTATATAATGGACTCGCATACACGTACTACAAGTGACAAAAACCTTTACCTGATTCTTATTGGAACTTGGGTACTTCTTGATACCAAGACAATATATCATAATGAGTTGCCACTTATTTTACCTTTAAGGACAAGATAAGGGATTGATATCTTTCATAGATCAAAGAAGCAGAATGCATATAAGCTAATTTCAATGAAGCGAAAGAACATCTATTTTGTTAAGATTAGCAAAGCAATTATAAGATGTCGAATCAGATAATAATTATGTCTTCAAATATATGAGATAGGCGAGGAAAAAATCGTAGGCACAAACACGTCATCCTGGAGCAATACCGATGATGACAGTACACACTTGGGAATTTGTTATTGTCACGAAGATTCGAATGAACACACCGTTTAGCCTAACAAACGAATTTATTGAAGCAAAGTAACAACTAGCAACTTTACAAGATCGAGAAGTTGCTTACAACAAGTGGGTATCAGTTTTTATACCCGAACAGAATATTCGAGAAAAAACTAATTTACATAATAAAGAAAGATCTAGAATGTTCGAGAACATAAGGCAACAATAAATAACATTTTTAAATTGAAAATTCATACTTTGGAACAACCGCCATGGCCAGCATCGAATCCACAAACTTTGGGTGTGGATCTCGTGCTCTGACCATTCGGCTACTGAGGCCGCAGGGAAAGTTTCTTTATGCGGCATTATTTCTGTGTAACCTCGGAGGATATCTATTGATATTAAGGCCTAACATTGGGAATAATGCGTATAGAATTTCAAAGCATACGTATGTGCATGAAGAAGCCACATTTCTGAGAGGATAGGCAGATCTTGCTTACATTGGTGTCAAGAAAAAGAAACTATTGGATATCCAAACGTAAAAAAAATTTCCATAAATCATGTTAAACTCGTTTTTTTTTACCTTCTCCTTGATGACAAGCATAAAGCTAATAGAAAATCTCAGTTATAGAGTAGAATTTATCAATGTGTAAACAAATTTCAGAGTTTAGTTCTGTCCTAGAATGCGGATATCGCCCATGCTTAGTTAAGATTACATAGATACACAATCTGACTGTATGTATATACTCTGTGGGGTTAAAACTATAAATTTATTCAACTTTTCTTTTTTTTCTTTCTAGAGCGGCCACTACCAAGCCTTATTGCCGCAACTCTCTACCAATTCCCTAGGATCTTCAGCTGATATTCGATCAAGTCACCAAAGATCGATGAAGAAATATGACCCTCTTCCAAACATTTAAAGCTGCAGACGGACAATTTGTGTATATGGTTAAAGAATGAATTATCTTATCGGTATATTTAAATTAATAAATATTTTGTTTCAGTGAAGTAGATAACTTTTCTTCAGTTCAATGACATCGCATCGCTTTAACATAAAAACTTCAAATGAATTCAACTATCATACATTTACGGGACTAATTTTTAGCTCCAAAAAGCCCACAAAATCATTATTACCAAACATCTCCCTATTTTTTTTATAATAATACTTAACATACATATATACAATTCATGGGGACAATTTTGAGCAAACAGCAATTTTTCTGTTATTCAAACTTATTTTAATACTGTGGGTATACAATTGTTTGTATGAATCATTAATAAAAATATTATAACATTTCTTACTCTAGAACAGACAATGATGTTGGTTAAAAAGTATAGTATTTCCAAATAAATATATTTCCCATTCTGAGTCATTCGGTTTTTATGCTTCAACAGGCTTTCATATTATGCACTATGATTCATTTAGAAAGCTTAAGGATCCAGCCACGGTAACTAAATTCAGTCTACTAAGGCAGAAATCTCGTAGCCGGAGATTAGTGGGATCGAGGCTTGAGCCTGCCAAAAATCTGTGATCATCAATGGCGGCTGAGGAACATAAAATAGATTCGTGGTCACAATGTTCTCAAAGTTCCCAAACGATACCTCTAGAAGTGGAAAAATCAGCTTTGCTTGTTCCCTGCTTCAAAACTACGAGGAATACATCTTGAGATTAAGTAAGTCTACAGCCCTCGTGGTTCCTCGCTTTTAGGAACGAGGGCCGTAGACTTACTTAAGTGAAATTGTATACTACTCTTATCCAATCGTATTTTGCGACGTAGTGTATTGTGCCTGCTGAAAGACTTTCCTACACCAGGCGCATGAGTTACAACAACAACCTAAAGATTAATAGACCCCCAAACTTCCTAGGCAGATAATGTTTTTCAATTGGATGTATCGAAACGAAGTCTCAGAACTCTGTTCTCAAAAGATTTCTTAGAAGCATTTCTAACCCTTTATATTGCCAAAATAATTTTCCAATGTCAAGTAAAACTTTTTAATGAATGTACTTGAAAAAGGCAAATAAAGAGACAAAATCTTTTAACACACAGCTTCAGAAAAGCAGGTCTACGAAAAATTAACCCTCTAAAAATCTGAATATCTGAAATACCAAACTGTTGTCGGATTGGAATTTAATTTTTCCAAGTATACTTAACCCTTTCAGACCTGGTGTACACATTTGTACACATATAATATAAAAGTTTCACATATAATATTTTCATTACGTTGGACGGATGTGTACACTTGTACACAAAAAGAAAAGACTGTTTTTATTGAAAAGCTTGTAATCAGGATTTATTTATTTATTTTTCCTTAGATATATTTACAAAAGCCTAGTTGCAGACATTTTTTTCAGATCGATTAGCGAAAATCAGGTCTGAAAGGGTTAACCTCAATATAATAAACATAAATTACTTTTGCAGTATATGAATTACTAAATTTCAAAGTAACGTTAAAAGCTTGAACGGTTTTCTGAATTGTTCATTTGTTTTAGCGAGTTTTAATAAATAAAGCCATTTATTTTTTACAAAATGTTACTAATTTCATTAGTTTTGATATATTTTGTATCCTTTGAAGTATTCCGAGTAGTTTATTTTCGTATTTTTCTGTTATAAAGCTACGTATATCCCAATAAACAACTTTAAAACTATATTTGATGAGTTGTCATAAACCTACGGTTTTATATACTGAAATTGATGTTTGGTTTGGTTTGGAGTGCTACGGTCTACTTTTTGCAACATGAGGGCTAACGAGACCGGAACCTACAGCTTAAAGCTGATTCCAAACGGCTACGAACATCCATGCCACTGTGGGATTCAACCCACTAACTCCAGTACCTAAGGCTAGCACACTAATCAATAAGCCATCGTTCAGCAAATTGATGTTGGGATATAACTATTTAGACTAATCACCAAATTAAAAAGAAAAATCCTTCTTTAAACTTGAATATTTTCATATTGTTATGCATTTAAGGTAATATTAACACGTAATAAATTGACCTTAAAACCAAATTATTAAAAAATATTCATTAGATTATTTATTGAAGGGATATTTAAATTTAATAAATCATATTTCATTTATGAAGTATACTAGAATTTATTAAGCCAAAATTTCTGGATAACTTCACTCATCATGGACAACAGCAGCTACTGAGATCTAGGTGACAATATATTTTCATAGAAAGTCAATCTCGAAATTTGATGACTTTTTAATTTTTCCTTACCTTGATACGAATTTCAGTGGTCGTGCTTATTGAAGATCTGCTTATTTTTCGGAAGAAGTCAGTTTGTAGATAACTTTGAAGTTGTTAAATATAAGTTTATACATGTTAAAGAAGAAGTAAGTGGCACACAAAATTTAATATAATTATTTTATACACAGATAAAAAGTGAAAAAACTAGAAATCTGAATCACATAATTTTCTAAAATTGACGTTATGCCTTGAGTTCATAAAGATTGTCGTTAACATTACAAATTTAAAATTTATCTCAACGTCAGCATTTCAGAGTAGAAAATTATTGAAAAGATCAGTATGTGTTAATTTTTGTTGACCAACATTTCTATAATCAGCATATATTGTTTTTCATTATTTAAAATCAAAACATATAATTCCACTGTAAATAAGTATGGTTCAATTAACAAAACTTAGAGAGATGAATCTAAAATGCAGATTCCTCGTCACACAACATTGCATTGTTTAATCAAAGTTTAGTATCGTGTGTTAAACATTATAGATCCAGTGTTGTTGATTATTCGCTACCAGGTTCCTCTTCGGGTTACACTCTTTATCCCCGAGAGACGTTCAGACATAAGCACATCGTATTCTGGAGGATGTTTTATGATCGACAAAAGTTCGCTCTCTTTGAAAGTGGAAAGAAAACAAGGGTCTATAACCTGAAAAGAAGAATAAGATTAAATTAACTGACATTTATGTTATTTTGTTTCATGTTATGGTGAAAATGCTATAAGTCTACTGCATGGGTTGAAATGTTTCTGAAAAAGCATTACAACATTAATTAATATCAGAATATGCAATTAAAGGGAGATTAGTTTTGGAATACCATATTTAACTATGACATTTCTAAACATAGCTGTATTAAAACCATATCTTGTCCTAGTGACATTGAAAAGCTTTCAAGTGATTATACTTAAATGTTTAATCTATTATTTATAATGAGATTTACAATAATAATATTTCTGAGTTCCTCACGATTAAAACTAAAAAAATATTTATTTCATTTGCAGCTTCAAAACTATTTGTTTTGTTTTCTTCTGTGGCTCACATTAGAAAGTTTAGGTACCAAAAAAAAAAGAGGCCATAGCATGCAGAAAGAAATGAAAAGTTCTTCACTCTTATAATTGAATTTGACTTTTAAAACTTGAATAAAAAGTTAGTTAACTGAGGAAACAAGCTTTTCCCTTCTTTGGTTTAGAAACAGAATCCAAAGAATAATTTTTATATATTTATTTACAACTTAAACTATCCACTTCTGACTTCATGAAAAATGCTAATTTTATATAGAAATCCTATTTACTGTGTATACTTAGCTGCTATTTCGATAACAAGTAAGGCCTTCCAACATTGAATGCATTCGTACTTATAAGTTTAATAGCGCCCCTTTCATCCAAACTATTAGTCGAGAGTTGATATGTATATGTTTCATGGCTTTGATGCACTTTGAGGGAATAAACTCCCAAACAACTCACCGATTCAAAGCCTCTTCGGAAGTCTTTTAACTGTGTAAGGCATCTCTCGCCCAGTTTCCACTTCAACGCTAGCTCAATATATCTATATTTGTTCTTCTCCGTCACTGCTATATTCTTACCGTTCACAATTAGTTCCGTATCGATTGTCTGACTTCCTACTTGGTCACGAACGGTGAAAGTCATCTTCGCTCTGCGACTCGAGATATCGTTCCGCTTTAGCCACATTAGCTTTTCGTGCAAAAAAGGATCTATACTTTCAAGGTCATCAATGACGAGTGGTCTAAAGTTTAAAAAAGTATTTGTAAGTAAACAAAACATTATGAAGCATTTCTCTTATTTTTAACACCGGACAAGAGTGCCTGTGTGTTACTTAAGTAAAATACTATTTGAAATCGTAAATCCTGTGAATAATTTTAAACAAAACAAAAGCTACTAGATAGGTGTCACTTAACAAAAATTTTTAACTTTTAATGATGAATAAAATAAATGCATCTCACAAATGGTTTGGTTTGGTTTGGTTTGGAGAGCCACGGTCTACTGTTTTGCTACCCGAGGGATAATGAGACCACAACATACAAATGAACTACTTGAATTCAATTTTCATGTGGCATGTCATAAATAATTTAAATACATCCGAAATAAAGTAACCTTGTGTGTACAAGAGAAGATTTGATTTAGCTTTCAGAAACAATCTTATATATATATATATATATATATTATATATATATATATATATATATATATATATATATATATATATATATATATATATATATATATATATATATATATATATATATATATATATATATATATATATATATATATATATATATATATATATATATATATATATATATATATATATATATATATATGTGTGTGTGTGTGTGTGTGTGTGTGTTGCAAAAGTTTCATGGTTGTGAAAAGGTTTAATTCATTTCAATTAATAAGGTTGAATTGAAAAGAATGTTTATCTCTCTAAACTTTGAAGAATTTTGAGCTAATTAGATTATTAAAAAAATACTTTTTTTTTATCCATTCGTACTACTTATTCCTCTAAGTAAAATGAGTGTTATACAAACCCTCTAGATAGTTTTTAATACTTTGCAAAAATTCTTTTAAATAAGAACTGTGCACTATAGAGATTTTCTCCGATTTTTGGAACGTCAGAAGGACATTGCGTTGTCAAATACTGTTCCTCTAAAATATTCTAGCAAGATATTCTGCTTTTGTGTGAGATCCATAAGCTTACGTTCCTAATTTCGAAAGAATGGTGGTGAAAAGGAAACGATTTTACTCTAAAACAATAAAAATCAAATACTGAAATCCCAGACTTGTATCCATTTTCCAACCAAATCTATTGAGTGGAACTGTACGATATTGTTTACATAATATATAGGTGGTTCATGATTCATTTAAATGCCCAATTGTTGATTTTGGGATACAATTTGAAACGGATATCAGAAAACCTGCCTTCCAGTTTGTAATAGTTTTTGTCCAAGTTACAACTATTAAATTCTATAATCACTGCAATAAGTGCAAGTACTGGAGGTAACACTACCGACTTTTAATATTAAAAGATGAAAGTGAAATATACAAGAGATATTGTCTGGATAGAAACTTGGGTAAACTTGAAAACAATGAAGGAAAGAATTGTTACGAAAGAAAGTGCATTTTATTTTTAAATTAATGAAGTGGATGAATCTTGTGTTTTCACGTCGGTTTGGAAAATAATCAGATATCACTCTTTACCTGTCTAGCAAGCACTTGATGAAGCAGTCAGATATCTTAATGTCCATTTTCTTCTGATGCAAGAACGCTAAAGCCAAGACCGTCCCCGCAAAAGCAAACCACTGAGGATGAGTATGAGTATCCGGATTGAGATACATGTAGCGAACTCCGTGAGAGGGGTAGTCAAAAAGATGGTAAGCTTCAGTGCTGAAGAGTTTCCGAGCAAAATGCTCAAATAGTTCGCTGCTCCTGTCTTCTTCGACGAAATTCGAATTCGAAATAATCTGCCTTGTTCTATATTAAAGAGATTAAAAGCTAAGTTACTATTCTTCTTTTTTTTTAATAAATACTAGAATGAAATTTTCATTGTTGTAGAGTCAACAAAATATTAAAACAATAGAGGAAATATTATTCGTTAAGTTTTAGTACATATAAGTTTTTAAGGGAATTCCTTAAATTTTTGCCAAACTTAAGCTTATCATTCTGACGAATGTTTGAAAGAACATATCTCTTTTAATTTAGTTAGATAGTCAGCAGATAGGAGTTAGATATTTAATGTAGTTAATTTATTAGACAAATATAGCATTAATTTGACAAACTCCTTAACGTCAATCCTATGGGCTAAACTGACATCAATCATACCCACATTCTCTAACAGCATTTAAATGTGCAAAATTCTTGAAGTCATAGTAAGATATTTGTCTCGTTACTAATTTAAGTGGTTCTGCGCCATTTTTCAAGAAACAAGCAGTCTTTCAATATTTAGAATTCACACATTAGATTAATAAGATTATGATAGGCATTTGCTATAAAATATTTTTATTTTAATATTACTGGGCGTTATTTAATTTGGGCAACATTATTTATTGAAAAAGTATACAGTTTGGTTATTCTTTCGCTAGAAAAAGGTATTCAATTTTTAAACTAAACAATGGTAAAAATATCCTGATAAAATTACTTTCTCCACAGTTTAGAATTATTTTACATGTTTGTGAACATTATGTTTAATTGATTATTAGGTATGCTAAAATATTTCCATGCTTGTTCTTTTTAATTAGAGGAATATATTTGTAGTAGTTGACCTTTTTGAGTAAAATGTTTAAAATCATAGTGTTTGTTAACACATAAAAATATCAAGATAAAGTGTTACTCCTATACTTCTATCCTATACTTCTATCTAAAAATATTGTATTTAAAAGGACGCAAATATAGTTCATAAATAAATTTAAAAGAAATTAATTTTTGTTCACAGTTTTGCGTTGAGTTAACATCTTGAAATTAGCTAAAGTATATCTTTAACAAATTTTAAAACATTAAAATTTTAAGAATTAATCAGCTTCTAAAGCTTAGAGGACTTTATTCATCCTTTAATATGAATTCTTAATTGCTTATTTTCACGTTTTATCGTTTAACTTTTACAATATCTGATTTTTAAACTTTTTATTTAATAACCTTTCAAATGCAATATATAAAGTATGTAGACACTAAATTAAAAATTTTAAAATATAAAAAAAATTGTTGTCAAAAAAGTGTATTCTACAAACAAAAATATACTTATTTCTTAAGCTGTAAATACCTTTGCACGAAAAACTACTTTTACATAAATAATTAGAAGCTATCTATAGGAAAAATTAACTTCTGGCATCTCCACAATTTTTTAATAATTTAATTCATTAATATGTTCTTTCTTTAGAGACAGTTAGGAAATAGTGTAAAAACTTTTTTTTAGAAATGATTTTTTTTTTAAAGTGAAGATAAATTGAAAATCCTTTAACTAATTCCTCCACATTTACTTTTCCATACATCTGCTATTATTAATAACTTTATAATTTGGATCGACAATTTAGAATTTTTAGACCCTGGCACAGGAGTTTTCAACACGTACATCGACTGAAACCATGACGAATAGCAATATTTATTGTAAAACTCACCTCCACAATACTATATTTAAATAGGATAGCAAATTAAATCATATCACGAAGTCTCCTTATATATATATATATATATATATATATATATATATATATATATTATAATGATATAAAAATACTTATATACTATTTACATTTATATATACATATATATTTATACATATATATATACATATATATATATACATATACATATATACATATACATATATGATATATATATATATATATATATATATATATATATATATATAATATATATACATATATATATATAAATAACATATATACATATAACATATATATATATATATATATATATATATATATATATATATATATATATATATATATATATATATATATATATATATATGTAAAAGACCTCCTATGATGTTTAAATTGGCAGTTGATCATTAATGAGAACTGATTGTAATATTCAAACTTATTTCAGTTTCATATTTGCCTTACTCTGTGCGGTTTAAATTAATTCATACTTAAGTTAATCATCAATATATACATCTATTCAGCAGGAGACTTGGTTCAGACGTTAATGGATTAAGAAATCCAAAGTTTATTTTAGTAATAATCACGCTAATCGGATTCAACAATGAATATTTGATACGAAAAATAAATTTAGTTTTACCTTTAGATAGGCATTGTTGGAGCCATTTGCAGGATAGAATTAATAAGCAAAACAATGCATTCAAATTATCCGTGGAAATGGAATTATGTTGGAAATATGCAACAGTGATTGGACAGATTAAAGGCTCACATAAAATACTCAACCAAAAATTTCGCAATATATTTATAAATCGTTATTTAACTTCAAAGTATATATAGCGTATGAATCACAACTAGAGGGAAAACTTTTAGGAAGGGTTGGATATGCCTAGACGATTCTAAATCTCAGAGTCGGAAATGCTATTCTAACGAGATAGGGGAAGTAGTTATTACAAATTGTATTATTAGCTTGTTGGTAAAGCATTTGGCGTTCCAACTCTGTCGATAAATATTGTGTTATCCCGCCGAATTCAGTGTTTTGAAATGGCTTATCACCCTTGCTAGGACGAATACCCGAGATTCCATGCGATGTCCATATTTCGAAACACTTGGCAGCTTTATTATCAGGAAAATTAAGACTTATTTAAAGCTTTTATATATCCTCGGAGAGCGTAGAATGTTTTTGAAAGTCTTGGAATATGGATCAACAATATCGTTAAAATAGTGTCCAATTTAAAGACAGAATTAAAACGTTTCACCAACAAACCAAAAACACTATTTTTAACAACTCCCTATCTTGATAGGCTTGCATTTTCGTTCCTGCATTGCTATGTGATTTCCAGTCATCTAAGTACATCCAAACCCTCCTAGCTAAGTTTGATCCTCTAGTTCTGGATTACCTTTAATGATTAAATTATTCATATATCACTAAAAGTACACTTTATTTGTTACAGTTAAAGTAAATTTTAAAACTTTAATAGTTTGAGTTGTGGCAACAATTCAATATTTTTCCAGAAATTTGTTAGGCGTTTGATACTATAAGTCAGGGATGCTTACTTAAAAATTTACAAAATTACTCTTTTATCCCATTTTTTTTAAGATAACCAAAAATAAATACTTTGAGATTAAATTATACTTTGATTCATTGTTAAGAAATTAAAAATTTTATTATTTAAAAACAAATAACCAGGAAAGCTTTAGTGATATCACTGGGGAATTGGAAAAATGATAAGATTCTAAAATATTGCAAAGTAATTCATTTACTTTAAAATACTAAAATCTACTTGTTTAATAAGTAGATAAATTTCGTACTTTGTTATCAAATGTGCTTTGTCAATCTATACAATTGACCAATTAAAATGTTTTTTTCCCAAATTTAATAAGTTCGTAGTAAAACAGCTTTATTTTAAAATTTTCCAGGAGCATACCTCATAGGAATGTTATTTTTTCCTCCATTACCCATTATTTTTGATTTTGCTGCAATTAGAGCTTTCATTCTATGTAATGATATAATATATATTAATGACTGAAAGTTAGTGTTTCCATAAAATTCTCTAAGGACAAATTGCAACGACTGAGAAAATTTGAAAATTTTAATACTATATTTTCTATTTAAATTTTCAAACCAATTTATCTATATCACTTTAAATATACCTTCCTTTTAGGTATACTTCTATTTTGCTATAGAAAAGTATTTAAAAGAGTAAATCCAGCATTCATTTTCTTTGTCTTAAATAAAAAATATGTTTGAATTGTTTCTTACTTGTCAGGAGAAACAAATAACACCCTCAAGTTTTTATAGTAATGTAGGCGTACTTTGGAAGGTGCCATTAAGAGATCATATGCATCATTCAGTTGATATTTCTGTCGAAGTTTCAGTCTGAAAAGAAATTTATCGTTTCAGGATGTCAAAACAGATATCACTACGTGTGGCCAGTGTACCTCAATAAAGGGGGAAACCAACCTACAAGACTATCAAATCTTAACTCTTTAATAGTGCCCGCAGATTAAATGAAAAACTGATTTCAATCAAATTTATTGTCTTTCTAGTACCTTCTATGCAAATGGAAATTGAATTGCCCAGTCGTAAATAAACATTTTTACATCTTCAAAACCTTTGATTAGAGGATTATGATCTACCATCTTTTGCGAATCGAGATCTATTTGAGATACCAAACCAAAATCGAGATATCTTGAGAATGTTTGTTACGTTATATTTTCTGGAACTTTATAAAATAGTAGTTAATAAAAAAGTTAGATTTAGGCTGAAATAGCTTAGGTCTATTTATTTCAACAAGATTGCTTATAATAAATTCCGAATATCTACGAACAACAGTGGGATTCGAAGATTCGGGATTTGGTACCTAAAGATCAAACCTTACCTTTCTGAGTGCCTTCGGTATTTAGGTGGGAGTTCTTAATAATCAAACATCTTGTAACGTAAATAAGAATTAGAAGCTTTTGATAAATTCCTTTCTGTGTTTATGATAGATTCTTCCCCTCCCAATCTCTAGGTTACAAGTCGAAAATCTTAGAAATATATTAATTTCTCCTAAATGAAAGTTTCGGATATTTTTTAGGCACATGCGTTGCTTATACCTAATACGTTGAAAAAGTAATAATAGTGGGGGTGGAAAAATAATATTAAAAAATATATTATCTAAAAGGCGTGGTTTGGTGCGTTGTCTTTTATTTTGTTACAAGAGGGTTAGCAAGATCGAAACCCAATGCTTAAAGCCATTTCCGAACGGCTACGAACATCCATGTCAGTTCCATTAACATGTTTCTAAGAGAAGCGACCTAACCATTCGGCCATCGTTTGGTTAATATATCTACTTTTGATAATTGGGCTATAAGATAGAAACTAACTTAATACAGTATAATCACAGGCAGGAAAAGCAGTGATGAACTCGCGCAATGACATTTCTTGTATTATCGTTTTTATTGCTACTTTTGTTTAAAATGACACACAAAAGCTTTCTTTTCTATACAGAGAAAATGATCTGAGCTTAGAATAAATTGCATGAAGGCATCTCTTCCACTGAGGAGTTTGTCACCGATGATATATATATATATATATATATATATATATATATATATATATATATATATATATATATATATATATATATTAAAAATTATTTCTTCTATTTTAATTTTACTTTGTGATGAAAAAGAGCATCAGTTCAAAAAGCAAAATAATATCCGTTTCCCATCTACAAAATTACAAACTTTCTTCCCACATTTTGCTGCATGCCACTGTCCTAACAATAGCACAAAACAATTTTCTTAAATTCAAAGTAACACGATAACAGCTGGTCTTACTTATCATGACCACTAGCAGATGTGTACTCATATCATGCTTAAATAGGTGAAATGATTATAAAATTACTCCTGGTAGAAAATCAGTGCGCTACAAATTAGGATTAAACTGACCTTAAACTTAAAAAGACACATTAAATTTAATCAACTGTAAACGGATTTTTTTTTTCACGTAAAAGATCATTTTTTGTATTTTTCACTTCATCATATCTTGTTATCATCATGTCTTGTTATCGTAAATACATATGATTTTCCTCACTTGCTCTCTCTTTTTGTGCAGTTAGTTTTGTGGAACTGACTTTGCTTCTAAAAAATAAGAACTTTTTATGTAAAGTAAAAAGGGAGAGTTTTTCTTAAAATTTTTAAGTTTTAGTGCACACTATACACATACTAACAACAACATAAATTCAGTTTCATTTTTAATTTGCTTTTCTGTAAACAATAATTATTACGTATAATTCTACACCTATTTAAACTTTTAAAAAGAGACAGAATTGTTACACCAGGGAATTAAATTTTTTAAAGTTAAAAAAACTTTTAAAAATTCCATTTCCATTACTACAAACACTAAATGAAATAAGCAATTAAAAACAGTAGGCAGAATTTTATTGTAAGGCTATAATGTGTTTACTATGAAAATTTAAAATGCATGTGTGCGAAGAATTTTTATGAGAATTTATGAATATCACTATTTTTTACAGTGCGAGCAAGTTGAAAAAACTCCATTTTAAATAAAATTAAAGTTTTTATGGTTTAAATAAAAGCTATGATATTAAATGCAAATTTCCTATATAATAATAGCCTAAGTTATCTGTCCGTCTGTACTCGAAAGTATGAAGCGGTTAGACCTGGAAATGATAGGAGCATCCGTATTGGATTCTTGATGAGTTAGAGTTAGCAAAATTCAAAGCAAGTCTTTAAAACGTTCGAAATCCACCCCTTCCCCCTTTACGGGCGTTTAATACTATTATTTCAAGCCCTTTTTCCCCAGTTAAGAGCATTTAATTAATTTATCACATAACAATTAGGTAAAAATAATTTTTTCTAGCATTATGGCTTCATTCCTTTAACCATCTCATTTAATAATTTCTTATTTTAAATTATTTAAATATCGTCTGCATTATTTTCATACGTTTTATCACTGAACTTAGACATTACGTAAATAATTTTCTTTTATATTTGGTTTAAATAATAGATTAGGTACATATGTGATAATTTTAAATTTAATCATCATTTATTTTTTGTTTCAAGGAAAATTTTATCACCGTATTAACAACAAATTTTTTTCATAAAAGCTTAGGAGTCTATTTCACGGACTAATAAATATCTAGCGTTTAAGTTATATACCTTTGAAAATTAATAAGTTTGTACGCTTGTATATTTGTTTTTTATACATAACCCTACGGTTTGACTAAATGAATTCAATGGGATTCTAACTGCATTCACAGTATCGGGAGACTTTAGAGGAGTATGAATATAAGAAAATTATTAAGCGTGCACCAAATAATTATCATCCCCAAAACAAACCATATTTTTATCTGCCTCATAGCGTACTTTACAATTCTGGAAAATTAAAAATTGTACTAATCCCGTCATATGACGTGCTAAATACTAGTATTCTATAGTTTTATAGGTTTTTATTCGAATATTTCAATAGATTTTATTTTAAACTATTCAAAAATGTCCAGAAATTTTAAAAATGTAAAAATAAAAAAATCGAATTTTTGAAGGTTTAAAGGTAATGTGACCCCTTAAAATTTATATTACACACACACTACCCCCCCATATATATATATATATATATATATATATATATATATATATATATATATATATATATATATATATATATATATATATATATATACATACGTAAAGAATAGATTGTGACGTAAGATGAATTAACTTACATTAAAGGTGGACCTCTTCCATAGCCAAAGCTTTGCACGATATCGTAGAAGCGGCTTAATTTATGAAGAAGCTGAAGTTCATGCTCTGTAATATCTCTTGTGACTGTCTTTTTATAACCTGATAAAAATATTCTTATCATTAATTATATTCTCTAACGCTATATATCCATCATTATTTCACAGAGTAACGAGTTTCAATAAAACGCTGATTAATTTAAATTATATAAAGCAATTCGAATCTTAACATATTAATAACTTGATTACATTTCATTATTTCATTATTAAGTCAAAATTCTGTTCCTTTTAATTAATATTCTTAATATTTCTAAGTTCGTAAAGTAAATTAACTTTACTTTTTAGAATATAATTTCAGAATATAAAAAAATTATATATACATATGTAGCATAGAGGAGCTATCTATCTATCTATCTATATCTATCCATATCTATCTATATCTATATCTATCTATCTATCTATCTATCTATATCTATCTCTATCTATCTCTATCTCTATCTCTATCTATCTCTATCTATCTCTATCTATATCTCTATCTCTATCTATCTCTATCTCTATCTATCTATATCTATCTATCTATATCTATCTATATCTATCTATCTATCTATCTATATCTATCTATATCTATATCTCTATCTATCTATATCTCTATCTATCTATATCTCTATCTATCTATATCTATCTCTATCTCTCTCTATATCTCTCTCTATATATATATATATATATATATATATATATATATATATATATATATATATATATATATATATATATCTATATATATATATATATATATATATATATATATATATATATATATATGTAGGATTTAGTGCAGCGCGCATCCTCGCAAGGTCGAGCCCTCATCACTGAGTAGGGTAAGTTAGGAACGACAGAGGGACATTCGAGTTCGGAGAGAAAGAGTGACCTGGTCGAGTGAAGGACCCGTAGCATTCGAGCTCCCTCAATTTATTAAACACCGAGTAGGGTGTATTTTCTATGTTAAACACCGAGTAGGGTGTCTGGCCTATGTTAAGCTTCGAGTAGGAAGTCTTATCTATACCGCGCCGTCACTGTGATCTAACTATTTGTCTTTCTGCTTAAATGTTTTCTGTGTTGTTACGTCATTAAATGTTTGTTATTGTTAATATAGTCTGTCATCAAATTTGTCTAACGACACCCCTAGACACCGAACCTACATATATATATATATATATATATATATATATATATATATATATATATATATATATATATATATATATATATATATATATATATATATATATATATATATATATATATATATATATATATATATATATATATATATATATAAATATTAGGAAATAAAATATTCTGATAAAGACCATTTTTAAATTAGAAAATAATAACTAAAAATTTTAATGATGTGATTATTCATAAATTACTACAACGATACAACTTTAATTAGAAGTATACAACTGTTAGATCATACAAATTTCTCTAAAATTTATGTATAAATTTAAAACTTTTAATTTAGTACACAAGAAGTGGCTATATTAAAAAAACTTACTGCTTCTTGAACAAAATGATGTAAAACTTAAAATATTTTTTACTAATTATTTACATATTTATTGAAGGCAATTTCTTCTTACTTATTTTTCTAAATCACAATTATCTTATTTTCGTTAAGTTATTACAGATGTATAAATGGTAACATCAGTCGTAGATGATAGCTATATTTATTAAATGTATTATGTTTAAAAGGGTGTAGAGTTTTTTTTTAATTTTATTCAACATTAATTATTTTGTATTTAGACTAATTTAGGACTGGAGTGGCCCCCACTTGTTGCCAACCACAAGCTTTTTAGCAGACGAGGCCGAGTGTGAGTGGGGAAAACTGCATCCCCTCATTAGAGAATAATTGAACCTACATTAACACAAAAGTATACAAACATATCAGTAAAAAAATAAAAATTATATATATACACATTTTCTTATTGTTAGATATAAGCATTTAATTACAATACTTAATAATTCAAAATATGGTATATTTTTATCTATCTATAAAAATATATTACCTTTTTTTAGCATAAAAATATTTTATTTACAAAAAAGTAATAAAAAATATTTAAAAATTAATTAATAAATAAATAATAATAATTTAGAACTGTTGGAATATTTAGTTGTGCACTTTCCTTTTGATTTCAATCAATACTCTATGTAGCAAAAAATTTCGATAAAAAGTGTATTAAGGATGGTGGGCATAACTAAAAAAAGGATAAAATCACGGAATGGTAAAATTTTGTATTTAGAACTGTTGTAACATGTAGTTATGCACGGTTCCTTTTGATTTCAATCAATACTCTATGTAGCAAAAAATTTCGATAAAACGTGTATTAAGGATGGTGGGCATAACTAAAAAAAGGATAAAATCACGGAATGGTAAAATTTTGTATTTAGAACTGTTGTAACATGTAGTTATGCACGTTTCTTTTTTATTGTAATCAGCACCCTATACAAATATATATCTGAATAAAGAGCACATGATCCCCACAAGTTTCTGACAGATGTGAGTGCTTGATAAGTTCTACAACAAAACAACAAGAAGATATCGATGAATCTCGTACAGTTTAAACAATGCTTCTCAAGAAGATGAAACAATGGTTTTTTAAAAGTCCCTTTATTAAAACAACATTGTATTATTTGTAGAGTATAATTTTGGATTTTTACTGTTTTATTTCTCTTTGGTGAATTAGGAGTACAAGAAAGTTATGTCCTGATCACATTAGATTTTTTAAAAATGGACTTGAAATACATTCTTACAATTGTATAGGAATATCTCTATACCTTTCTGTTCTATTGTTGTCAAGTATCACCACCTGGCGGCGAGCGTCAGCGTTATTATCCATTATATTGAAATATTTCGTTGTAGAAAGTGCAGATTGAAATAAAAGAGCAAAGTATACAACGTTGCCAGATTTGTACGTATAGAATTTCAACATTCTACGACTAATCGGTTTTGAGTTATAAGCAATGCGTGCGTACGTGCAAGTTGACATCCAAACGAAAATAACTGAATTGGATTCAAGGAGAATCTAAAAGGATATTTAAAGTTGCCATATATATATACACAGACGTAATACCGAACTAATCAAAATTGATTCAAACATGGTCTAAATTGGATATATCCGTTGATATCTGACATCTGAAATTCTTCGTGGTTAGTATACTTTCTTTAATTCTTAAAAGTCACACAAAAATAGAACCCTTTTTAGTTTCGTTTAATTTGTAAAAATCTTTTCAACTTACCTAGTCCCATAGTGTTCATTTTCTTTTGTGTTTTTATCACATTCATGGAATCAGATTTAGCTGTTCTTCCATACTCCGGTTCCATTACTTTAGCGTGATGTAGCATAGTTGGAAAGTCATGGATAATTCTAGAAAGAAATAAAAATCAAAAGGTGTCATAAGATCAATTTCTTTTCTCAATGTTTTAAATATTTCACGTAGATAGGTGACACTCATTTCTTTTTTGTCCATCATATGACTTCACTATTAAGTTTAAATAATTTTCTCTTATATTACTTTAACATATTGCATTGGTATGTAAAAAACTTGGATTGGAAAATCCAATTGTGGTATTTCACAATGTAATGAATTTTGAATGCTATTGTTTTGGAGAAAAAGTTTTGTGGTCATATAATACAGTAGACTTTCGATTAACCGGGATTAACTGGAAATAAAACGAAAGGAGAATAAACTTAAATTTTAATGTTATTTTTATTTATAATTAGTACAATGCAAAAAAAATGCAATTTACCTCACGGTTTTGTGTAGAAATGATAGAAATCTGTTTTTGTTTCTCACTTACTCTTCAATGAATTGTTCCACTCCAATTTCTTAAAATTATTTTTTCAGCAAGTTTCCTTTTTTATTCTTGCTTCAAATAATTAGATATTGCCTCATTGTGGGCTAATTAGTCATCCTGATTTAATGGTAGTTTTTATCCAAAAATCTACAATTCTGGCTAAGAACTACATGTGAAACTTAAAATTTACAAAAGTTTCTTCATCACTTTCAGGGCATTGTACGAAATTCCAAGTTTCTTCTCTACCATACGCAACATCCGACACAATATCAGCATCACTTCGTAACATTTCCACTGTTGAATGTCACACAAAATACTTCGGTTGATAAATATTAGTTTATTCTTAAGCACATTTATAATCATTTTTACTATTACAGTTTAGGACACCATCTCACACGTGTGCCACTTCTCACACACAAGCAAAATTCTTTCCTTTTCTCGTGGAACATAACAAAAACGCCACCTAACGGCGTGAACCTCAACATCCACTTTTGAATCTTCGTTAATCCATCGTTACAGTGCTTCTTCACAAAACACTACTAT
Source organism: Pardosa pseudoannulata (assembly GCA_032207245.1). Taxonomy (NCBI): domain Eukaryota; kingdom Metazoa; phylum Arthropoda; class Arachnida; order Araneae; family Lycosidae; genus Pardosa; species Pardosa pseudoannulata. The sequence goes on along the minus strand of CM063505.1, from coordinate 186,377,987 downwards.
TGTAGTCTTGTACAATTTTTTTTTTTGTGATCCGATCCCAATTAGTTTCAATTTCAATGAAATACATATCCTGATTCAAATACGTAACAACTAAGCCATTAAATCCCAGTATCGTGCGTTTCGGAAGTATAACTTGAGATGTCTCTTTTTAAATTATACTAACAGTTGGTCGGGTAGTTGGTTGGTTTCGTGTCCATTTAGAAATCATATGACTTCTTATGGAAATATGATTACCATTTTTTCTATAGGTTGAACATCTAAGTATGAGTCCTCGTAATTTGTGAGCAAGGACATAGCAGAATAAGATTCCCAGGCTTAGATTGTAGCCTACTAAGTTATCATTTGGGAACTGGGTGGACATGAGACCACTAAACCATTTTACGTGCCCCAGTCTGCATTTGTGAACATTGCACTAATATGAAATGGAAAATTAAATATTCTGGTTTTAGGTTAATGGTATCAATAATTTCTATTCCTTTTTAGAAGTTGTTACAAGAGTTATTTTTATGGACATACTTTTATATCATGCCAAAGATGAGTTGCAAAAGAATGTTTCATTACTTGGACTGGCATTACTTAGGACAATCATTTCGGTGATACTAGAAATCATTAAAGTGTTTACAAAATATGGATTCAAAGTTTTATTCATAATGCAAACCAATATTTTACCTTTTTTCAAAAGGATAAGTTGGTTTGGTTTGGTTTGGAGATCTACGGTCTACTGTACTGATCACGAGAGCTAATGAGGCCGGGACCTGCTTAAAACCGATTCCGAACGGCTACGAACATCTATGCCAGCATCGGATTCAAACCCGTAAACTCCGGTACCGAAGAGCAGCGCTTTACCATTCGGCTATCGTTCGGCAAACGACCAGTTGGAATCACCAAAATTATATGAAAATCTACATTTGTGGATAAGAACTACGTGTAAAATTTTTTGTCTTTTTTTTTGTTATTCTATTCTCAAAAATACCGATGGATAATGAAATAATAGTCATCACAACACTTGACAGACAGTTACAAATGCAGTTAAAAAATAAAATAAAACAAAAAATTCATAAAGCAGCTTTCATATACTTATGCTGATGCCGTCTTAAACATACTATTAAAAACTAGAAAACAAGTGTTAATAAAATCCAATTTAATAAATCAATAAACTAATTTTGAAAAATAAAGCATTAAATATCCACAAAAAAATCTATTGAAAATTCATTGAGTATTCAAGGGGTTTTGTTTAGTTCACGCAACAATTCTAACCATACTTCTCACACAGCATTCATACTGAAATTAAAATGCAAGCGAAAATTTGACCTCTTTCAGAGTTCTAGGTGTCTTATTAATTTCGGATTTTAGATCATCCAGAAACGATTCTTTTGACAATATGCTATAAATGACTTTAAATGACAGGAAACAAAATAACAGAATACTCATGTTTCATTACAATATTATACTTTTTTGCAAATTATTTGAAACAGGAAACAAGAACAACTTGCGAGTTTTTCCGATGGTTACGAATAGTATAGAACTGAAATAAATCTGCAAACAATGGATAAATATACAGTTACGATAAAATTTGATTAAAAACAAAGTTCTGCGTGACATTTTTGACATGTAGTTACACTTAGTTAGCTGATGTGGTTTAAAATGATTATAAAATTCTACGTTTATTCGAAATAACTGCTCCTTTTCAGTCATATGTAATAACAGTATTTTGTATAGGTTGATTATACAGTTAAACAACGAGAGATCTGCTCGCCAAACTTCCAATCAAATGACTTTCGCCAGTCTGGAGAGATCTGTACAAAGCTGGATGAATTGAAAAATACTTAACTATCTCTGGGTACTTAAAAATACTTAAATATTCACCTGAGACTAGTCTCGCCGAACGATTCTTTTACCATTGTTTCTTCTTGCCCATAAACTACCCTGATAATGGGATCTAGTTCGTACGTTGCAGGCTGCTGTATCTCTATGTGAGTAGGATCTGAGAAGAGATTTTTCTGCCACCTCCAGTCATCAGATTCTTTGATGATGTCCCACTTCAGGAAGCACACGTTTATCCTGGCAGAATCGTCCATGTGTCGAATCTCTAAAACTCCCGAAGGTAGGGTGAAGTGACACTGATGAATGGTCAAACCTCTCTGACAAGCGTTGAAACATTGGAAACAGGCGTCTGTCAGAGATTTTTTTCCACGGACTCCCTGGAAATTTTCGTACAAAAAGATTTTGCTTAAAGTTAGATGGAAAAAAAATCATTATAGAAATATAATAAAGAACTATATAAATGTATTGCTATTCATTAAACACAAAGTTGTATTTAATCTGTCGTTATACATGTAAATCAACGTAGGACTTTTATTGTAAATGAGTTTATTACGAAACTGCGGACAAATAAAACATGAAAACAAAATCTAAGCATGCATGACAAAGCAAAAGACCAACTACAAATTCGATAGCTGTTACTTTGTACTACTGAGAAATAGAATGAAATTGATAGGAAGTGACGGGACATTATTTTGAACAGCATTAAATATTTAAACAGAAATATATAAACAGAAAAACTGTAGAAAAAAATCGGAAGTAGAATACTATCTACTTACTTGTACAGTAAAAAAGATAACTATTCTCTTTGGTCTTGTTTTTGTTTTACATTTACAAAACAGATGACCATACTCGCATAAATCGTATCTGTCGTTTGGCTACAGCAACACGTTGTATTATAAATTAATTAACAGCATTGGGAATAGTAACCAAAAGTAGCTATTCAATAAACGGAAGTAACCCAAAAGTGATTAAAAGCTACAATTTTGCTATAATATATACATTTAGAATTTGGTTTCTTTATGTCAAAACATATTTGAGGTATCGTGTTCACATATAGACATAATTCGAAAAATGGTACATTTGGACTCAGGGAGGTCCAAAACGTGAAGATAAATAAAATTTCGAAGATGAAAATATAGACGATTACAACATTTTATCAATTAGTAAATTTGATCAATTAAAAATTCATTACACAAAGTACTTTAAACAGAAAAAAATATATCCTTAAACTCTACTTACCATTCTCGAATGTTTTTTTCCTCTGGGTAATTCCGTCTTGATTGGCTCTGTCATATTTATGCATGAAATACAAGCTTGTGTAGCGCTGAGGAAGTTTTTAATCTTTGTATGACGAAAGAAAAGGAAGAAATATTTATTAACAGACATGCGTATGAACATTCATACCTATTTATACTTCAGTAGTGTTTATAAAAAGGAACTACATTTAGAATGATTATTTTATATTTTGTTTTCGAAGCTGAAACCATTTAGGCCCTTTCGGAAGTAAACGCGTAATTCAGCTAACATGGCATTTTGTAAAGAGAAACAACTGCCCTTTACAAATCCATCCCTGTGAAGAGAGATTGTACTGACGTCAAAGTTCGCGTTAATATCAATGTTTGATGTCTGAGGGAAGAAAGAAAAATCGCGACTATGGAAAGATTATATTTACATACATGTAATATTTTTTTTGTCGCAGTTACATTCGGTAACAATATTTTTTTTCGCATCCACACTTGAATTGCGCTCTTTCCTATATATCGGTAATTTTCCTTTGTTTGCCTTTATCTCTGTTAACTTTTTGGCAGCGGCTATACCATGAAGTCAAAAAAGTTTCGTTTCAGTTTCGGTTATGTAAATTATTTTGTAAAGCTATTATACGCTACTATTCTACAAGACTTGCTTGCTTTCCCTGCTGACTTCCAATAATACCTGTGATTGTTTTCAGCAGTTTCCCGCGAAATTGAACTTGAGCTCCCTTTACTAAGATGCTCGCAGAGTGTTTCAAGGACGTTACCTCTTTTAGATAGCAGAATAAGCAAATTAATTGTCGCTTCGATTTTCTTATTTTTGTTTGTCTGTTTACGTCACATGATTTCAGAGATGGCCGTTCTGACCATTTCATGTATAAACATTCAGTTAGAGTTGCAAAATAATCCAAAAAAGTAAAAAAAAAGATAAACCTTTTATTTATATATTATTAGACTAGTGTGTATGGTGCGTGTAATAGATTGATACAAGATATAAACAATAAGAATATTTGAATTCATTATAGTTTCAGAAGTCTCTAAATCCTGAAGTATAGTTAAACACGAAAAGTGAGCCTGAAGTTTGACACCGAATGAATGCTTTCGAAGATGTTTCATAAAGTTCATACCAAGAGATTAATAGGAACACAGGAAATGTTTTATAGTTATCCTGATTACTTCATACCAAACTTAACTCATTAGCACCGTAAACGTAAAGATTTTTTTTTACTGTAAAAATGCAGTTGCTGTTAGGAGTTTAAAGTATGGCCAAAATGATAAGCCTGATTCTTAAGATTAGTCTGATAATAACGATGTGTAAACTTACATGGAAAAACAAGCGGGCTCCAAGATATTTTATACAATAATAAAAGAGAATTAACTATGTGCTTCACAGTGGGAAGGTGTCAGTTAAGAATAGAAAAAGCTCTAAACATTTTCCAATAATAAAAATATTCACTGTTTTTAAATAGGGTACACATTGATTTATTAGACCAAATAGTGGGATCTCAGCATCGGTGACCTTCGTACTTCTAAATGTTTCTTACATTAAAAATTTTACGCTATATTTCTATGAAAATACGTTCATCCATATCTACCCAGTTTCTTTTTCGTCCAACAAAAACATTATTTTATCCTTTTTCTGTGTACGTCACCATAAAGTCGAATACCATGCTCCCACCAATTCCCCAAAAGTTCACTATTTCCGTCATCGGTGTTTTAGTTCAGTGTGTTGCAGCATGTTTCTTTGAAAATCTATCAGCTTTGGAATTTCGGCGTCTCCCAGATAGTAGGGTAGATGTATATTGCCTATTACAGCTATAGAGGTTGTTAGCGCCTTCTTCACTATCACCTTGTGTCAGAATTATGTGTCATCTGTTCAGGTGGGTTTTTTGTCCATCTAGAAGTCATACGAATTCTCACGGATGCCATTGCCTCAAGAGGTTGGACTTTTACTTCTAAGGACTGATCTTCGAATCAGGGACCAAGCCTGCCACACTAACTAAATGGGAATCGGATATTCTGGTGTTAGATTAATGCTATCAGTTAGAGCACTTCTATTCCGTTTTCTTTGGCTCGATCCCCGGTTAAGAGATTCCTGCCATTGGCTTGCATGAGTCAGAATAATGAGTTGGAGTAAATGGTGATGTGCTTCAAAAGATGTTCGCATTACTGTGTTACATCTGTATATATGTACACAAATATATAAATATGTATATGTATGAATATGTGCAGATAATTGTAAATACTAACCGTGTTTGGCATTTTGAGCTTTCAAGCTTATTAAGAGTAACGACGAATTTGAATTTGCGTAAATCCTGATTAAGACCCATTTAGCCAAATCTACTAAATGTTATCGTTGATTAAATGTTGTACATTTATATTGGTATTTATAATATTAGGTTTCGCTGTATTTGAGTGATTATTTCATTGGAATTTCGGCGTGAAGGCTGATAATCTGCTTACGGAATCATTTTATGAAGTAACATCATCTTTAAGCAACTGTAAATGAAAATTTTTTCTTACTTTTCGTTTTAACATGTCTTTTTTAATTATTATTGTAAATACATGGGATTTTTAGCATCTTTTTTCCTAATTTTATTTAATTAATTTTACTTTGGTTCTAAAAAATAAAAACTTTTTATTTATAAAGTGAAAAATGAGAGCTTGTTTTAAAAATTTTAAAAATTTTCTGACACATTATACGTAGACTTACAACAACATATAGTGAATTTAGTTAATAATGTTTTGTAGACAATAATTATCAGGTATGATTCTCCACCTATATAATTATTTAAAAAGTATCAGATATATTATATCAGAAGATTGAATTTTTAAAATAGCTAAAATAGTATTTAAAAATTCCATTTCAAATACCGTAAATACTAAATGAAATAACCAAGAACGAAAATAGGTAGAGTTTCATTGTAAGTATATAAGGTATTTACTAAGAAAATTTGAAACCGATATGTGAAATAGATTTATATACAGTTCGCGAAAAGTGCAAAAACACTGTTTTCAGTAAAATGCATTTAAAGATTTACAATTAATCTCTTTTCAGCTATGATATTAAATTGGAAGATTATCTAGTTTTACATGTTCTAATTCGAATGTTTTAATGGGGTTTGTTTTAAACCATTAAAAAAGTTCAAAGACTTTGAAAAAGCAAAAGTAAGAAAATATAATAGAAACTTTGATGGTTTAAAATTAATGTATCCCCTTATAACTCTGTTATAAAGATGGATAAGAAATTTGCAAATTTGAAAGCAGCATTTTATGAAACATTCTATATTAAATCCTTAACTTCATATCTTAACTATGCTCTCTTATTCTGTGAACAATTTTGGCCTTTGTTAACACTTATAATAAAATGAGTCGTAACTGAAAAATTCACGTCGATTAATATCATCCACACAAAATTAAATATAGAAAGTGGTAAATTCATAAATGTAATTAATTAGTATTATGTTAGACATTCTTAAGAATGTAAATTTTTCCAACATAAGAGACATAATGTACATAAAATGAGTTAATTTATCCCAAATTATTTTTACTACAAGGAATATAAGACAAACCAGTCCAAATTGTTCTGGATACAAATATTTTGCAAGTTCTTCACTGTCAAAAGGGGTTAGATCGATAGTTTGTTCCTGTTCCTGAAAAAGAAAAATATTTCATTGTAGTTTATGTTTTGTACAAATCCTTGGAATATTTTCCTTTCTCGAAAGTACTGATTGAAAGTTTTTTTAAATCAGATATTGAACCTTGAAACAGTTTTGCATCCTATAAATATTATTTTGGAATACGTTGATCCATCTTTATCTCAAATATTCAACTAACCAGATGGATGGAATTTCATATGCGCATTTAATAAAATCCCAAATGCAAACAAATAAATGTCTCATCTACTAAAGAGTTAAGTCATTTACGTAATCGTGATACGAAACTGCATGCTCAAATCGGCCATTTGCAAACTCCAGTTACTCGACCATTTCGGATATTTTAAGGATATAATTGCAAAACTCAATTTAGATCACGCGTTATAAGTGATTGTCTTGATTCATCTGTATAGAAGTTAAAGCTTTAAAATAGACACAAAAATTTTTATCAAAATTAAAATAATAATAGTAATTTAAAACAGTAACTATCATTACCAGGCCAGACGATAGCCAAATTGTTAGGGTGCTGTGTTTCAGTACCAGAATCTGTGCCTTCAAATTTTTGGTGCAGTGATAGTTCGTAGTCATTAGAAACTGGCTTTAAACAATAGATTTTAGTTTCATTAGCCTCGTGTAGATAAAGTAGATCATAATGTCTGAAACCAAAAACTAATACTACTTTTTAAATATATTAACAGCCTTCTTCTCTAGGCTTTCTCATTGATTCCTTCATAAAGATATCTTCGTGAGACGTATTCTACAAAGGTTATTTATAATAATATACATTTAAATAACTCTTAGATGTTCTACAATCTGAAACTCAACATTCTATCTCTATTTAGAGACCATTTCAAAAGATCTCTAAACGTTACCAACCAATTTTGTCAAACGTCACCAAAGATAATGGAGAAGTTGTGGTTGTTGTTATCGTCTTATACCACTTGGTCAAACCAAGCACTATTTGAGCAGGAGGCTACTCGTATTAAGGCAAGGGGTGCACCTTTCGTTTTAACGAGCACCACAAGGGTGAAAGTACGACTTATGTCCAAGTGGGTCTTCATACTTTTGAAGCAGGGACCAAACAGAAAACCGACAGGCTTGGTCTGCCACCCCCAGTGGTATTGATTGAGAATTTTGAGGACACTGTGACTACGAACCTATTTTGCATACCCCAGTCACATTTAACGAACACGGCGGATCTTAGGCCGTCTCGGTCTTCGAACCCTCAACCCTCCAGTTATGAAAGCGTTGCCTTTGCCAACTGAGCTACCGCGTCTCACTAATGGAAAAGTACAGATATATAGTTCGGAAAGACATGTCTGTTCATAAAATATTTCAAGAAGAGATGGATGAAATTTACGAGGCGAAGTTTATGTACGAAATTTACGATTTTGTAAATGAAACTATATTGTATGAAAATGCAAAAACCACCTTATGTTTAGAAAGGAGAAATGCCGTAGGAACTACACAAAATCCATTATACATCTTGAATATATTATTTAAAAATGAAACTTTGAAATGACTTCTTCTATCAAATACGGAAAGTTTGCTATGTTTAGATTTCCTAAACAACACAAGAAAAATAATTCTCGTGTTCGCTGATGCACGCGCTAAGAATGTATTGAGTGGAGATATAATTTACACAGATGGCAATTTTAAAAGTCGCCAAACAGTTTTCTGAATTATATACAAATAATTTTGATTATGGCAGCACGGAAACAAAAATTCCCGGTCTCCCAGCTATTTTTGCTTTGATACCAGATAAAAGAGAACACATTTACAGAGAATTATTCCAAAACCTAAAAAAATGGTGTTTAACGTGGTTTCCATTTACAATAAAGATAGATTTTGAAATATCCACTACCAATGTCTGTAGAGCAGAATTTCTAGAAGTTTCCTCATCACATTGAAATTTTTACTCTGATCAATGCCTTTGTAGAAAACTACAAGAGTTTGTGTGTCACTGAATACAGGTAATGTTTTGAGATGCACACATTTTACAAGATTTGCGCTATATTACCTTATCTTCCCATACAAAATATTGATGTGTGGCTGATGATCATGGAGAATGAACCTCCCAATTAAAAGTTATCTTCATTTAGTGACTATTTCATTATTGGATGGACAACTTAAAACTTCCTTTCGAGATTGGAAATGTTCATTGGTAACATACTGCAAAATATGGATCTCTTGGTTCAGATTTAAAAAATATCATAAAGTGATTCTTTTAAAATTAAAGCAAGAAATCTCAGAGAAATAAGGGTTAAGAAAAGAAAAGTGCATGTAAAAGTAGATAGACGTATCGGCAATATAAAAACTAAATTGAAAAAAGATAATCAATTTTAAAAAATGATTCAATTTTCAAAGTTCGAATTTTTTAACTTAAATGAATTATCAAACATATGCTGAGAAAGGTCTCTGTAAGTGATTATAATTTTTTTTACATTTATATGTGTTTAAAAAAATCCTTTAATATAATAATAGGTATGATGATAAATATTTATACTAATATTAATATTATTTATTATATAAACATTTTACACTTAAACTGAAAAAAACCCCATTTTAGTTAAAAATTGCTGAATCAAACTAAATATGTATTTATAATTCATGTAATATAATTATTAGAAAATGAAGTTGATATTGGAAAAGAAACTATAATTCGGTGGTTAAGAGCTGATCTCACGATATCTAGCTGGACAATAAAAAAAAACCGTAACTCCCCACCCTCGTCACATTTAAGACGTAAGTATTGATCTCACACTCCAGAAAATATGACCTCAGTGACAAAAGTTAAGTGTCCCTTTTATCACAGGTGATAATACTCAACATGGAGTTAAAAAAAGGACCACGTTGAAATCTCTACATAAAGTATTTTTTGTCAGTGAATTGTTGTTTTACGAGTGATCCTATTGTCGGAAAGTTTATGAAAGTTTTGTACTCAGTCCTATAGTAGGAAATCTCATATCTGGTAAGGAAAGTCAAACCTAAGCTGGTGCAATAAATAGCTTCACCTTACGGACCTCGGGTTCGAATCCCACTGTGGTATGGTTGTTCGTAGCCGTTCGGATTAGACTTTAAGCAGTAGGCCCGGGTCCCATTAGTCCTCGTGTTCCAAAAAAGTAGACCGTAGAGCTCCAAACCAAACCAAACCAAACCTTACGGACCTCTCGCCAACAGATAATGGTAATCGTTGACACATAGATTTACTATTGTCGCCATGCTCACAGTCCTGTGGTGTGAAATCTCACAGATTCTAATAAAGCAAAATGCAGGTATTTTCCCAATATTAACAAATAAAATCTTTCACTTAAGTAACTTGCTAAAGACGTTATGCCTGAGTATACGAAAAAGTTATCGAGACGAAATTCGATTTTTAAATGAAGCTTTAGTAGAGAAAACGTATAATCCATATCATGCTTATTTTGAACGGAAACATTTATTTAAATATTCTTACATCTTGCTGAGCTCCGATTCCTTCCTTCTCCCCCAGGGCAATTTCAGCAGCGACACTTATTACGTCATCTACTAAAAAGTCCACTACCATATCAGATTTTTCTTCAACCGTGTCAAAATCTTCTTTCGAATGAGAAATTCTGTCACCCTTTATGTCTACCTCTTCATATCTGATATCTGATGACTCCTTGAAAGAACTGATGACTATGCCTAAAAGTTCTTTTGATTTAGATCTCCCTTCGCTCTCTACACAGGAGGAAAGAAAAATGAAATTTTTACCTTGAGCTAAAATAATAAAATATGATAAGGAAACTGAAACTGAAACAGGCAGGAAAACGATTTGAAAGAGAGAAGGGGAGGAAACGGGAGAAATCTACACTTGTTTATTTTGTATACTGCCACATGAGAATTACTTAAAGTTGGCTAGGACCACCTCACAGAGGATTGAGTTTACTCACAGTTAACTTATGAGGTAAATATTTTTACCGATATACGACTTCACTGAAATATTTCTTCGTGAACAATCTTTACCACTTGACACAACAGAAGATATCTAAGGTTATGTTCGAATCAATTTTAAAAGAATGAGAGAAATGTATTTAGTTGTTAATTATTTATCAAATATTTTTGTATACTCCTTTTAGGATGCAAATTTAAGCATTTAATTGAAAAAAGTTAAAAAAAAGGAAAAGTTTAAACCGTACAGATATTTTCGTTTTGTCCCATGGTAGTAAAGTTGTTTAGAAAAATTTTTAAATGCAAATCGTTCCTCTGTAATTATTTATCTCCATAGAAAATAATTAAATTTAAGAAAACATATAAAGCCGGCATCGCTTGACCTTATAAAACGCAAGATCTTTTCCAAGTTGTTTACTAATATACTTTTAAATTGATATAAAACTAAACTACATATATTTGAGTGGCTTTTTTTTAGATCATTTAAAAAATCGCCAACCTTCCCACTCAACAGCTTTTTGTATCGACAACACAACCCAATAATCTACACCACCTGTGCTGAAGAACCAATAGAGTCCAAAATTAGCTACATATCTACTATTTGGCTGAAAAAACATACATCAAATTTCATCTATCTAGATAATTGTTTGCGTGTTTGAACTCTCATACATACAGGCAGACATAGGCATACAAACATGAATCTCAAAATTATATTTTATGACTTAAACAGATTTCAAGATTCTCTAATTATCCAAATATAATGGTTGAATTCTGGAGTTAAACAGCTAAAAAAAGAGATCTTCGTTGGAGTTTGGACCGTTCTAAGTTCAATAAACACCAAATTTAGAATTATATCTGAGTATGTGTGTTTGTTCTTCTGCGGAAAACGATAGTTTGAATGTTTTAAACATTATGGTAAGTGCATTATTTACTGCCCTGGTTTAAGCCACACGGCATAAAACTCTATGGTAGACAAAGCAGTAAACGTGGTCCACATATAAAAGATCTGCATCCAATTTTAAATGCAAACAATTTATCTGAAACAATAATCGTAGAGTATTGGGTGGCACGAAAAATAATTCAATTTCATTGAAAAAGTTAGCGATTTCAATAAATGTTCACCACTAGACATTATTCAAAATTTAAACAACATTTATTAGCCGGGTGGCAACGTGATCATCTTAATAAATGTTTCTTGCTTGAACCTAATTAGGTAAATATCCTTTTACTTCCGAATTGTACTAAATTTATCATTATTGTCAAATGATGTGCTGCTTACCCAGTAAAACTATTTGAATAATTCAAAGTATGTATTGGAAATAAACTGTTGCAAATTTTTTAATTTATTTTTTTGGTGTCTTGTTTTGTTAGAAATATTCAATATTTAAATCAAAGCACTATAATTTTTGTACCTTTTCAATTCTCATTTCATCACTTCAGAAGTTGAATAGCGAAAATTCTTTGATGCTCTAAAATAGGTACTTATGTTTTGTATTTTAAGCTGCTATCTGCAGTAGCTTTACCTTTTCATAGATATGTTTTTTTTCATTTCATTAAATACAGATTTAACGAAGATATAAATAGATTTATAAATAAATATAGATTTTTTTAGAGCATCGTAATTTAAAAATAATCAACTAGGGGAAATGGCAGAAGTTTTCTGAAGCCAAATTCTACAACCTTGATCATTCATTAAAACTTTAGAGATTGAAATTTCCGAACATTCTTATTATATGCATCTGGTATGAGGTAAATTTTCATACGAATTTCACCTTCTTTGACCTCGTTTTTTAGTGGATGAATAAATCAGTTACTGGTATTTGAATTACATATAACTGACATTCTCATGTAAGGATATAAGAAAAATCGATTGAAGAAGACTATGGCTAGATAGAAAAGGATAATTTATACACGAATAATAGAGATTTCTTTATAATTAGAGACATATCTTTTAACATTAGTCAAGTTATTCTTTTGTTAAATTAAATTTTCAAAAGTGTAACTGTTAAAATAATACCATATAGAATATTTACAATGAAGTAAATATAATTTCCATAGGATATCATTCGCATTTTTTTAATAAATAGAAAATAATTATAGGAATTTAAGTTATTGAATTCATTAAATATAAAAAACTTTTAAAAAAGGCGAAATAAAAAATATTGTAATTTATGTACATTTACTTGTAAATTTTTCCTTAAGTAAGCGAGAAAACTTTTTAATGTCAAATGCAATAGTGTGAGGGTATGCAGTTTCTCTACTGTCTACGTGAGCATCATCATTTTCCGAACTGGATGACGAGTCTATTTTCCTTTGACTTGTACTTATTCTCTTGTTCCATGTTAAGGCACTTGTGCTTGTCCTCTTGTTCGATGTTAAGGCATTTGTGTTTGTCCTCTTGTTCAATGTTGAGGCACTTGTGCTTGTCCTCTTGTTCGATGTTGAGAGTCGTCCAGCAGAAAGTTCTGTTGGTAGAGAAAAGTGTGCCTTTGTTTTTGAAATTTTCGGCTCTTCTTTCGAAATTCTTTGCAGCTTTTTTTCTAATCTGCAAGAACATGGTTTCACCTTCCCTGCAGATATGTTGCTACTGTTTTCAGTTTCTTTTCTATTTTCATATGGCGTTAATTTTTGTCTGTCGTGAGAGAACGCCTGGATTGCTATGTCTTTTGTGCCAGCTTCAGGATCTTGTATTCTTTGTTCGTTAAGATTTTCATCTCCTGTGTTAAAAAAATTACCAGAGATATGTTTTTTGTGTGGATGTACAACTTCTTCGCTTTGACAGTGTGACTTTTTCCCATCTGCGTATTTGTTGAGACCAGAGAGTTCTTCTTTCTTCTCCAAACGGTACAGTGTATCGTATATAGCAGCTTTGTGTGTTTTGTGCCAAGTTGGATTTTCTTTATTATACTCTGTGTATAGTTGAACATTCTAGGATGAACATAGAAAATCTTAATTTTATACAGGAAATAGGTAATTAATTAATTTATTGTTACTTACATTTTCAGTAGTCGCCAACTTTTTATCAGTGCTGGGCTAAAAATTGTAAAGAAAAACTGTTTCCTGTGCCGAACTAGTATACTAATTTTTAACACCTATAAAGCATATTTTTGTGGAAAATATAGTCATACAATATTAACTTAATCATTATAAAATAATTAAGAATCATTTCTAAAAATGTGCAACAATATTAGAGACTGCCTTTCAAAGATAAACACACCAGTTGTTGAAAGTAAATGGGAATAGTACTCCATTGCTATGCTTTAATTATCATGTTCTACATTGTTACATATTTGTTACTGTTGTGCTTGCTAAATAAAATATCCTATAGCATTTGATCCGTTTTTATATATACCCACTTCTAATAGCAAATATGAAGTTCAATCCACCCACAGATAAGTGACCTCTTGCCAGACTTGCCCATGTCTGAAAAAGGCGAGTGTAATTAGAAAAAGAAGTCCGCTTCTGACTAAGCTTGTTTGAAAAGTATATTGAGATCTAATGTTCTATGAGTAGATACAATATTAAATGAAGTAAGATATTAGAAATTTCAAAAGGAAAAATAAAACAAGTATGAAATGGACCAAAGACAATTCTACAGAATGCATGTGTGGGGATATTCAAATGTCTCTTCCATTTTTGATTAACTTTGATGGAATGCCTTTGGCACTCTACCAACCGAAGTTTTACAACCATAGCACGAAATGTATGTTATTGAAACAAATCAATATAAATCATGCATATTTAAGGAGAATCATAGCATGAAATGGTCCTTCAAGTTATTGATAATAATTGTGTAATACTAGACTCAAGATTCGAGCTGGTGTTACATGGGCCCCTGTTTTTTGTTTCGGCGGCCGAAGACGGACACCCCGAGAGAGGGTTGGCAAGGTTCAACAGGTGGGGGGCGATGGATGCCACCCCCGCCAGCTGCAGAAAAGGACATTTTTTCCGTGGAGGAGAAAGCTTGACTGGGGGGGGGATTCCACCCCGGCCCCTCGCGAAGAGGAGAGGAGGGATGCCCGGTCGGAACGACGGAGAAAGGACATTCTTCTGAAAGGAGTTGAGACCGAGAGAGGTGTTTCCGCTCGGCACTATTTATTTTTGTCCTCGGTCTTATTTGAGCCCTGTGTTTTGAGTATGATTTGAGGTGTATATATGTTTTGACAAATCTTAATAATAAATGTTTAATCCAGAGTTTTGTCTCTGCTGTGCTTCATCGTCGGCCACATAGGCTTATAATCGAACCCAAGATACCTGCTCCAGTAAAAATAGGCGGGCAGGTATAGAACGAGGCGTGCAGACTTCCGAAAGTGCAGCCGGGGACGCGCGAGGCATTTACAAATTCATTATTGAAAAATAAGGGAATATATTGAACGAAGAATAGTAGAAAAATATTTAATAAAATCAACCATATCATATAATGTGAAACCCTTGTCATCTTCGTTTATCCGAAGCACACAACATGACTATACGCGGATGATTTCATACACTATAGGGAAAATTCGCCTACGAAATGATGATGAAAAATTTTATTACCGATGAAACGTCACTGACCTTATTTGTCACGTATTTAAAAACTTATTTAATTCTCCGATTTAGTTTAAAATTATCGTTCTTGACAGTCAAGGGAGCCCCATCCAGCCCCGTGACTCAAACGGTAATTATTTCTTTTTAGAATAAACTAACTGTGTTGCTCTACAACAAATTTAAATGGAAATGAAACGAGTGTTGGCTCATGAACCACGTTAAGTTCTGATTTATATTAACGCAATGGTTTCGAAGTAATAGTCATTAATTAACAGCTTTCAGCCGCCTTTTTCACAAAAATAAATTCTTCCTTAAGTCGTATGATCAGAAATAAAAGGTATCATCTGACGTTTCGATAAATTTCGTCTGTCCTTTGGTTCAGTTTGATTTGGAACACTTCAGTCAATTTTTTGCAACACAAGAGCTAATTAGGCTACAATATCAGTGCTAGTAATTTAGGAAATATCTCTTTAAATAAAACGTCGTTTGTCATATTTTGTATTTCTAGGTGGCTTCATTTGGAAGATAAAAAAATGTGTTTTTATATTAAATTATATATTTTTCTGTCTGATTGGTAACTTAATATTCCTAAAAACGGTAATTTTAACACGATTATACAAGCAACATTTTAAAAATAGATAAAGATTTAAAATATGGCCACGCAGAAAGTCACTAATAGAAACTTTAAACTTTTGTAAAGGTTAAAGTCCAATATTGATTAGAATAAGTGCAATAGCAAAATAAAGTTAAAACAGAGAAAAAGTTTTAAAAATGTACATTATTTACGCTGGCCTTTGGTTTATTGTTACATTCTGGCATAAACGCTTTAATTTTTCTTATAACAATTTTTTAGTAATTTTAAAGGCCCTATAATATGTATTAAGGAAAATTGAAAAACTATTAGAAATAAAATCTTGCAGAAGCAAGTTTAAAAATATAGTAAAAAGGTAAAATTTAGTTTTAAAATGATTTAGTAACTTTTGCTTACTTTATATTCGGGATTCTTAAGAAGACTTTTGCACGATTCACAGAGCTTCATGCAATCTTCAAGTACGTAGTCTGTTCCTTTTCTTGCGTTTGCCTCGTAACTTGATGTGAAGTTACCGGCGACAAGAGTTTGATATTGTTTACTTTTTGCCTTCGCCTCAGTGAAATTCCTAAACTGTAGCAGAAGTTTCTCTACCACTGAACCTAAAGTATCTAACGATTTCAAAATGTTACTCAGTACTACAGTTTTCTTCTTTTCCCTTTCGAAGCAAGTATGACACCTGTAATGATCGCATTTGCTGTCATCCGAAGACGAAGCTCCGGTGTGATCGCTATCACAATGAGTTGAAACCGATTTTACTTCAGGTTTATGATTTGAAGCCGACTGATATATTTTGCCATCTTTAGTAAAAAGAGTTGCAGGTTTAAAGAATGAAAATCTTAACTTTACCGGTCCTTTCACTTCATCTTTTTCTGGAACACTACAGGAAGCGTTCCTCTCACCAGTTTGAATGAGTTCTCCGGAAAAGATGCTCAGATTCTCTTCCAGAATTTTCAACAAATATGCCACTATCTGATATACATACTGGTTATAGAAATATTTCTCTACTTCAGAGCCAGAACACAAAACATCTCTCTCTTTCATTTTAATCGCATTAGAAAAATTATTTAGTAAATTATAAATCCTTTCCACTATCACTTTAGTAATTTCTATGGCATCAAGGGTACCATTATTATCTGGCAAGTCTTTTTTGTCCTGAGAAGGAATTTTTGAATCTTGATTCAACACTCCGGTAGTCTGCCTAATGGGGTCTAATAAATTATTATATTCCTCTTCGATTGTTTTGACATATATGGCAAATTCTGAAAGTTCCTTTTCGATGTTTTCAAATAATCGGTCGATTTCTTCATTCAGCCTTGCCATTAGAATATATTGTGCTAACAATCATTTTTGAATGCGATATTATGTTTATTTCTATTGCGAATATCTTTTGATATTTTAATTAACGGTCTTTTCGATATTTTCTGTATGTTTTTATATTCTGTCATTCTCGTATGTTTGATAAACAGACAACTTTTCTAAATAATTGCACCAACTATTCAATCGAAAACTGTTAGTATCTGAAATTAAAGTAAATTTTGATTAAGGTATGAGCATATCGTAAGTTCTTTGCTTTGGTATTTATGTTAGATATGGTTTTGTTACTGTACGGTACGAGATGCATTCAGAATGCCAAAACTCTATGTGGTATTTTTCCTATTTTTCTTAAGAAATATAGACAGATATGGTTTATATATAAACATGAAAAACACTTCAGATACCAAAAGGGGCTATTCAGAGTGTTGTAAAATTTTAAACGTTGAGTTGTACAAATGCTTGTTAAAATAATAAATAGATATGTATATATGTAATGCCCCCAAATTAGCAGGATCAATTCTTTGATTCTGTATTCGTTTCTTTCTTATAATTGGAAAGATAAAAGTATTTTAAGGATAGACATAACACAAGAGTAAAACACTTTTACTTTTTTGCCTTGGCTTGTAATTAAAACTGTTGTGTAAGCAGGTAGTAAGTCATGAATTATACTCTAAATTCGGATAATCAAATATTCTGAAAACTATAAAGAACTATCAATAGTGATACAATTATAAACAAACTTAAACACAAAAAAAAAAAAAAAAAAAAAAAAAAAAAACAAAAATTGAGAAAAAAAAAAAACCAGTGGAGAAAAATTTTCCAGATGAAAGTGGAGAACAGTGGCGGAAGAAGGTGAGAAGAAGAAGAAGGTAAGAAATTAGAGAAGCTTGTATAGAATAAGAAAAGAAGAAATAAGTAAAATAGTAGTAGTTTATTAAGGTTTTTTTAAGTTTTATAGTTTGTAAATTTTGTATGATTAAAGAAAAAAAACTTTTGATTAAAGAATAAACACTGTTATGTCTTCAAAAATAAAATTATATATGTTTTTTAAAAGAAATTACATTTTGTTTAAAAAAAACATTTTATACATTCTTAATGTTTTTAATTTTTTATATCATCTTAAATAAATTTATATTTATAATGTAAATAAATTTTTTTCTTCTTAAAAATAATGTTTTTTCTAAACATGTCTCTTTTTACTTTAGCTATTTTAAATAAATTGTTAAAAATAACATTTTTTGTTATTGTTAATTCATTTAAATAATTTTAAATTTTTCTCTCTAATAAATATTTTTAAATTGTATAACATTAAATTATTTACTAAATGTTATGGTAAAAATTATTTTAAAAGTTTTTAAAATAAATTATTTAAAAAAAATTAATTGTTAATACATCAATAATATTTAAAATATTTCATCTAAATATATTAAACCTATATTAAAATATATTGATTAGAATTTGTTAAAGGTTGTTTCACGTTATATGAATTTTTCACTAAATCTTATTCTAAAAATATTTAGTATTTTAAACATCAATAAAAATTTTCCTTAAATTGTATTTCATTTCATAATATATATATACCCTTTCATTAAAAATGGATCTGGCATTAAAATTTTATATTTAAGAAAATCTTAAATAAGATACATTGAGAAACATCAAGGGAGTTTCAGACAAATATGGTAGCGTTTTAATTGTCGCCAAATTGAAGCCAAATTTAATTTTTAATACTTCATTTGACTTTTTAAAATTATATTAATAACAGATCAATATATTTGCAATAACAGTTTCATAAAATATCATGAAATTTAAATGCACATAATATTAAAATTGCATTAGAACAGCTAATTTGTCTTTGCGATAAAAAAAAATGTCATAACACACCTATCAGAAACATGTGCTGAAACTATCCTCACATTATAATTAAAAATTATAGAGCACTGTTAAAAAGGATTTTGTAACCAAAAACAAAGCTTTTTAATAAAATCAGTGATTAAAGATCTGTATGGATTCAGTTAAAGTAAACAGAAAGAAGAATATTCATAAAAATACAAGCATAATGAACTTTAGAAAATCAGATACAGCTGTCCAGACATATTTTTTATTTTACGAAATACTACTTGCAGGTTTTATAATAACGTATCTGTTTTCATATATTCAAAAAAAGGCATAATTAAAAGAGTACCTAGTCTTAAAACTTCAAATTAAGTAAAAATGCTTTATTAAGTAAAAGTGTATGAGAATTTGGCGACTATCGCTACAATCTGGTGTAATAAATAACCTCGGTCAGAGACAATACTCATATTAATATTGTGCATAATGCTGAGTATTAAGCTTTACATATAATGTATAAATGAATGAAACAACATACCTTTATCAACTTTATGAGAAGAGATTTTAAAGTTTAATTATAATACCAGACACCTTTACAAGATAAGATAATGATACTAGTAATTTTTCTAAAGATTCTGCATCAAATATAATTTTAATTAACCTTTTATCTTGCCTGAGAATAATGATCCATAAATAATTCCAGATAAGTCTTTGATATTTATTATCTTTTCATTTAAGCACATTTTGCTGCCATAAATTGAACAGAAACTATTTTTGAAAATGAAATCTTTCCATTTTATTTTGTAGAAGAATGGGAAATAAAATTCCTTTTAATGACCAAAAAGATGGTTAAAAGACTTAGTTTTCTGCCATATTTTAATTTTCTCCCTGAGTTTTAAATCCCTTTGAGTTGTAACATTTGTCTCTGCCTTGTCTCTAATTAGATAATATATTAATTATATCTCATGGAGATTGTAAAAATAATTGGGCAAGTAGATCGATTGTGTTGTATGCATATGACATTTAAATCAATAGAATTTGGTTTTACGGTAAATGATATAGCTAACCCGGGAGTATATGCGATATATTTATACGATTGATAATCACTATATAAATATATCTTTAAAATTCCCCACCTGACAAATATATACACACGCATTTATCTTCTTCAAACTCAATTGTGTAATACAGAAGAAACCGAAACGATATTAAAAAATAATGATTTTAAATATGGCAATATTTAGTTGACATTTTTGGCATTGCAATTTCACGCAACGTCACGAAGTATTTTAATGTCCTTCTCATTCATTTTCATATTTTCAACAACCAATAGAACAACAGTAAGCTGCCCTACTGTTTGAAACGATAGCCAAAATCGTCAGAGAGGTGAGATGTATACTGCTGTGTGAAATCACCTTATTCGCATTAAGGCTGCTACCATATTGCTGTCGAGATATGTCACAGGTGATTTTCGCGTCATGACGTCAGAGAGAGAATTTTATGGTACCAAATTCCCATATCCGGCGATTATGACGTCATTATGACAGGGAAATCATCTGTGACTTATCTCGACCGCAATATGGTAGGACCATAAGACTTTTATTTATAAGATGTGTAAAAAAAAAACTCTGTTGAACATATTGAATAAATAATGTTATAAATGATAAAGAGGCTGTATTTAACTAGAAAATATGAACTCTTCTTAGAACTTTGTTTGCTAGTAAATCTTTATTTTTTTCAATCTGAAAAGAATGGGATCAATCTCGACAACAACAAAAGAGAATCCAAAACTTGTTGCCATTACAAAAAAGCTAATGGGCGGAAGTAAAAAGGAAAAAGAAATACAATCCGCGAGGTATCACGACAAATGACATCGTCTCTCTAATTTTCCGGAATATCTTTTTATTTATAATTTCCTCCGGGAACTTAGGTGATATGCATTTAAAAGAAATAGTTTCGTTTCCGATTTCATCTCTGAATTTTTCTAAAATATAGAGCAGTAAATTTAGAGGTATGAAATTTAGCCTTATCCGTATGGAACTTAGTTTAACGAAAATTGTTTGGCTAAAAAGATCTATTTTCAAAGAAGAAATTCCCTGTTAAGGCATATTTCTGTTTGTTCCGAACGGAAGGGGAGATACGAGAGATACGCGTTTGACTTGAGTCGGGCCCAAACAGTGACATCATTAGGCATAGAGGGCGCAGATTTCAGCATCGACAGTATTTTGGGAAGGCTTCAGAAAAAATATAAAAAATTAAGGCTGAGAGTAAATCAATTGAATATTAGTGGTTAAATGTGACGTCTTTATAATCTATCTTACACTTAACTTCTATCACGGATTAAGCGCGGATTAAAAATTAGGAGGAGATCAACTAGATTGCAGTCTAGAAACGAAGAGTATATATAACAAGAAAGAAATTAAGGAAAAGAAGATCAACAAGAAAAAAAGATAGATGTTACAGAAAAGTAAACAGGAGCTTTCCAGAAATGTACGAGGTTTTGCAAAGAGAACGATATAATAGTATATAATAGTGGACGCGGGCTGTACAACCACAAGCCTTTAGATAGGAAGATTAGTGGAGGAGTTTAGATCTGAAACAACATGCAACCGTAGTATCATTATTAAACAATGTTTCGTTAAAGCGGCATATTTTAATTTGCTTCATATTTAAAAGGTCATCATTGCAAATATGAGTTTTTCCAATACATAGTCTCTGATATATTCCTTAGCCAGATTTCACACTTCGAGCAGTAGTTGGGAATGTTTACTCCTCTAGTTGTAATTTTGTAGAAATAATCCCAGACTCGAAGCGTCGGATTTGACATACACTTCTAGCACCCACTCTTTAAGAGAATCGTACTTATTTTTTTCGAGAGGTGATCCGATCAAGTCTATCATTAATTCGAGAGTTTTAATATCTAATGCAGCTGCAACATTGTGGTATCTTAAGTTATCAGTGATAATTCTAGCATTTTGAAACTGCGACTCTACCTGGATAAACCAAACACGGAGGTTCGCAGCAATGAATGGAGCACTAAAGGCTACACGGACAACTTCAGTTTCAGTCGTCATGGCAGATACTGAAAAGCAGTAAATATTTTAAATGAGAAGAAAATATACAACGATAATATGAAAAGTTCCCAAAAAGAGAATAACTAAAATATACTAGAGGGGAGGGAGTGATCCGCACTTCACAATTAAAGATAATATAAGATTAAGCATTAGCTTAGCAATATGACTTTTGGTAGAGTGAAAGGTTTAAAACACTCAAAATTGTAAGCTGATAATACACTGAAATACAATTAAATTAATTTAAAATAGTAAAACACAATGCATCTGTGATGCAAGGCAAACCAGAGCGTTATAGTATAAAGCATAGATTACCCGTAAATGTAAACACGGTCGAAACCAGTATTTAAGAAATAGTATTACAACAATAGTAAATATATGCAATTAATTATAAAATTTACACCTTAGATTTTAATAGCGGGTCACAAATTATACAACATGCTCTCTAATGTGGGAATGAATTTGTACTTGGTAGTGTAAATCCCATTAGAGTGGTAAAATACAAAAGTTGCCTGGTACAGATTCGATATCTACGCTCCGGCTTTTGTCGCCAAATTTGGTGACTTTTTCTGTCGTTTTGCCGGGCGATGACTGTTTATCTTTTACTTCCCTGACATTGGACTTTTGTAGTGGCAACCTGGTTCGTTCTTTAATCCCCATTGGTGCACTTGACCAACTGGCGCCTTTTTGGAATTATTTCTTCTCTAGAGAGTTCTTTCGCGTTACTGTACGTGCTAGTCAGTAACGCAAATTAATTTTCTTTTAATTTTTTCTCTTATTTTCTTTCATTTAATTTCGTTTTTTTAATGTTTCTTAAAATGGCGCGTGACCAACTGGCGTCTTTTTGGAATTATTTCTCCTCTAGAGAGTTCTTTCGCGTTACTGTATGTGCGTTGTCAGGTTGTACCATTTCTCTAAAAATATTTTTAGGTATTTTGTGCATTATGGGTTAGAAAGGAGGGAATTGTTTCATAATTTTTCAATGTTTCATAATTTCTTATCTGTTTTAAAATGTGTGTATGTTTTTAATACTTGTTGTAACAATATGGGGGGGGTTTGAGAGGGGGTCCCCCCTCAAAATTAAAAAAAATTCATATGTTTTTAAAATAATTTTTCAATGTTTCATAATTTCTTTTTTTTTATGTTTCTCAAAATGTGTGTATTTTTTTTATATTTGTTCTAACAATATGGGGTGGGGGTTTCCCCACCCATCAAAAATAAAAAAATTTAATATTTTAATCTTTCAGAAAATGCCGTTTCTGCCGCCATTTTTATACATGGTTTCTTAAAAGCCATGTGGTGGCGTCCATGTTTTTTTCTTGGTGATCTTTCAGAAAGCGCCATTTTCTGCAGCCGTTTTTGTTTGGCGACTTTCAAAAATGGGGTTTTTGACCAAGATCTCCAAGAAAAAAATATGGCGGCAGGAAGCGCGTAGATATCGCATCAGTTCCCATTTTTTCTTAAATGAAACAATATTTATTATAATTATGAACATAAACAGCGGATATATATATATATATATAATATATATATATATATATAACACTTATGATTATAGTTCAAGCTCATTTGGCTTGTGAACTCAGAAGCATAGATTTTTAGTAGGGAAAATAAAGTTACTCTAGGTGCAGTTGATCGTGACTTCGGTCGAAGTAGATGCGGTTCTGATGACGGCCCGCTTCCGAATGGCCTCGGAGCTGCTGGTACTCGAAAGAGGGAAAGGTAGAGTATTCGTTTGGTGCTGAGAACTGCTTCCTCAGTATCGGCATCTACGTGTGCTGTGAAGGGAGTATTTAAGCGAGACTTCGCCGGTGGTTAACCATGAAAGACACCGTCGGCGCTAAAAATGTTCATTTTACAATATTTGCATAATTTACAAAATTTGAAACACAAATTAAAAAAAATTAAAATCGGTTATTGTGGCCAAGTTAGTGAAGCCTCGTCTTTACTAGTTCTTTATGGGTATGACAAAATAATAACGTTT
>CM063505.1:186331527-186349027 GCA_032207245.1 Pardosa pseudoannulata | reverse complement strand
TGTAAAATAAAATGAGTTCTGTTTAATTTATCTCCAAAATAATAATCCCTGAAGAAATTTCACTACCAATCTCTCCAAATTATTTTACCTCATTCTAATGATTATTTAAGAAAAAATGTTTTAAAATTTGTCATTAAAGACAGCATAGATATTTAGGACACTAATTAAGGATAAGTAAACGTTTACTAGCATTATAATAGCTAATCTTTTAAACAAACTTCATTTTTCTCAAAGTTATTTTCTTTTCCAGATTTCAATTCTTGCAATAACAGTAATACTTTGTCTATAATATTCAGTGACAAGACATAATCTGTAAAACAAACTAAGTAGTTCCGAAGGTTACTAATCTGCCTTTCAAATTTTAAGTCTCTAAAACAACATTTGATTTGTAACGAACAGTAGTTTTTCCTCTTTAACATATTTTCTCCGTAAATAACTGCCCCTTGAGGGCAGAGAACAATACTTTTGTAATATTTTATGCATTTTGAAAGTTTGATAGTTATTGACTGAAATATCACATGTGCGTGATCAAATTTGCATGTTAATCTGTTTAAATAATTCAGTTAATATAATCTAAATGTTTAAATATTTAAAGTAGTTGTTTCCTATCCATGCTGGGTAATTAAAGCTTCCAACTAAAAAACATGTTCTTTCACAATTTAAATATGTTTTTAGGTTACTTTACAACTAGCAATGTACCGATTACTGAAACAAAACAGCCGAATTTCAAAAAACATAATATTTTATTTAAATATAATATCCTTCATCAATTTAAATATAGAATAAAGAAATAAAAGTGTTATATTTTGCAATGGTTAGCGATTTGTCCGTGAACTCACGTAATAGAAAATTAACTACGTTTTAAAGAAAATTATAGTAGTTAAAAAAACAAAAGATTAAGCACATAATATAAATAATTTGTTAAATACATTTAAAGCTTGAAAATGATCAACACATTACTCATACCGACGGAATAAATTATCATATGATAAAATGGCAAAGTTTGAAAAGAAAGAAATGTGGAAAATTAAAATAAATAAAATTAAGTAGCTAAAATAAATCGAGAGAGAAATAGGAAACTCTTACTTTAAAGTTTATTTTAAACAGTATCCAAGAAATTAATTCACTTAAATGGTTTTAATAGTTTGAGAACGTCGTTAAAAGAAAAATATGTAATGAAGCCGTACTTTATATGGTCACC
The DNA here is from genome assembly GCA_032207245.1 of Pardosa pseudoannulata. Lineage (NCBI taxonomy): Eukaryota > Metazoa > Arthropoda > Arachnida > Araneae > Lycosidae > Pardosa > Pardosa pseudoannulata. Next base: position 186,347,826 of record CM063505.1, on the reverse strand, counting down.
GGATCCGATTTATCTTTTTCTATCATGAACCCTGACCAATTTGACCTGCATTTGCGTGAATCCCTGTCCGTAATTTCGTGAACCGCTGTTATATAATAACTTTGCCATACATCCGGGTATGAGAATTTATAAATTATTCGATTTAAAATATAATAATTTAAAGTAATATTTTTGTACAAACAACAAAGTAAATAATTAAAACAATTTCAATTCGAAAATTTTATAAAATACAAAAAACTTTTGTATTAGAAAGAGGTTAAAAAATAGTTTTATAAAAAATTAAATTATGTTATTAATTATAGGACAATAGACATTTAAAAGGCTTTTTGCATATTATTCTTAGTTATCTATGTTTCTAAATGGAGAAGTTTTAGTACAGCCCAAAGGGAATTTTTCCAGGTGTACCAAGTAAATGTCTATCCACTATACAAATCCACATAATCAGGTTAATCGGGAGCAAATTTGATGCACGGTAGAAAACGTCATAAAAATTTTTCATTTGATTTTGAGCCTATGTTGAGATATTGACGAAACCTAACAAAAAACCGCTTAATTATGTTGCAGGTTTATTTCTATTGTTGAATTGTTATCAATAAAATAACCGTTCTATCATTAATGAATTAATTATTGACTAATATTTGGTAATACAAGAGACGTTAACCTGCTTTCCAGCCAAATGAAGTTTAAATTAAAAGAATGTGGCAAAGAGGGGAAAAGTTAAACATTGATCTTGAGAAAATCATTGGTTTTATTGAAGTGATTCGGTATTTCATAAGCTGCTAGAATGCATTCTCACTTAAAAGCAGACATATAAATGAGTCAAACACTACAAATATTTTACATACTGAATGTTAAAGATCTAACAAAACCAATCATTTAAAAAGTAATAAACCATTTGAAGCATTTTTTATACACATAAGGGTATTTTTTAAAGATGAGATTTTGATTTTTAAGAGTCATGAGGGGGTTTTCGATAAAAAATGTTGTTTATCAAATGGAAAGCTCTCCATTTCACAGTTGCATGCATGGACTAAGCCCCATACCTCTTGCGACTGACGAATTTAAATTGCATTTGGTAGACGGCTTTTTATTGTTTAATGTATTCAATTCTGGTATTTCTTTATTCAACGAAGTAGAAAGCTTTACTTTGCATTCCTTTCAGCAGAAAGCTCACAAGGTACAAAATAAAGTAAAATTTAACCTTTTCGGAAAGACAGCCATAAAAATGATTCTAACTAGCTGAAAGGGTTCCGGTTGCTCAAACAACTAGCCTTAAATGTACATATGTATATTTCATTCTCCGTTACTGTTTTATAATGTTCCACTGCCTTTTTCAATTATTTCTACTACTAAATTATAAGGAAAATTAGTTTACTAAACTACATACTAAATATTTAAATTTTCAAAAATGTATAAAGCTCAAGGATTTTTTTCAATTTGATACATTCGGTTATCAGATTGTTTTTTATTAAAATAATGTATTATGGAATCTAAACTGGCTTCTATTCTGTTTGAATTCATTACCAACAGGTTTTGTTTTTTGCAATAAATGATCATTTCATCTATATTAGTCGATTCTGATTCACAATTTTCGTTTTCAAAACTATCTTACACATTGTCACCTTCATTATTATCTAATTATCCATCTTCCCTAACCCTGTTCATCGAAACTGCTGAAACTTCTTATGTGCCATAATAACATTTACATAATTACCAAGAAGTATCTAAATAAATGATCCCAACAACTCAAATACAAGGGGATCAAATCCTCAAAAATAACATTAAAAACCTTTTTTTTAGGTGTTTGGAAATTTCAAATATAATCTTCATCGTCTTTTCGAGCTGGTAGCACGCAACATTTCCAGTAGATTGGGTTAGAGCTGACTAAGAACTGATTCAAGATGACAATGCCATTGCGCGACTGCACCAAGGTTTGGTTTGGTTTGGTTTTAGAGTACTACGATCAATTTTTTGCAACACGAGGGTTAATGAGGCCGAGACCTACTGCTTAAAGCCGATTCCGGACGGCTACAAACATCCATGCCATAGTGGGATTCGAACTTACGAACTCCGGTTCCGAAGGCCAGCACCCTAACCATTCGTCCATCGTTCGGCTCGACTGCACCAAGGAAGAACATTGCAGTGTTATCAATTTTATGAAGCGAAGATGTGAAAACAGCTGATCATAATCGAAGGATGAACACAAGTATGAGGGCTTATTTGTTACAGTGACAACGATTGATGCGCCGGAGGATGGCCGAATGTATTGGGTGCTACTCTTTGTGGCCAGCATTCGTAGGTTCGAATCCCACTGTTGGTAGGGGCGTTAATATCTGTTTAACATCTGCTTTAAGCAGTAGGTTTCGGTTTTAATAGACCACGAGTAACAAAAATTTTGACCATAGACTTCAAAACTATAATTTGTAATTAAATATATTATGTTTTTAATAATTTGATTACTTTTTTTGTGATAAACCGAATAAAATCTTTGTTTTCTTTTTAAACTGTACTTTTTACAATTGTAATTATTTTGTAAGTGTTTCATTTACTTGTCATATGATGTTTAATTTTTTACCCTGGTCATAGCTTTTGCTGTTTTTATGTTTGGTTTTGCTACCTTGATTCTTTTTATAACTCTTTTGTGCTAAACAGATTAGTCTGTAAAGGTTATGACCAATTTAACCTCTTCTGGCAAAATTTAAGAAATACTGGTCAACAAAATGGTAAAATCTCCCTGGCCATGGTTTAGCCGGATGGTGATTGGGATTTTTCATCGCCTCCTCTGAATCTTTGAACAGGTTCACACATATTGACTGACGTGGATTGAGGGTGTGGGTATTTGCTCTCCTAATCGACGAACTAATTTACAAATGATGCAAGAATATCATCGAAGGTGAGATTTTGTTTACTGGGTCTGTCTAGTGTTGATAAGAGTATATATACAGCAGAAGAAAATTGATTATTAAGAAAAATAGAAAAAACTTCGACTTCACAACAAAGACTTCAACTACATTCTCCAGTGGAATCACACTTTTGCTATAGAAAAAAAACTTCACACTGTTTCTTTTTGGCGTAACTGTGATTTTTGAAAAAAAGTTCCTCAACACCAATCCAATCTACTGGCACTGATTCGTACTTCCAGTTTTAAACATACCTCCCTCTAGGCTTTCGACTCGAGTCATGCCCTGTGTGAAGGGATGAAACACTTACTCTCCCCAAAATAATAATAGGAAGCATTTATTTTCTAACCATAGTCAAGCTGCGTTTACTTCATTTTGTGCCTTAATTACGCTCGAATTGCATCGATATATTTACTCTATTCTGGCTCATTTTGTTTAAGGTATCCGTCTACGTTGAAAACGTCATTTTTTACCAAAAATCATAATTTTGTTTTATTTCTCTATTGACAAATTTCAACTTTTAGGCTTCTAAATCTGTTTTTGTTTTGTCTCTACGGCATTTTAAAGAAAAGTTACAGTTGTTTAAACATCAGTGACAGCTATCAAAACAAAACGGACGTAGTGATTTCGGAACCGGAAGTTGTGAATTTAATGCCTTTTAAAAACATTTTTTGGACAAAACATTTTAAATTTTCATGAAGATTAATTTAAACATTTTTCTAGTATTTTTAACAATTAGAATCTTGGAAATTAGAAAGTTTTAAAGCAAGAAAGTGTGGGGAATTTTAAACATGCATTTTAATTTTTTAATAGTTAAAGTTGTTTTCATAAACTTTAAATGCGTTTTTCTCAGAACGGTATTTTTAATAAAATGTTGAAACTTGAAATGTGATTTCTCAAAAAGTTCTTAAAATATTTTGTTGAAAATTATTATAAATGCTTTTGATAGTATTTATTAGTGAATGTCCTAAACGCTTTAAATTTGGAAAAATTTTAATGATGTTACACTCATAGTTAGATATAAAGGTAATAAAAATTCGTTTAGATATAAAGGTAATAAAAAAGATTTTAGGTGATTCACTAGTCCAGTGTATAAGAAATATGTTGCATCAATAACTATTGAAATAATTTAACTTATTAAAAAATTAGACCTTTTGAAAAAAGATTTTTTTAACTAAATTCTCTTTATTTATTAGAAATTTTGTAAAATCTTCTCCAGGAATAAATTTTTCAAGTGCAATTCTCTATGATAATATAAAAAATAAATCTAAAAATGTAAAAGCATGAACTAGTTTCTACGTTTAAAAAAAAAGTTCTCCGAACGTAGACAGATACCTTAATAACTGTGAAAGTAATTGAAAATTACACATAATCGATATTTTTTGTGTATACTCACTTGCAATGGTGTAAAAAGTGCAGATGTAAGTGAACATAAGAATGAAGAGAGGTAGGAGAAACATCAGAACCAAGCTCGCTGTTGTATACAACTGTTCCTGCCATTCTTCTGTGTAAAAGCCGTACGTCACACATTGGTAAAAATCTTCGATGAACGGGCCCTTTACCACTCGGAATATAATAGCCTGAAATACAAAATAAAAATATGTATTACAAGTTCAATAATTGGTAATTGTTGATATGTTCATAACGATATTCAGTTGTTTTATTCTGCGGGGTATCAAAAACGATAATGCTATTATGGAAAATACTTGGATAAATTTGCTGATACTACTATTTATACATTACCACTTACATCGTTGTGGTTACGTGTGTGTATGAATATTGTTAAAGAAGGCTCAGTGTACTTTTAAACGTCATCTAGTGATGTGATATGAAAATGGTGCTTGAAGCATTGAAACAGCGGTCTGCGCACTTTCTTGACTTCTGTTTGACTTACAATGGCTTTGAATTTTATGCTGCAATGTGTTCTGAGCGTTTCTAGTGACGTGGATTAAGAGAAAGCAAAAGTTTTAACAGTACGATTTCTCTTATGGCTAGCTAAATATCAATGTGTGATTCATTATTTATATCGATTTATAGGGTTCGGACAGAAGACTTACAAAAGAATTTCCTTTCTGCAAAAAATATTTTAAAAAAATCAGTTAGACGTATTAAATTCTTTTTTGTTTAGATAAAATTTTCTTCACTATGATTGGCGATGCATTCTAATTTTGAAGAGGGTCCATACTCGAAGATTCACGCACTTGAAAAGTTTCATATATTAGTTGATTATATAAATCAACGATTAGTACTTACTTTACTGTCAGTACTTGTGACAGGAAATGCTTGTAAATTCTTAAAAATAGCCATATTGTAATTATGCAAGGTATGGTACTTTATTGGGAACTAAAACTTAAAAACTTTAAAAACTGTGTTTTTATATCACTCTACAAGGCCGTTTGCAAAGTATATCAAGAAGAACAAATTAAAATGTACACCTTTTGCACAGAATCAAATCAAGGCAAAACTCGAAAACTTTGGATTTGAAGATATTTAAACTATTTTTGATAGCTGTTTTTGTAAATATTTAACACTTATAAGAATAACTATATAGTTTTACTATTCTGCAAGGTTATTTAATAAAAGACAGCATGAACGTAATAAAACATTGGATCTTTGGTTTTGAAGACTGTTTTTATAATCCTGAAAGCTATTTTTGTAAATAGGTAAGTTAAAAATTTTAAGAGAGGATGCATTTCACTAATCTGTAAAGCTGTTTATTAAAATTTATTCTTCATTTGCTACAACAACGTCATAGAGCGTAATTTTAAGAGTTAATACTATGGGGAAGATGATAATAAAGTTGACTTTTAAATGGTTGAATATCATTTCCAATTTTTTAACCCTTTAGCGGACAGCGGTTTTCCAGAGAAACCACCTATTACACATAATTTCTCTGCTTTTTAGAGATATATGAATGATTTTTTTTACTATTTTTTTAAAATCTTTTTAGCATTTTAAACTTACAACAGATGGTAGAACTGCACTAAATTTATTTTTCATTTTGAAATATAAGTATTTAAACTTGCTGTACCTAGAAAATTAATAAAACATTTTTTCTCATCTGTGACCCCCCCAAAAAATATCTGTCTAAAAATTGCTTATAAACTGTTAATTTATTTCTTATACCATTTTAAGGATAGTTATTGCTCTACTAATATAATAAAAATTAAGAAATTATTGTATTCACACTGTACAAGGGGAAGAGTTTATCAGGTAAATTACCCCTCAAACCTTCCTAAGATTTATATAAGGAAACCCCTAATAAATCTAAAGAAAAGTTTTCATATATTTTAGATATATAAAGATCATAGATAATATTTATAAACTAATTTAATTAATTCCATAAGAATTTATGTTAGTGATCTGTAAAGGGTTAAGATAATTGTAGTATTGCCCTTTAGATATTATAGATTCCAAAATATTATAACAATATTGAAATCTTCAAGGCATCTCCTTAAACACAATGGTTCTCAAATTATATCGTAGCTGCAACAAATGGGGAAAATGATAAATAAAATTTTAACCATACAGCTGTTATACAGAATGAAACGTTGGATTTGAAGATCTCATAGCAAATTCTGATGATCCTCCTTTTCATGATGTCCAGTTCCACTTCTTAATGAACCATGAGTATAGAAAAAACACTCAGTACAGAAAAAGAATGTAAGAATGAAGGGAAATTTCCCTCCGGCTAAGCGAAAAACCGAGCGTATATATTTATATACCTATACGTATTGTAACGTCACAGCTTTAAAATAGGTAACTTTGGTAGCGTTGTGGTCGAGCAGGGTTCTTCAAATGCCTCATGAGGATGACATCATCGAACACAAGCGAGATGGAGAAGAAAGAAGGATTTATTCTGATATATACAAATATTTACATCATGCACATTTCTCGGCACGGCTCATTCATCCTCGCCCGTCATACAGCTCTCAGCGTCTTCTCCCACATCCAAAACGACGTTCGGCCCTCGTGACGTCGTTCGAAATCCCCCACACCCAATGTTGCCAACCTTCAAAGGCAAAATTATGGATTCTAGGTCCTAAAATTATGGCATTGGCTTATAAATTATCGTACATTTTTGTAATAGTTAAAAATAGTGTTAATAGATGGCGCTTGTACGATATATTTTTCTGGTTATACATTTCTCTCTCCCCCCCAACTTTATTTTGGGGGTGGTGGCAAAATATGTAAATATTTTAATAGGATTCATTAAATATTTTTCTATCATCCCGTATTTTACTTTAAATGAAACACCAGACATGTGATTTTTCTTTACTGATCTAAGCATGAAATTGTGTGTGTGTGTATATATAAATATATATATATATATATATATATATATATATATATATATATATATATATATATATATATATATATATACATATATACTTTTTAATAATGTTATACTTCATTACTTACTTTGTTTTTTTTAATATGAAATATTCAGTAATAAAACCGATTATTATTTAATAATTGGTTTAATTGCTAAAAATACCATATTTTAGTGAAAACTGCAATAGAACAAGTAAAATGCAAAATTACTTCTAATTATTCATAATTATGTAATCATTAAAGAAATATCTTCAGTGAATATTCAGTAATTTTGCATTTAACAATTTTATGTTTTAGACTGATTTAAATAATTTGAAATAACTAACAGATAAAAACACTGGACATAATAATTTTTAAAATTCTTTATTTTATATTCGTTTCAAATAATATCAAACATTAGTACCTAGGTCATACTCAATTTCACAAATGTACACATTTTTATAATTGACACTTTCCTTTCTTTTATTACACAGTACATATGGGTTTTCTCAATCCCTGTGTCAGGAATATTTACTTTCATTTAATGAAGAAGCACCTCAAAATATGCTCCTTAAGCTGCTCTAAAATCTACAACAATAATTATTTGATGGGAAAAAGTGATAAAAAAACTAATTCGACATTCTCTGTTTTTTGTTGTTGATCTTTATAGAGTTACAGTTAAATTACCCGTTCTTTTAATTCTCCATTAGTCTAATGTTGTTTTATCGTACAAATCAGGAAATTATCGTACAGTTTTTCAGAATTATGTCACATAATTTTGAGATTATTTTTCATCGTACAGCGTCCTAAGTTATCGTACATATACGATAATTATCGTATGGTTGGCAACACTGCCCACACCCTTCTCTCTGTCTTTTCTAGGGGAGAGATTAGAGAGGAGAGAAAGGATACATGAGACCCCCAGATAGCAAAGAACCTGTTCGACTGACGTCACTGTGAGTCGTAGTACACATACAAATACAAGTTAAAATAGTTTTTCAGTAGCGTGAGGCTACAGTATAGATGAATCCCAGTGACTTTGGGTTAGTGCTTCGTGCTCCAGGGACACGTTAAATCTTCGGACTGGGTAAGGTTGGCTTAATTTTCATCCCTTCATTGGATAGACAAATTGAGGACCATGTATACTTGGAGACTGAACACTGGGGGTTCCGTGCCAAGGTAAACCACTTAGCCATGACATTTGCTTCCCACCCCATGGCTCGAAAACTGAGTTTGACACCGTAGGCATGGCCCCATATGAATTGCAGTGCTGGGGGAGTTTAGTTTATAGTATAGATATGCACACACTAGTTACACACACACAAATATATATCTGTGTGTGTAACAAGCTACAGATATCATGTTTGAAATAGTAAGTCCATTACGTACTGGCATTAGGTACTGTTATTTTAAGAGTGCATGATTGATCTCACTCCATTACTGAATTAAAGTATCTAATTTCTGTAGTTAACTGTTCTGTGTATATATATTCTATAAGACAATAATCTTTATACACTTTTCTTTATTTAACACCAAACAGTGATTTAAAAGAGAATCAGTTAATTCCTCTTAAACTGAGCTTCGGGGCGTATTTACTTGTAATATTTCATAATTCTTTAACGTATCGATCGATATTCCCCAAAATGAGGAAATTCGGAATGAAGCCTAGAGGGAAAGTGTAATCTTGTATGGTTAATTGTATTTTATGCAATTTTCTAAAACAAATACATAAAAATTAGAAAAATACTTAGGAGGCAAAACAGTTTTAGAAAACTTTTGATTTGTAAAATATATTGATACCAATGCAAAATATCGATCATCTCGACTCTACAAAAGTGCTTAAGCACTGATATATAAATAATAATAAGTACTCCAAAGTAGTGAAAAGAATCACAGGTGACAAATTTTTAGACATACAAATTATGGATTAAAACCCAGGTCTTATTTATTTTGCTGGTCCTAAGATGGGTAATGTAGTCTAGTCTTAGGCATTCATTAACACCACACAAAATTTGAAATAAAATAGACGAAGCCAAAGTCCGTTAAATTTATATTTTATTCCGCCAAATACCAATTTTCGGACAGCATTGACGCTCGTACATACAATACCGAATTCACCAAAGTGGCGTAAACTCTGTCATCAGCAGATAGAGATATCCTCGATTCCCACATGAAATATTTTATCTTACCACTTTTGGGTTCTAAAAAATTTTCAGCTGGTCAGTAATGTGACCTTACATAGGGTAAGATCTCATGGACACCACATTGAAATATGGAAAAAATTGCAAGGTAAAGATTTTATTTCGAAAAAGAAATAGCTCCTATCTTTTGATTGAGATTTCCTTTATTTTCTCGAAATCGTAGTTTAGAGAAAATATTGTAATCGTTCAAAAATTCGGCTTCTATATTTTTACGTTTGGCCATTCCTAAATCTGAAAATACCATTTTAGACTTAAAGACACCAGAACTGGAATACGTACATAAGCAAAAAAGTAGTTTTCAATCAGCCTTTGGGTTATTTCTGGCTATCTAAATTACAGTTTTTACTTTAACTCCCGGTTACTTTTAAAATCTGATTGTAACTTTAAATCTGTGCCTATATTCTCACATGAATGGCCCGAAGCTGAAAGGCACCAAAAGGATCTAAAGATGGGAAAATTCCAAGGAATCTATTTCAGACCTTTATATTCCAATTAGTTAAAAAGATAATAATTATAAACCGACCACTTGATAAGGGATAAGAGATTAATTACAGAGCTATTTTTACGTCCAGAACTCGTACATAAACAGAAAATTCCTGAAGCCTTTCTTGACACGGTTTCATTACATCATCCCATTATTTGTTAAAACTTTCATCCACCATTTTCATAGACATGGTACACGATGAAAAGTTTTTTATATAAAAATAATTAGAAATTATTAATTCCAGAAAAATGTCTCTTTGCTCAACAACTAAAAAGCCTTAATATAAGTTTAAAAAAACATCAAGGTCATCTGCTTATTTTTCTTTCCCTATCAGTGATATCTTTCTTAATATCCTCCAGTTATACATCTTTAACATTTTCTAAGATCGTGGTAAATGTACTTATAAAAAATTACTATTATTAATATTCATATATATATAACCAATTTTCAAGTCTCATTAAATCTACCATTTATTGATAATTTCAAAAATATTACAATCAATATGATGAAAATCAAAAGGCAATATTAGGAAACTAAGTTCTCTTGTACCCAACACTTCATTAATTTGATTCATTTTTATTAATTCGATGCAAATTCGTTTTTAGTTTGTATTATTTGCAAGATATGGTTAATAAATAATACGTATAATATAGAAAGAAATAAGAAGTATAAAATATATAATATATTAATAGCATTTAGTGGGCGACTTTAAGCATACTTCATTTAAAAAAAGATGTTAAAATCAGATTAACTTAATCTAATAATCTAAATTAGTTTTTTTAAATGAATATTAATTCAAAGGCGTTTTCACATACCATTGATAGGATTTAATAGTTTTATTTTTAATCAGCGGCTTATGCAAAGTACGCGGTAGACTGCAGTTTTAATGTATTTGACATAAAGAAATCAAATTTTTTAAGTTTAATTATTTTAAAATTGGATCTGCTGGGAAACTGGGTTCAAACAGTCAGCTTTTTAAGACTCTTTATTAAAATTATAGTTAAATTTGCCAACATAATCTCTACACAAACAATTAATTATTGGAATTTTTTTACTATTCATATTATTATTTGTAGATATGAGAAAAAAAAGGCAAGACAGGCTTACTGGTTGGATGGTTTCGAACACTACAGTCTGCTGTATTGTTGCAAGACGACTAATGGAGACCAGAGCTTACTGCATATGACAATTCCGAATGACCACGAACATACCGACAATGGGCAACTTTGTGGGAGTAATATAGAGGATCATCTGAATTAACCAGTATGCAAGCCATCGTTTACCAACATTTCCTGTAATGCTAACCTTAGAAAAATTTTTGTAAATCAATTTAAATTTTGTGTAATATTAAAATTGTTTAATTTTTTTTAATAAATTGTTTATTTCTGGATTTTTATAAGTTATTATGATTGTGTAATGTTTCTCCCGTTTGTCATTGTTCTTGGATTTTATGATTGTGAAATCAGTCATTATTAATTAAAATAAGAGTAATTTGTTTTAAACTGTGTACTAGCGACGATCAGTTCGTTGGTATCAACTCAACAATTTCCATCTTGGCATGTGTAACAATCTCTAATCTAGTTCCAAGAACTCTTGTTAAAGTTTATCAAATTATATCAAATTTATGTAACCTCTTCTTCATATGTTGTCACAAAATTTTTAACTGTTTATAAAATATTTTAATATTTTTCATTAGAACGTGAATGAGATTCATCTTCTGCAAGCGCGATTTTAAAAAAACGTGGTATACCCAATATGCGCTTGGCTATTCGGACATTTTTTGTTAGTTTGTCTAATATCCGGTAGCATGAAACCTGTGCATAAAGTACATTCACGACCGATGCCGCATCTTAGAAACCTCCAGCCCCACACAACGTGTGATACAGAAAACAACTTGGCAGCGATCAACATATACGCTTACCCAAGTTTTATATAGGGTTGTAGCAATAAAGTAGACCGTAGAGAACCGAACCAAACCAAATCGATAATTCTCTGACAATTATATGTTTATATAAACATTCCCCTACCACAATTATAGGGTAAAATGAAAATGCTCTCTGTTCAATTCCTTTGAGGACACAGTCATATAGCAGACGGAGACGAACACAAGTTCTTACGTAAGTTTTGTATATGATATGACAGACCAGTATGTTAAGTTTGTATCTACATTTTTGAACCATACTGCATTATACGAACGTTCTCAGGTGATGCCAGGTTCTTCATAATATCCCCTATATAAGAATAACCTTAGTTATCTGTTCGTCTATTCTCGAATTTATGAAGCTCTTGGACCTGGAATGGCTGGATGCATTCATATTAGATTCTTAATGAGTTAGGGTTAGCGAAATTCAAAGCGAAGAAAGTTTATCGTCTCCTAAACTATCGATCTGTTTTTAAAATAAATTGGTAATAATATGCTTCATATCACCATGAAAAATACTGTCGTCTTTAAAACGTTCGTAATTCCCCCTTTCCTAAATTTTCGATCTTTTAATGCCATTGTTTCAAACCTTATTTTCCCCAGTTAAGAGCATTCTATTAAATTTATCAATTTTATCCCATAATAAATAGGTAAAAATAAAAAAAATTCTAGCATTATAACGTCATTCCTTTAACCATCTCATTTAATCCTTTCTTATTTTAAATTGTTTAAATAGCGTCTGCATTATTTTCATACGTTTTATCATTGAAATTAGATATTACATAAATAATTTTCCGTTATATTTGGCTTAAATAATAGATTAGGTACAAATGCGATAATTTTAAATTTAATCATCGATTATTTCTTGTTGCAATGAAAATTTTATCACAGGTATTAACAACAAATTCTTTTCATAAAAGTCTAGGAGTCTATTTCACGGACTAATAAATATCTAGCTGTTAAGATATATATATCATTGAAAATTAAGAAGTTTGTTCGTTTGTGTGTTGTTTTTCATACATGACCACAAGGTTTGCAATCGATTCGCTAAATTTTGGAATTCCTTCATATAAAACGTCCAATAGTCACAATCAATATGAAAATATCTGCTGTCCATCTTATAATGATAATTTCTACGTAGCTAAGAAAACATTAAATATTCTTTATAGATGAATTCAAAGTCATTCTAAACTGCATTTACAGTATCTTAAAACTTAAGAGGAGTATGAAGATAAAAAAAATTATTGAGCGTGTACCAGATAATTCTCAACCAAAAGAGAAACAATTTTTTTACCTGCCTCATAGGGTGCTTTACAATTCTGGAAAATTAAAAATTTTACTGATCCCGTCATATAGCGTGTTATATGCTAGTTTATATTATATTAATCCTCATTAGGGATACGCAGTCTTTAGAAGGTCTAAAATTATAATATTTAATAAATCATAAGATAATGAAAATATAAACAAACCTATGGTATTTATGAATAAAATTAGTCATACATTTTCTTTTATAGTGTGAATAAGATTGGTGCAACACCTCATTGTGTTATGATCATTGTAATGCTTTTAAAGACCATTTCACAGAACGATAGATTGGGTGAGGTGGTTGAATTCCTCGGCCACAGAACTCACCTGATATAAAGCCACTCGACATTTGCTTTATTGTTATTTATAATGAAATAAAAATAAACACTGTTTTAATACTAATCCTTAAAAAGTGGCCCATAAAATTAAATAGTTGAATAATATTTATTGAAACTGTATTAGCTTTGCTAATATTTAATGTAATACGAACTATCTGTAACAGTTAATTTCACACATATAAAAAAACTCCGAGTACTGCATATGGGTAGAATCATCTTTAATTAATATTATATGCCTAAGGGCGGGTGAACAAAACCATACAAGGGTGGGTGTATGATTTGTTAAATACCTGTTTCTAGGAATAGTAGGATGATTTAAATGGAGAAGGAAAAGAAAAGTAATTATTTTCTGGTTAAAAATTTATCCGACACTCCCATTTATTCATATTTTGCATTACAACTTAATCCAGAATGGGAGATAAATCATTTATCTGTATTTGGGATCCAAGGCAATCTCAATGACATATTACAGCTGTTTTTTCCCTATGATTAATGAACAAGATATTAAATTTGAATTTTCGTAAAACAAGTGATGAGAGGTTGATGACAGAAAATTTAAAGTTTTGAGAATTCATGAAAAAATAAATGGAAGAAATTATAAAGACTTTCGTTTTATAAGAATTTGTTTTTATTTCAAGACTTAGAAAAGGCTTAACACGTTGACTGCTAGTCACTTAGAGTTAGGTTGATAGTTAATGCCCTCACATGGAAGTAGATTATACTCAGATGCCAACATATGTATTAGAAGAAATATGACTTAAAAATAATAATAAAAATAAATATGTGATACCTAAGTATTATTAAGCTTTTCATTGAAGAATTTTATAATTACGCGCCAGCGCGTGATTGGCACTACATGTCAAATTTTTCGCCAAATGCACATTACGCGCTGGTGCGGGACATGTGAAAAGTGAATCAAAATAAGAAAAATAAGTAACAGCAAGCATTTTTTTTATATAAAACTGTATCGCAACACTTATACATATTACAAATGAATTTATTACAAGAAAATCACAATTGCATTATTACAAAGGATACATTTAGAATGTTATTTATGTATTATTTTTGCACAATCTAAGCAGTAATCAGGAGATCTTTCACAAAATTTGCAGACATTTATTGTGTCTTTACGTCTTAAGAAATATCATGGCCATGAGTGCGAGGAAAGAATTCCTCGTCACTTTCACTATTATGACTAAAATCACTCGGGTACTCGTTTGATAATTCAGCCAAAAAATGTACTATTTTTTCATTTGTTAGAGCCTTATTATTTTGAATTTTTCTTGTTTTGGAAAGCGAAAGCCCTGCACCATCATCTGAACAACTCATATCACAATATTTTTTTTCAATAAAAAAATAAAATATTAATTTCGAAACCACAATTATTTATATGTAATTACTAATCATTACTCCATACCAATACCATCAGAAAAACCCTGCATAAAAAGCCAAATGAACTGGAGAATGAATAATCAGTGAAGGATTTTCTGGCGCCAGAGACATCACCCCACATCACGCGGCAGCGAGTGATTAGCTCTTTGTTGGTGGCACTACTTCACTCGTTGGCGCGTGATTGGCAGTGAACGTGTTAAGTTACAGGATAAGTTAAAAGCTAATTTAGACTAATTTTTATTGAAGTTATAACCCAAATTATGCAGTTATTGGGTCACCATCAACAGAATTAACCAGGAAAAAAGTCTGAAAGAAATTCGTTGGATTAAGATGCATGAAAAGTCGTATGTAAAACTGTCAAGAGTTTTATCTGAAGTTCATAGTTTCCTGCACCAGAACAATCTTTTGAAATAGAGAGCTATGCCTCATCAATATCGGGTAGTGTGTGTTTGCTTCAGCAAAAAGGGAGAAAATTACGTCCTGTTATGCAGTTCAAAATTCTCACAAGTCTGGTAGACCATCAGAGGTGAGTCCTACCTAGTCATCTAAGAACCTGGAGAAGGTTAAAACACAGCTTTTTGTGGCAGACCTTTAACAGACCATGATCAGCTGACATTTAATAGAAAGAATGGTTTTTAGTCTTTGAAACTACAACGAAAAGCTCTAATTTTATAAAAACATGAAGTATCCCATTGTCCTGTAGAAAAACTTAATGCTGACACTTTGTTGAGATTGGACTTCAGAGCACGAATAATTTTAAAACTTTTTAGAGTTTTAATGTGGACATTTTATGGACTTCAGTTGCTTATATTTTGATATTTTGTTTCGTGTTAATTTGTATCTTGTATTAGTTGTAATGTAAAAATGTTCTTTAATATATATTACGCATAAATTACAAGCTTGGTGGAAGAATGTAGTGTTTGATACTCATCTCCATGCATTTTCCTTTGGAAGCAGCCTCTAATAGGAAGAGAGAGTGAGAGGGAGGTGCTGAGGAGAAATGCCCACCTATGCAGTAAGGCAGACATTTACTTGGCTAAATCAGTGGTTAATTATATAATTATAAACCTTTATATTATATCTTAGTGTGTTGTATTGTGACCACCCAATAATAAATGCCGTCCTTGAAAGATTATTTTAGCATATTGAGTTAAAAATCGTCAGTAACGTACGAAGCGAAACTACATTTCATTTTAAGACGACAAATGAAAAATACCAACTCATCTGAACGGAGATAAGCTGGGGGGATGTGACATATGAAGTTGAGGACCGTTTTCGACAGTTGTGATACGAAAGGTTCTTAAATCTCAAGAACAAATAAAATCCCAGTGAAAACAACTGGAAATTAATAGGTTTATCCCAAACTAAGTGTTTTTAATTGTTAACGTTTTTCGGTGGTAAAAATAGAGACTGTTGAGGAACTTTAAAGAGATTGGAGAAA
>CM063505.1:186249027-186326527 GCA_032207245.1 Pardosa pseudoannulata | reverse complement strand
ATTCGTTACGTTTTAATACAAATCAAATCACATAAATTATAAAACATAGGATACAGGAACGAAAAAGATTATAAATTATCTCAAAGAACTTGTGAAATTTTATCCCAAAAGCTGTAACGAACTAATACCCGATGAAAATTGTCGATAAATATTTATTTACTTGTGAATAAAATCAAATGGCAGATTTCATAAAATATAGCTAACAAAAGAAGCTTGAATATAGTACCCATTAATTATTGACACTTCTTGAGAAAAACTATATGATTTGACAGTTTCTTTTATCTATTTATGTTTGAAAACAACAGCATCTTGCTAGTTCCATGACCATTTTATTATATAGGTTACATAAGACCTGTACAAATAATTTAACACATATCTTAAAAGCTTTAGAATTTTTAATGTATGGAATTAAAAAAAAAGACTGAGGAAAAAGCCATTGAAAGTTTTCATTTGTTTAAAAAGCACCAATAAATGTAATTGTATACGAAAATTAATTTTGAAATAAACTTTTGCATGCATCTATAGAAAGGTTACAACAATAATTTCAATCAACAAAGAAACTGAATGATAGTTTGATCACTTTTGAAGTACTATGACGACTGAAGTTGGGCATTTCTACTTATCAAATTTACACGACACTTTAAAAAATTTTATTGTACAAATTTTGCTATCATATAATCTTCGTTCATAAAAAATATACAACACTTAAAATTTTTCCTTTAATAAACTGAATAATATAGGTCATATGTAACTTATTTCATTAAATGGCAGTTCCATAAAAATTAAAAGCCTGAATTATGAACCCTCCCCTCCCAATGACAAAATGCAAAAGATTAGTTCAAAACTCAAAATATGCTTATACATTTTGATTTACATAAAATGGAAGCTTAACCTTCTCGCTGCGGGTGTTTTTTTTTTCTAATGGGTTTAAAAATTGAGTAATTTTTTTATTACATATTTCAAATCTATATTCATTTCAGAGTTAAAATATACAAAAAATTTTTGTAAAAGAGTTTTTTTAGTACAGAATTAGGTTCTAAAAAAAGGTGTTCAGAATAATGAAATTAAAGAATTATGATATAAAAGCTAAATTTTGAAAATTAATCTTGGTTAAATTATCATTTATTTTATAAAATACAAAAGTAAAGCGTATATACTAATTAAAAAATGCAAAAGACTTACAAAACATTTATTAGAAATGATGTCTTGTATGTTAAATTTCGAAACAAGGCTCAAGGCAAAGTTCTACCTCGCAATCCTTGCACCAAATTCGCGTTTCTTTTGGAAATTTTTGTTCCATTTTGAGTTTTTTTAACAACAGACAGCACACTATCTTTGAGGCTCTTTCTTGATGGGATTTGGGTATATATGGCTAGCAAAGAGTCGAACAGTTAGTGTCATGGGTCTGTTACTCTCATGTACTGTTGGTCTCTTTTACTATTATTTGCAACATAACATCGTCAAAATAAAATTCAAAATAGTCCAAAACAGTTGCATTATTTGCCATAGGTAAATTTACTCAGGGATTTTCAAGGAAAGGAAATGAAGCAGGAGCTGGTGGAATATTTTGCATATTAATTTTGCACCACTATCGAATATTTTGAATAGAAAATGAATTTTCAGATTCATCACTATCCGTGGAATTTATGAAATTCTCATCAGTTTCGCTATAACTATCTTCAATATACTTGAAATCAGAGTCAGTCGTGCTATCAATATCGGAAATATAGTCAGGAGTATAGGTTATATCACTCGCGAAATGCTTCCTGCCAGACATCTCTCAGCTGTGAAAAGAACGCTCAAAATGCTACAAAAAAATTCTTCTATATTTCGCAGAAATGTGGACAATTAAAGCTATCTGCTAGTTTACAGCTAAATAAACAATTGAAAATCACAGTAAAGCCAAAAGGAAAGAATAAACGGGGAAAGAGCAGGTTGAACAGTTAAATGGACGGCTAAAATGCATGCCCGCGGAAATCGCAGGTTGCGCAAATTTTGCTACATCTATGTTGCCTTGAAAATCGCGGGATGCGCAGCGAGAGGGTTAAAATTTCTAAATGAAGTATTACAAGTTTCTTCGTCTTTTAAAAATGTGGTAAAGTTATGTATTTTACCCTTGGTAGACATTATAAAATAGGCATAGTCTCAGCCCGTTTCTCGGAACTGTTTTTTTCCGACTTATTCTTAAACGTCTCTCCAGCAACTCAGTTTCAGAATGATACATGTTGGGATTATAAAAATGTGCATGTTGCTATTTAAGGCACAAGCATAAAATATAAAATTTCTCCTAATAGGAAAACATCGATTTTAATTTTCTGTCATGCTTAGGAAAGATTTCCAACTAGTAGCACTTTATTTATTTTTGGAGAAGAAATTCACATTAAAAGAATGTTTTCACAACTCAAAGGAAAGAAAAGTTTGTTTAACTATTCTATATTTTGCATCCTTACCTCTTCTTTAAACTGTAACGGTGAATTTTTTGGAGTGATTTTGTTAACCCCTTGACTGTGGAGTATATTTGAGAAAAACGTGCAAAAATGGATTTTTTTTCCTCTTTAATTTTGTTCGTTATCATCATCATCATCAAAATTTTAGAAATAGATTAGTTAATAAAGAAAAACAAACTTTAAAACAAAATAACTACTATTTTAGATATGTTTACATATAGGAAATGTTAATGGATTACAGTAATTTTTGATCAAATTACAGCAAAATAAAGCAAATGGTACAATTTTCTGGATAAATATAATAAACTAATACAGTAATATTATTACCTAAATCAACTGTTATAAATTCCATGTACCTCAGATTCCTTTGAATTTTAAAAACCCGGAACAGAAGCGATATCAACGCTCTTCCGACCGCCATGTTTTTTGGCTGTAAAAATTACTGCAATCCATTAACATTTTCTATATATGTAAACATATCGAAAATAGTAGGCCGCTAACGAAAATAACCGCTAAGAGCTTTCTAGAAACTATTCAAAAAGGAGCATAGGCTAAAAGGCTAAAGAAATATTCTTGGTTTCTTAAAAGATACTAACTAAACAGATAAAAAAAAAGGTGCAACATGAATAGCGACCTCACCATGCGAGCACGTCCGAACTACACAAATCAAGTATAATTAGAAAAATCTAGAGAAATTATTCAAAAAGGCACCGGGTGGTCACGTGCACCAATGGGGCTTAAAGAACGAACCAGGTTACCATAACAAAGCTCCAATGTCAGGGTAGTAAAAGTTAAACAGACATCGCTCGGCAAAACTCTCGAAAAAGCCGCCAAATTTGGCGACAAAAGTAGGAGCGTAAATATCGCATCTGTACCTATCAAATGGTATAATTTTCTGGATAAATATAATAAACTAATACAGTAATATTATTACCTAAATCAACTGTTATGAATTCCTCAAATTCCTTCGAATTTTACAAATTCTTTAGAATATCTGAGAAGTAGCAACATGGCTCGAAATTGCCGAACTTTTCGCGGAAAAGTATATTTTATTTAAAAATGTCAAATTAAATATTATGCATGGGATGAACCGATTTCGGGATTCATAGAATTGAAATACCGTTTTTTCTCTTGTCCGAACTCAGTTTGGGCATTCCAAAATTGGCGCAATTGTGTTGCCCAAACTGAGTTCGGGCGTCAGAGGGAAGGGGTTAATGATTCGACTTAAAATTATTTCTAAAGCTAAAAATTTTTTAAAATATTATTCGTATCTTCTTATTATCGACCTACGATCTATACTGCCATTATTATCTTCTTTTTTTAATGCATTGAAGTATGTTTAATAAAATTTTAAAATCTGTTGACTTCTGATTATTGAACGAAACAAATCGGAACTGTTCTTACTTAGATCTCACATTGATTTGCCATATCAGACGCTAAGTTTATATAGTGGTTACTCAATTATGTAGAATCAAATAATGTCACGAACTTGATGCTAACTTTGGTAAAGAATCTCCAAAAACCAACTAAGCAAAAAAAAATGGTACATATATTTTGATTAACACAGAAGCTATGTACAAAAAATGTTAGTCTATAACAAGTACAAAAGAACGACGTGATTACACGCAAATAAAAACAAAAATCCTGGGACAATGCAAAGTTCGATCGATACATCATTGGAAGTCAATTGATAGGGTAAAATAACGATTAGAGAGAAATATATTAATTATTTTATCCGCTCATAAGTATGTTACCACCTCTGTCAAACACAACTTGAATGTCAGTAATAAAAAAGTAATATTTTACTGCGAAAAATCTTGGAGTGAGCTGGCTGCCACAAATTATTACAAATTGAACTGCTTGATAAAGTTGGTACAACTTAATCTTCTATCCCCATGTACACTCAAGAACCAAAACATTATGACCACCCCTACATTTTGCAATGAACTCGCCTGGATGACGTGAAAGGCATGTAATCAGGTGGAATCGGTATTTAACTGCTGCAGGAGAGTCTGAAGAATCATTCTTTCACTTACTTTTGTGTGCGATGGGAAAGGCTGCGGATCTAAGCAATTATGATAGAGGGGATATTGTAATGGCTCGAAGGCTCGTAACAAGTATTTCCGAAACTGCACGACACGTGGGTTGTTCGCGATCTACAGTTGTTAGTACTTATGCAAAGTGGATGAATGACTGTGAAACCAGCAGTACACGACATGTTGTTGGACGTCCACACGCTATCAAAGAAAAAGGTCGTCGGAGACTGTCTCGCATGGTGAGGCAAAACCGGAGCCAGACAGTAGCTCAGCTGACAACCCAATACAATGTAGGGCCAAGTAGAATAGTATCGGAGCACACTGTTCAGGGGACACTGTTGGACATGAGGCTACACAGCAAACGTCACACTCGTGTGCATTTGCTGACCAAGCGTCATTGTCAACTGCACTTACGCTGGGCCCAGGAACATCGCGACTGGTCCATGAATCAATGGGAGAGAGTTGACAGGTTAGATGAATCACGGTTTGTCATTCACCACGACAATGGCCGTGTCAGGATACGCCGTCTTCCAGGCAAACAGTTGTTCCCTCAATTTACAGTAGGTCATACACAGCCCGGTGATGGCGGTATTATGCTTTGGGCTTCTCTGGGACCTGTGGTTGTGGTAGAGCAGACCATGAATGCTACAGGGTATCTGAACATCATTGTGGCCCAGTTGCACCCTTACATGGCCTCTGTTTTTCCAGCTGGAAATGAAATGTTCCAACAAAACAACGCCCCGTGTCACAAGGTTAAAATTGTGTTGGAGTGGTTCCAGGAACATGATGCTGAATTTCTGTTAATGTCCTGGCCGCCTAACTCTCCGAATCTCAATCCGATAAAACATATTTGGGATGTCATGGGACGGCAGCTCAGAGTTCAAAGACCACCAATTCGCAATATCTCGGATTTGCGTAACCGTTGCTTAAACATCTGGTACACTCTCTTTCCGGCCATCTACCAAGGACTTGTGGTATCCATGACAAGTCAGGTTGGAGCTGTGTTGCGCACCAAAGGTGGGTCAACTCGTTATTGACAGGTGATCATAATGTTTTGGCTCTTTATTGTATAAAGTAACTAAAAATTGCATAGGATGTTATATTATAATGTTGGAATATTTGAGATAAATTTATACACCATTAAATAACTCATATGTAGCAATTTGCTATTCTTTTTTCAAGAAGAATAACATAAGTGCTGTGTTGCAAGAAAATTCAAAAGGACTAAACAAGGTAGGTAATGTATATTTAATAAACACAAATCGAATATACAATTTATGTTATACATTATTTCAGTTTTTTACTTTTTTTACAAGTTTGTAAAAACCAGTTGATCTTACTTTAAAATCAAAGACATTCAATTCAAATATGTTCTCTTTATATTTTATCATTTGCATTGGATATTTAACAAATATTCCGTAGATGTTCATAAACTTTTATGTAGAGAGATTTCAAAAATCTCCCTCCTTTTATAAGAAAATGAAACAAAAATATGCATACACTTTAGAATCTTTTGCAAGAGCTTCTCTTTGGTCTCCTTCAGAATTGAGTACCTTTATCACGCGGAGGATACAATCGAGATCAAACCTTCCGTCTGAGTGGAACTTTCTTCTCGAAATACTGACATGCGATAAAATCATTTTTATCCACCAGGGATAAAATATGTTCATTCGAGTAGTCTTTGATGTAACGCGTCATATCAAGAATTTTTCATTATTCGCTGCTAGATCGTATGTATCTTGTATTTTACTAAAGATAAAATGTCTAGATTTTAGTTTTAGTTTTGTCAATGGCATCAAAATAGAACATTTCTTTCAAAAAATTCGTAAACTCGCACAAAAAATATCTTTTATAAGATTTCAGGTGTCCACAACTAGAGGGAAGAAAGTCCTTTTTTCTATTTAGAAATGAAACGTTTTACTAGGTTTAATAAACTCTTTAAACTGACAGAGTTTGAATATTGAAATGGAAGAGTTCATTCTGTAGATGGCACCAGTAAATTTAATGCAGTTAACTTAAATCCCCTCTATAAATAATAGCCTAAGTTATCCGTCTGTCTGCCCACGAATTTATGAAGCAGTTGAATTTGGAATGAATAGAGACATCCATATTGGATTCTGTATGAGTTTGGGTTAGCAAAGTTCGAAATCCCCCTTTTCTAGCATTTAATGCCATTATTTTAAGCACTATTCCCCTTTTAAGAGCAGGTGATTAAATTTATCAATTTTTCACATAATAAAAATAACATTTTTCTAGCATTATGACGTCATTTCTTTAACCATCTCCTTTATTCATTCCTTATTTTAAATTATTTAAATATAGTCTGCATTATTTTCATACGTTTTATCACTGAATTTTATTTCCTAAATAATTTTCTTTTATATTTGACTTAAATAATAGATTAGGAACATATGTGATAATTTTAAATTTAATCATCGATTATAGTTTTTGTTGCAATGAAAATTTTATCACCTGTATTAACAACAAATTCTATCTACCTGCAGGATGTAGGAGACATGCCAACATGTGTCAGGAGCAACAGCGTGGTTTGAAATTTTAACATGCTAATTACAGATTATACATCAGTACATATCTTATTGGTTTCTAAATTAAAATTAAATTTTAAATATTTACACAGTAGTAAATTGTAAAAGAAAAATTAAAATTTATGTATTTAAAAATTTATGAGTAGCATTTTAGCTTTAACAACTTATTTTTCAGAACGGTGTTTCTTATAGCAACATTGACCCTGATTCAAATATTTCCATTTTTCTATCATCAGGGAATCTGGAATTTGTCTACTCAAATTTGGCCTAAATACAGTTTGGTTTTTCCAGACAGTTCTGAAAACTTTATACATGCTTTGTGAAAAGAGTAATATTCAGCATTAATTTTTGAAAAACATTGTATTTAATTGCTAAATCTTTTAGCTGTTTAAAAGTTTTGTTGTTTTCCGGAGAAATCTAAGAAGTTTAAGGAGTCATCAAATTTTCTCATTTCTCCTGAGAATCCTTAGTAATTGGAATGTTTGATGTAGTGGAAATGATAGTTTCATTCCTTTACTTCCATCAATTACTGTGGAAAAAAATTATGAAGAACTTAAGTATAATTTCGATGTAGCTAAGAAAACTTCAACTTGATTCTACACTGCATTCATAGTATCGGGAGACTTTAGAGGATTATAAAGATAAGCAAATAATTGAACGTATATCAAATAATTCTCAGCCAAAAAACAAACCATTTTTACCTGCTTCATAGGGTACTTTACAATCCTTGAAAATTAAAAATGTTACTGATCCCGGTGACGGTCTATATCAGGGGTGCCCAACCCAAATCAGTTGGTGGGCTAAAAAACAATTTACTGAACTGAGGTGGGCCGCACATATAAAAATAAAACAGCAAATTATTCAAAATATTTTATTATCGTGCAATATTCAAAATATGCATTTTTTTTTCATTTGCTTTCATTCATTTATTTTCACCTTGTAAATTCTGATTTAGTTCATGCAGTTTTATTGTTATATATGTTAATAAACATAAATCTAGAAGCCATTGATCATCCGAAACTTCAATTATATCACTACTGTACTGCTTTATACATCAAATTAAACATTTTGGAGGTTAGAATTTCAAATGCATCGTTAGATTGCGTTTTCTAAATAAATAATGCCTTAATTATTCCTTTACAATTAATGATAACTTCACAAGAGCCATAAATAAAAATAATAACTTTCTTTCCATACAACTTCCTGTGACTTGTCTGACAGAGCACGTGCACGCAACGCGAGTTAGCTGGTTATATAAGTTATGGCCGATTGATAGAATATTTTAGGACACCCAAATTTCAAAGTAACCTGCGCCGAACGCTGGCCGATTGATTAGGGCGCTGATCGTCGGTACCGAAGTTCGTAGGTTCGAATCCCACTATGGCATGGACGTTCGTAGCCGTTCGGAATCTGCTTTGAGCAGTAGGTCCCGGTCTCATTAGCCCTAGTGTGCAAAACAGTAGACCATAGCGCTCCAAACTAAATCAAACCAATCAAAGTAACCTGTCCAACCGTACTCAAAGACCAGGTTTAAGTTGGTTACTATCAAGTCAACGTACATAATATGTGATATTTATTATTGCAAACATTA
This sequence comes from Pardosa pseudoannulata, assembly GCA_032207245.1. NCBI lineage: Eukaryota > Metazoa > Arthropoda > Arachnida > Araneae > Lycosidae > Pardosa > Pardosa pseudoannulata. Next base: position 186,317,907 of record CM063505.1, on the reverse strand, counting down.
ACAACTAAAATTCTATGTTTCAAATGTTTTCCGACTCCGAGACTACCTTGTATTGGAGAGCCAGAGACCGCCTGAGGCAATGACTTCGGTCAATGTTACTTTTGTTACTTGTACAGTTGTTCCCCAATTTTTATTCTTATATTTGTAACCTGCCTTGCCATTAGAAATATAAAAAAATGTTTCAAATGTATATGGTCAAAATGTTTAAAACTATATGAGAGTTCTTCAATTTGGCGGCAAAAAGTTTTTAAATGGGCCGCGGGTTGGGAATGCCTGGTCTATATACTAGTATAATTGATAGTATATCCCTCTTTATACAACTTATAGAGCTCATTGTTGTATCTGTAGACCAACAGTGACCTACACAGACTAAAGTGGGCTGATGGTGTTAGTGAGGACTTTAAGACACTAGGAGTGAACAACTGGAAAACCTTAGAGAAGAGGAAATTGAAATGGAAGAAGATTCTGAAAAAGGTCGTGACCCACTAAGGTCATCATCGAGTCAATAAAGAAGAAAAAATATATTATTTTGTATTATACACCCGTACATGCATTTTCTAAAAGAATCTGAATTTACAAGGACTGGTTATGATCCAAAAACATTAGGTGATCAATTTCTCTGAATTTTTTATTTCTGATGGGATGATATCTTCATCAGCATTAACCTGATCATGAGATTGTTGACCATTTGAGTTTCGGATAGCCGTAGAGGCGGTCAACTTTATTACATATAAAAAGACAACACAAATGTATCCAAGTCCTTCTCTGGAATCTAACCCATAGGTGAAAGCGTGAGACAGCTTACTCTAAAACATGGGTTCTGAAACAAAAAACAGTTTACATACGAAAGTAAAGGTAAAAAAAAGTGTGCAAATTTAATATTACAGTAGATTTGGTTTGGTTTGGAGCGCTACGGTCTACTGTTTTGCACACGAGGGCTAATGAGACCGGGACTTACAGTTTAAAGCCGATTCCGAACGGCTACGAACATCTCTGCCATAGTGGGATTCGAACTCACGAACTCTGGTACCGACGATCAGCGCCCTAACCAATCGGCCAGCGTTCGGCAATATTACAGTAGAACCTCGGTATAATGACCCTTTGTGGGACCAACATCATATGGTCGTTGGAACGAAATGAAAAAATAATAAAACAAATTGAGCAAAGAAATGATGCAACAGTACATACCTAGAGTACACTTCTATTTATTTGTATTTCCATTACTGCATTTTTGAAAAAAACTCTTTGATTGACGCCTGTTTCAAGTTCATTTAGGAATTTTTTCTTATCACTGATTCAATATCCATTAGATTTTGAAGGATATCTTTAGAATTAAACTGTCCTTCAAAATATTGACGCAAGGTATTGATTGTATTGAAGGCTTCTTTTTCATTCACTTTTTCTAAAGCTTGGACGTTTTCTTCTCCGTCGTCGGAATCGCAGATTTCTTCATTTAAGTAATACTGCCAATAAAATCGTCCTCATTCAAATTTTCTCCGCAGCACTGTAAAGTTTCGTCAACAAACTCATAAAAAAATAATTGAAGATTTAGTTCTAACCTTTTCGTCAGACCCCCTCCCCTCCTTTAAGCAAACACAAAGAGAGAAGTACAGGTTGCTTGAAGTTGCACCACAGTACAATAATTTTGAAATAGCCCACTTGCTCAGGAATTCTGCGGACTAAAATTGGCGGTCGTTCTTAAGAAAAACAATACGCTTGGGGTCGTTGTAATGATTCAAAATTAACATTATTCCTATGGTAAAATAATTGGGACTTTTTAAGATGGTCGTTCTAACGAAGGGGTCGTTGTATCGTGGGGTTTCTACTATATCTTTCTTTAATACGATGAATGGAGATGTTTGAATGTATTTTTCATATTTTTTTTATTATTTCTGCGGCACTCTTGAATTACGTTCCCTTGTGATCCTCGCCAGGGAGTTTGATAATCATGACAGCTACAAACTATTCCAAATAGATTTGATTCGCGTTGGTTGCGAAACCCTCATTTAATAGTTCCCACTTTGTGCATTTAAATTTGAAATAAAATTGTTACATATATTGACTATAGATTAAATTCAAACAATATATTGCTTTTACATTTTGATACAGTATTATTATTTTAAACAATTCCAACATATATTATAATTAGTAATTTAAGAATGTGTTATGCAACGGAGTGTTTGTTTTCGCAATAATACAGAAAGTCTTTAATTAAAGTTTATAGACGTAATTATATTTGATAGAAGCAGAACAATAAATTTTTGATTACTTCGCCTAATTTAATTAGTAATAAAAAGTTATTTTCGTTTAGTATAAATTTCCTAAATCTTTAATGAAGATCTAACTTTATAATTTACTTTATATTTTATGTTTTACAATTTTCTTGTGTGAAACAATAAATTTTAAAAAAGCCTATAATATATATTATAAGAGAAGACTCTTGACAAAGTACAGTGTCACGTCCACAAATAAACTTTAATTTTGAAACTTTAAATATTTATTTTTACCATTCCTGAGCACATTTTAACTAGTGTCGTCTTGGCGTCTGTACGTTAGTATTCAACTTGTGTATTTTGCATAACTCAAAAATAATTAGCCTTATGAATTTGAAATTTTATATTTACGACTAGAAATACGTTTGCAGCTATCCCCAGGGGGTTTATGGCTACCCAAGGGGCAAGGCAAGCTGAAAAATACCTAATCGCCAACGTACGGAGCATTTATTAAAGAACCTAAATAAATCTTACGGGAATATTAACAAAAAGATTAATAAAAATAAATAAACAAATAAATAAAGAATTAACTGAACTACAAATAGGTCACATTAAAAAAGTTAAGGACTCTCCGTTATAAACGACTGAATAGAAAAAAGTTTAACATCTGTTTATTATAGAAACAGTAGCAACTATAGATTAATACTTAGCTATAAATAACAAAGTTAACAAATTGATTTTAGAAATTGCCACAGAGATAGAGCTTCAACTTTACTACTTGGCAACTTTAATGAATATTATTACAAAACATTTATAATGAGTTACATTTTTTATGGTTTCTACTTCCGGTTTACCGAAGAATTTAAGAGCACCTATGTTTATACAACATAAGATTATTAGTCTAGCATTATATTTAAATTGTTATTATTAATTATACCATATAAGACTTTTAACACCTTAATATATCATTAGCTGCCTTTAACATTTTTTATTTTACAATATTTTTATGATTTCTTGGGGGAATACTTGAAACAACATAACTCTGTACATCATTTAACTGAAATTCCGTTACAATCTAGTAAAAATAGAATAATTTTTAGCATTAAATGCATCATATAATGATTTTTTAAACAGCTGATATAACTCCTATATAGATTATCATGATTATTATTATTGTATTTAGGACTAAAATTGCTGACAGCTGCATACAGCTGCAAAAGGAGTTCATAACTATCCTAAGGCTGAGTTACCCGAAGAAATTCCTTCGTTACCTAATACTATTGTTTAAGAAAAAAATGGAAAAATAGACAGACTTTGCTCCTTTAATCCACATGATAACATAAGAGCATAAGGAAGACACATAATTTTAAGCCTAATTTTCTCTTTAACAAATGGCTTCTATTGAGAAATATTTGTCTGTGATCTATAACGGTTTTCATATTTAATGGCACAAAGGTCACCTTCATTTTGATTTGTAACAAATTTTTATTTTAATTTCCTCAACTCAATTGGGAGTAAATAAAAGAAAAAGGCACATTTTTTGCTTAAATATGTTATTTCTCAAAATACTAAAAATGGTAGACACTAAGAGAGGTTAGTAGTAACAGAACCAAACAACATAAAGTCGAATGTGACTGGAAGAAAAAGTAGAGTTTAATCGGTAAGTAGAAGAAGAATTCCTTTATTTGTTTATTAGATTCCTCAGGTGAGGCCTATTGTTGTTAAATTCTTTTTTAAAAATTTTCCCATGTTTTCTGGGCTCTTTTAATTATTACATCTTAATAAAATGATCAGCTGATGAATTACTATTATACAGTTGTCTAGTTGTGCACCCTCATTTTTAATTGCATTCGAATCACTACAGAACGAAAATATTTTATACATTGAGTAACGACGCAGTGGAGCTTAGCTGAAAAATGATGAGCCGTAGAAAGTAAACCTTGTATTTAAAACTATTATACCATCTTGCTCTGCTCCTCCTCTTTTGATTGCAATCAGACCTCTATGTAACGAAAATTTTCATTATAATCTGCAAGGATATACATTATATTGTCACGAAGATTCGAAGGAACACACCGTTTAGCTTAACAGACGAATTTATTGAAGCAAAGTAGCAACTCGCAGCTTTACAAGATCTAGAGTTGCCCACAACTAATGGGTGTCAGCTTTTATACTAGAACAGAATATTCGAGAAATAACTAATTTACATACTAACGAAATATCTAGAATGTTAGAGAGCATAAGGCAACAATAAAAAACATTTTTTAATTAAAAATCCATACTTTGAATCAACCGCCAAAAAGCACTCGACCTCGTGCTCTGACCATTCGGCCACTGAGCTTGTTGACAAAGTTTCTGTATGCGGCAATATTGAAAAATTTGTGTGGGCGAAACTAAAAATCGGCCCTAAAATATTGATGGTTTGGTTTGGAGTACTACGGTCTATTTTTTGCAAAACTGGAACTAAAGAGACAGAGACCTACTGCTTAAAGCCGATTACGAACGGCTACGAACATCCATGCTACAGCAGGATATAAACTCGTGAACTCCGGTACCAAAGATCAGCGACTTAACAATTCGTCTATCGTTCTGCCCTAAAAAGATTGAAATTTATATTTAGGAATATTATAACATTTAGTTGTGTACTTCTCCTTTAGATTGGCCCCAGCGTATTTAAAAGAAATGAATAATTTTAAGCAGAAGAGCATAACAATTCTCTCTATCTAACAAGGAAAACAGCCATTTTAATGGATAAAATTTATTGTCACAAAACAAAACAAACACTCGTTAATATTTTCTTAGTGATTTTTTGTAAAAAAACTCATTTTAAAACTTCAAAAACATATTTATATATATTTTTAATTTTAGTGAAAAAAAAAAGCTTTGAATAACAGATACTCCAAGTCAACGGTGATATTTGTTCAGTTACACGAATAATCGCTCTTGTTGAGGTTATACTTGTAGATTAAAAATAAATCCCCTTTTTGGTCTTTTTATATCCTTGAAATCCATTGGAGATGTAGAGAAAAAGAAACTATTAGAAATAGCGATAGTAAAGAAATGAGAAAATTTAGTTTTATATCTGCAGTTAAGCTGCAGTTTCATACGCAATCAGAAACGTTGCCTTCAGGTATATTTGACCGGAAGCTTTTAGTCAGTCAGAAATTGCGAATGATTCCTATGAGACGTTAACAAACTGACGAGTGAACGAAAAATACTTCATAAGAGTCATATTAATTTACTTCTGCCTAGCCATCTGCCGGTTCCATTTCATTTTTACCAGACTAATAAGAAAAGTAATTAAGCCGACTTTTTAACTGGCTCACCATAATTAAATACATTTAGAATAATATATAAATAAACGCACTCATAATTAATCTCTTAATTGACTGGCGATGAAGGAATTTTTTTTCCTTCTAAGATTGGAGCTTATTTAGATTAGTTCGAAATTTAATTTCTGCACAGTCCTTTAGGTATACATATTCATCCAAATGCAAGGCACCGATTTTATTAAAATTTTGAGTTCAAATGATCTATCGTGATTTCTATCGTGTTTAATAAATTACAAGTTAATGAAATGTGTTCCTTTCATGGACATAATAACATGCAAAAAAAAGGAAATAAATGCAAGAAAACATGAATAAAATGCATACGAATAAATTCTTTCTTCTTTTAATTATTTTATAAATCAAAATATTACCATATAAAAGATCGAAAAAATTTTCTCGTCTTTCTAAAGCAAAATAATCCAATTTAAAGCTAATAAAACCTACAGAATTTTATCAGAGAATTTGCATAATTTGAATTGACAGAACTAATGGAATAATAAGTCTGAATACGAGTTTAATATTAATAAAGATTTCTTTTATGCTCAATTCATATTTATAACGTTACGTTGTATTAGAATATAAATCTGTTTAAGATAGCACATAAATGCCTGTAAGAAGTCACACACGCTCTCTCTCTCTCACACACACACACACACATATATATGTATGTGTACATGTATGTATGTATGTATGTATGCCAGGAAAACATACCAAGTAATTAAAAAACTAGAAAAATCTTTAAAAGTTAATTTTTCAACATAAAAACATAAAATGATCCAGTTTGCATCAAATGCATGGGAATGAAGCTGGCTATTTTTTAATATAAGCAAACAAGGTGTCGCTATCTCATTTTACCTGTAGATAACACTGCAGGTATTTTGCCAAATGATTATTCTGAACAGTAGACTGTTTAAAAGATCATCTGTATGAGATAAGGGCAGTGAAGGGCATAAATGGCATCTATAAATCTTATTTCTAATGAAGAAATACCCTGTATAGTTTAGCAGTCCTTGAAAATTGAAGAGAATATCAGAGCGGAAACACCGGCGTATATCACTTTATGTATGGTGTACCAGATGTCAAAAGACCATTGATGTGTTCTGCATTAACCAAACTAAATGAAAAATTTTACAGTACATGTTATTTAGTGTGAAGCAGGTATCCTCAGCAACATAGGTCTGACATACTGTCAGAAATATTGTTAACGGTGTGAGGCCTATATCACAGTTGTAGTGCTGAATGCAGGGAGACACATTAAACACTTGTAAGGTTAAGCAACGTCTTGTTAATAAATGACTGTTAAGCAATGTTCTACTTATGTAACTCATCCCTTAATACTTCGTGCGGGCAACGTATTTTTACGTTTTTTGCAGTCTGCTACTGGAGCGCGGGTCACGTAAAAATACGTATTTAGTAGATTTGTTGTGGATACCCGTTAACCACCACAAATCTACTAAATACGTATAATTATATGTATGTGTGACATTATATGCATGTTTTTTGCATTGCGATGCAACGCTTTGCATTTTTTCTTTCCACAAATTATGATTGTCGAGTTACTCGGTCTTTTGTTGCGTTATTTCGACTTCAATCGAATTTCTAGCTCCAAAACGTACAATTCGTGTTTTGTCAATTTGAAGCTTGATTTTTGATTGTTGAATACAAAATTGATAAAATGAGCTGTTGTGACAAAGATAGTGATGAAAAAATATAAATAATCATACAGTATATATTAAAGTGTAAAATAAAATTATGTTCATAAAACAACGTAGTTTCAATTTACTGCGATTTTTCTGAATAAACTTTCGTGCGATTCATTAAAAAACGCCAGCTGCACGCGTAAGTTGGCGGTGAAGTATACCCGCATACCAAGTGTTAATTATCACAAAATAAAAGAATTATAGTACCAACTTTTCATCAGCAAGAAACTAATCAAGAAACGGTATAGAGTAAGGGGAAAAAAACTTATTAAAAACCAATTTTTTCCATCCAATGTAGTACAACCTTGTGTGGTAGATGAACTTTCCTCTAACAAAACCGGTGAATGTCTTAAGCCATGTTTCCGTCCTACTACCGAAACATATGCACATTGCACAGCACAGTTGGTTTTCTGTGCAGCTCATGCCAAAGCCATAGTATTCAAAATGCCACTTGAAGCCAAATAAATTTTCATTATGCTGCTTACATACACTTTGGAACTTTTTTCTTATTTTATACCTGTGAGATGTTAAGAATTAGTGGAATGTATAATTAAATATATAAACTAAAATAAAGACTTTGTGATTGAGAAATAACCAAAGGGAAGGGATTAGCTAACAGTTTAACCCAAATAATCAAAGGAATTAAGAATTTACTTACTACCATGACTTTGAATATTTTCACTCCAAACGTCGTCCAAACCATCCACTTTAAAGAAACATCAAGGAAAAACAGAGTATATTGGTTCGTAGCCGATTTAATCCCCCCCGCTCCGCGCTCTAAGCGAACACTATTATTTTATGGAACACAAAACCAGGCAGTGTTTAGCAAAAGTAATTATTTTTTTTTCATCTTAAGACGAAATACTGACGGACACATTTTATGCAGACCAGAGACAAATGTGCAGCTAATGATTTTTGAAAATTCCATGCTGAGGAGGGAAAAATCGTTTGGATAATTTTTAATGAGAATAAAACCTAAGTCAGTGGTTTGTAGGAGCATTTTTTGAATACAATGCGTAAAGATTGTAAATATTTGTGGTTTTTCCTGAGAGATTTGACAGCTAGGTTAGAAAAATGCTACACGTAGCAATAATGAATTCATGCTATATATGCATAGCATGAATGCGTAGCTATATGCGTTGGGAAGGTATGCAGTTTCAATGAATCATATTCTTGATTCTTGATAATCATATTCTTGATAGGGAAATTTAAGATTAAAGATGTAAATTTTTAAGAACTTTCAGAACAATATTAGTTGATATATTGCATATCTATCTGGATAACCCCTTTCTATCCCCCCCTATCTCTCTTTCTGTGTCTATCTCTCTATCTATCTATCTACCTATATAGATATATAGTATATAGATATATAGGATATAGATATATAGATATAGATATATAGATATAGATATACAGATATATAGATATATAGATATATAGATATGTATATATATATATATATATATAGATATATAGATACATATATATAGATATATAGATATACAGACAGACAGACAGATAGATAGATAGATGCATACGTTTATTTCAGATCGAATTATGGACTTTTTCAATCAGTACTTTAAGTAAAAGAAAGGTAAAAATGGATTCGTATTATAGTTTTGATTGGATTTAGTTTATTACAGAGATAATTGGGTTAATGTTAAGGTCAAAATGTACCTCAAAGTTCAATATTTTCATCTCTGTACCAATTATGAAACATAATTAAAACTGGGCGACCAAACATAATACTCATCTTCCTAAAATGAACATAATTAGCACAAAAAAGCAATACAATAATTATCGGTCTTGTTCTAAAAGAGATAGATTTTTATTGTTTGTGTAAATAAATTACAAGAAATCCCAAGGTCAAGAGAGGTTTGTGTAACAATAGAAAACATTATTTAGATAAAAAAAGATAAACTCCATAAATTAAATTCTAGCTGATCACTTCTCTTATTCATTGTTCTGTATGCGATTAAGGTCTTTTCTAAGAGATTTGTACGAAAATCACAGAATTATCATCTTGCAGTCTTTTCCTCAGTTGTAATATCTAGAAACGAAACAGTGAAGATTGTCTCTAAAGAGGGGGCCTGTTTTCTGGCCGGGATGGTTCTTAATCTGTTCAAAAAAAATTTTCTTTCTCTTAGCTTTTCGTGTTTCAATCCAATAAATTTCTGCCAAGAGTCCGCAATATCCTAATTATTCAAAAGCTCTGTAGCCCTATACTTTGTTCTGCCCACATAAGCCTGGAATAGGATTTGGCGCTTGATTGTCAATAGTTTTACATGCCTTCTTTGTTGCAATGTTGCAGTTATGAATACTGAACATCTCGATTGCTCAGCTCTTTCTCAGAGAAATATTTCTTCGTGATTTCGAGAGTCTAGACTTTTTAAATTATTTGCAGACTTCATACTATTCTACACTTTTAATGTTTTAACAATTATCAATCTATATTCTATATATGGAAGTTATATTCTTCTGAATTACTATTGTATTTTTTTTATTTTCGTATCTCTGTATGGTATAATGATAAATGCTTTGCCAGATGCATTAGAATAATAAAAAAAACTAATAAAACTTACTAATAAAAACAATTTCTTAATTCTCCTTACTCATCTGCCCGCACTTACCCAGGTAGCATTCATACTTGCTGTAAGTATTTTGGATAAAATCTTGTCATAACAAATTTGACGCGACAAACTTGCAGCAAAACGCCTGCAAGTTAGACGGAACGTAAAGTGACCACTCCTTTTCAACGCTATTTTGCTACAAAACTGTGGCAACCTTGTCATGACAGACTTGAAGCAAGCGAAAATTCTTAATCTTCCTGCAATCTTCTTTCAAACTTGCAGACTTGTCATGCTGAACTTGCTGCGAGTTTGCAGGCTTGCAAAGCAAGACTGTTACAAGTTTGCTACAAGTTAAATTTGCTATCTGCGTATATAATGTAACTAACATCTCACTTAATATAAGTTTGCAGAAAGATATAGATTTTGCCAGAACGTCATGTAGATTCATCGATGTCATTCTTAAAATTTGTGGAGAGCGCTGTAGTAGGTATTTATTCAAATATAAGATTATATCATTCGACCTTGCGCATAAAAATACTCATATTATCCAACATTTACTATTCTAATATTCCGAATGAAAAGTGTTATCTCTATTGTAGTTTATCAAGGTCAAAGTCAAGTTAATTGGGTTTAACGAAGTACTTAGCGAAGTGTAAGGTCTTCACTTTAACCTCCGAACGTAAGCAGATCAAAACATAAATTTAGGCCTCTAGGCAAAAAGTGATCCAAACAAAAATTTAATACACTCCAGCTCACAAGGAAGCGAGGAGGTGAGGACGTTCTCATAAAAAATTATGAGTAACCAAAGCGTTGTCTAATTAGGGGATAATTAGACTGTAACCTTGACAATGACCATTCGGTATGGTTAACAGCAATGCATGGATTCAACAACATGAAGCTCAGAAATAATAAAAAAAGTATTACAACAATAAAAATAGGGACAGTAAAAATTTTCAACTTGGTACAAAAATAAAAATAAACAAAAAGTGACAACACTAACAAAAAGATATATTTTTGAGATTTATAAAATTTTAAAATTTTTATTAAGGATTTTTTCAGTTTTTTTTATTTTTATAAACATAAACAAAACAAAACATTGCGCAAAGTAAATAATAAACGAGAGCAAAGTAGCGGAATGATACTAAACCTAAAATATTGGAAAATGAAAAATTAATAGAAAAATAGCCAAAAGGTACAGAAAACGGTACTTCACTATATAAAAAAAAATCATCATCATATTTAATAAATCATATCATACTTCCAGGAAATTACACAGATAGTCCAAAGTAGGCTCATAATCATATGAGGGTAGATGCAACGTATTTCAAGTATTATTTCTTACAGGGTGATCCCAAACATAGTTTTACTATGCTGGCTTTTCTGTCTTTTAGGTCACATTTTTCTCTAAAATATATAACTTTAACCTGTTCTTTACAACTCTGCAATAATGACACTCTTTTATTCATTTATTCGTCAAAACGCTTTCTAGACACTTGGCAAAAATCGAAAATAAAAATATTTGTCTAAATTCGAAGATGACTGGTCATTTTTGGTAATGCAGTATATGTTCCACACCATAGCACATGATTCACAAGAAGTATGTTAATAAATTTAATATATACTTTCATATTAAAAACAATAATGTAGATAGATTCATTTTTCCTTTTACATAATATAGTAAAAATAATTATTTAGAAAATTATGGTATTGTTTCCTGTCTAAGCAATAGTAATGATTATTTAGAAAATATAGAACCTCTTTATTTATAAATTTAATAAAATGCGATAGTAAATACACGCTACGTATATTATTGTTCAGATATTGACGCCTTTCTTATCCAAACTCCGATGATACTTCTTCAAATGGGGTACCTACACACGTATAAACGTATTGTATTCATAGTATCTATTATTTGCGAAAGATTATCTGCATAAAAATTACTTGAGGCTATTACTTATCCTTCTATTGTTACCTCTAGCTTTCTCTTATTAAATATTTCCATTAATAGTTTCCCCGAAAGTTCCTAGAAATTCCTAGAAAAGACAAGCTGTGACTATTTATTTCAGATTTCTTATTAAAACATCAGGTCTTTAAAGGAACGTTCAAAAAGAAAGGGCAAGAACAGTCAAAAGTCGTGTTTGTTGTACAGAAAAATATTTTATTCATTCATAATGAATATAAGGAGGATAAAGTTCTAACAATCTCAGAAATTAAAATTGTTTTAAATTAAGTAAGAATCCTTTGTTCAAAAATCAGATGAATGAGGAAGAAAGTAGCATCATTACTCACAACATTTTTTTTTCAGGGGTTGACGCGAGAGGCTAAAGGAACATTCTTTAATATAATGATGCAATTAAAACTGAGTATGTGTAGTTAACTGTAAACGTGAATTACGAATATCAATGCGAATCATCATTTTTGTCCTGCACTTAAAAAGAGAATTATGTTTTTTTGTCTTTGTTTTGGACATTTTTACAGATATTACGTTATTAGAAGTTGTTTAACGAAAGCTATTGTTTTTAAATATAACAATGGACTGGTTTCATAAGTTAATATAGCCAATTTAATATGTAACGCCTATATGTTAAAATAGAATTTGAAAAGGAAAGAAATGATTAGTATTCTCCCCTCAATATTATTTAATTATGCCTCATTAAATACAACACAAAGTCTTCGTTTCGAAAAAGTATGCAATTTCTTTCAATCCGGTCAAGGGTTTTAAATGTTCAATATTAGCAACTTGGGCATGTTAAGTGGGCTCGTAATCGCAATGTCCATCCCAATAATTTCCCAAGAGGTGACAGGCCCAGCTTAGGGATCTTCTGCTTGGTCCCTGCTCCTAAATTAAGAGGACCCACTTTTTTTTGTCTGGTTGTCTGGTAGTGTTAATTGCAAGTATCATGTTTGTATGGTAAAAATGGTCAAACAAAATTAGTTGTTGTTTCTTATGCTCCTTGGACAAGTCAAATATATGAGCCATAGGCTACTCAAATTAAGGCAAGAGGTGCACCTTTCGTTTTTTTTATGAAGGGTTCTTCTAGGGTGAAAGAATAACATCTCTTAAAGTGGGTCCTTGTAATTTATAAGCAGGGACCAAGTAGAAGACACCCATACTTGGTCTGCCACTCCCAGAGGTATCATTTAAGAACTCGGATGATTTTGTGGCCACGAACAAATTTTACGTGTCATAGTCACTCTTAACGACCACGGAAGATCTTAGGCCTGCTCGATCCCCGAACCAGTAAACTTTCAGTTACCAGATTGCTGCCTTTACCGACTAAGCTACCGCGGCTCCCAAAATCAGTAGTAGTGTGTGGGCGAAGGCATAACAAGTACCCCCAAGTTATTTAAAAAAAGTCTGCCCCCCAAAATCTTCTAAAAGGAAATAACATTAGACACTGCCCTCCAAGATCGGACTCGCTCTAGTATTGAGAAATTAGACTTGCTTAGAGTTCATGGACTGTCAAAAGATACCAAATTATACAGAATAAGTGACTACAACTTCAAAAATCTACCATTAGTCTCTAAATACTCCCGAGAACGACAATGAAATATAAGTATAATTGCGAATAAGTTAATGACTTTGTTCCTATAAAATGAAAATTATTGCGCTACCTTAATTGAAGCTCTTTTTTATCACGAAGAATAATGAAATGAAATATTAGAATAATGAAAAGTAATGTTGTCCCTTATTATGATATTTTTAGCCATATATATATATATATATATATATATATAACATATATATATATATATATATATATATATATATATATATATATATTACACCAAACGACCCGTTAACGCGGTAAATCCAAAAATTGTAAAATGTTTTTAAATAAATTGAACAGTTTTGATGAAATAGTAAGGAGAAAAATAATTTTAAAAATACTTGAAGCCACCACGAGAGCAGTCATCACAAACGTACTTAGATTAAATCAAAATTCCCACAACGCCTGTACGGGGATTCGATCGTGGGACTTAACCGTACTCAAGCCGATTGCACCGACCACTGCGCCACCGACACGACAGCAGTGAAGTTTCAAGCGACATTATAATAATCCCAATAATTGGGCAATTCTGGATATTTAATAAACAACCATTTTCTATCGTATCAAATTGTGAATCTAAACCTTCTCGAATCAACTTAATTACATACACACAATTTCATCAAAATCAATCCAGCCGTTTAAGAGGAGTTCTATTACAAACACACGGACAGAATAATTTTATATATAAAGATATATATTCCTCACCTTTCACCTAAAGGAGTGGTAGACCGAATGATATTAAAAATAGATGCTCTATAACATTTTATATTAATAATTATTCCATATGTTATCCTTTCAATCAATTCGAAACGCTTATTAAATCTGGGTAAACTGACTTATAATCCTCATTTCCATCATTTAAGCGGAAGTATAACTTATCTTGCCGACTAACTATCACATAGCAACTGCCAATAAAAAACGGTTTTTCTAGCGCTTGCCAAATGATGCATAAATTACTAAGCTTTTCGAAGTCATTACACCGAAAAGAAAAACGTGATTACAAGACTTTTCTTACATATTTCGTTTGAGATAAAATCCTAATACCTAACTTATTAGGACCATTTAGTTTACTGATGTAACACTTTTCTTTCAGACTTAAACTAAAGTGAAAACGAAAAAATAACTATATTCCAGAATAACATTAAAAAATAACATAATTTTCTGTATATTCATTTAACATTTTTTAATAAAACACTTTGTTGCGTGTTATTTGTCAGACATATGCCGAAATCTAGTGATTCGAGAGAAATACTCATAAGTATGTATTTTATTTCAAAATTATCCCAAATATTAATCCATTATCAATATTAATTATTTTTAATATCTAAGCAAAAAGGACTAATAAGCTCCATAATTTAATGAAGTGTATTCATTTTATAATTCTGAAAATATTCGATACTGTAAGTTAGAGATACTTTTCTAAATATCTTTCTTACTTGTTCTTATAAATTTGACATTTGATTCGGCAGCGGAAAATTGGTTATTTTACAGTGTTAAGAAGTATTTTGTTTATTTAAAAAAATCATATTTTTTAGCAAAAGAAGTTTTCTTTTATCCATCATTGGAAAACGCCGTAATTTTTATAGTTGTTGAAATTTGGAATACTTTAGTATTCTGATAAGAAAGTGTATCATTAAGAGAATAGTAAAATACAAAATAAACGTTTTCATATTTTAGACTTTTATAATAAACTGTATTTTTGAAATAGTCATCGTTCTTGCTATATTTCGACCAAATTTTAATTTTAATCTCATTTGTCATATATATCTTTCAGAAAAGTATTTTTTTTTCAAATAACCAAATTTCACAAACTTGTAAATTGCTTCTTAACTAATATTCGTTTTTTTTATATGGGTAAAACAAAGCTCTTGAATTCCAATACGAATATAGTAAGAACCGCTTAAGGGAACTAACTGGGAAGGTCTCAGAGAAACTCAGTTTTGAATTTTTATTTTAAAAAGTAGTAAGTATTTTCAAGTCTAAAAAAAGTATATAGTTTTCAAAGGAATCATTTCTTAATACTAAGTTAGTCAGAATAATGCAATAAAAACAGCCGTAGTGAAGTAAAAAAAATTTTAATTATTCGAATTTTTCTCAAAATATATTTATTTAGTAATTTGGTTAGTTTTTTTAAACGCAAATAAATAAAACATTTTTTAAAAGAAGCAAAATTTTGTATGAATATTTCTATATCGTGTTTGTTCCTATGACAAATATAGTTTATTTCTTTTATAAATATTTTTATTCATGATATTTGTAAATAAATGCCCTTTTTAGAATTTTAAATTTTTAAATTTCTTTTTATTAAACTTTGCACTAAAAGTAATGGAATTAAAATTATTTTACTTAAAAGAAAATACTAGTAAGATATGTTATGTAATTTTAAAATTAATAGAAAACAATTTAATCATACTTATGCATCACCGAGGATTGTGTACTACTATTTATAGTAAGTACCTATTTGAATTTCTATATTTAGTTTAAAAATGAAAATAATAAAGAGGTTTGAGCAATAACACAAGAAAATAAGCATGTAGTTTACATTAATATAGTATTTTAGTTAAGAGGATTCGTTTAGTTTAAAACATAGAATTTTTATAAGTTAAAGATTTTCACCCTTTGTGAAGTTTCAGTTACTTTAATGGGATTACCCATGTTCCAGATTGGTTTGAAGCTTTACTCTCTGCTTTTATGCTAAGCGAAAATCACTGACACCGAAACATTTTGCTTAAACCATATTCGGAACAGCTCCGAAGATTAATACCACTAGAGGGATTAGAACCAATAACAGACACCACTACAGAAAGAAAATCGGCACGTGACAAGAGAGTGACATAGTGCTGGAACGAATATTTGTTTTTATTTTATGGTGTTTCTATAAATCTTTCGTGGTGAACAAACATATCTTTCATTTCAGCAATAAATACCACTGAATATCATAAAAGTTTGGCTTTAGTGGATGATAAATCAATGCAAGCGTCCAGTAATTTTGTAAGAGCTATTTGTTTACAGATTATGTACTCAAGGTGCACTATTATTAAGAGTAACCAAACTTTTGCTTATGGCGGGCCTTAAATTGTTTGTGATTTCTAGTTTTCAAGATATTGTTGAAGCTTAAGGGGAATAAAAACACAATTTGGGTCAAAAAATCAAATAAAAAATTTGGCTTAAAAATTTTTGATATTCAGAGGAACCTAAAAATATATAATGCTTAATAACTGGTAAATTTTAAGACGTCAAAACAGCTGATTAATATTTGGAAACACAACCTGCCATGCCCTTTTTTTTAAGGACTTCAATACTGAACTTTGTTTTCATTCCTCTTTGGATTAATTTTATCACCCAATGGAGACAGGAAGTACACTACTCAACCCTCCACTTATTCCTCGTAATTTACATCGTAATTTAGTTTCAACAGTTATTTGTGGGAACATTTGCCCAAAACTGTTGGTCAAACAAAATTGGAATTCTCGATAAAAAATTTTATTTGAATGATGGTTCATACAGTTTCACTAAAGTGTTGGAGGCTTTGAACCAAGTTATGAAATAAGAAATTCTTTAAAAAAGATGGACTGTACTCGTGATCGAAAAGCTGAGTTATCAGCTTTAAACCTCATAAAATGTGCCAAAAGTCAGAAAATTAAAAAAATAAAAAACTTTTCTTTTATCTGACATGTCCTGCCAATATGTGTATGGAGCAGGAAAATGTTAATTATCTATAAATATGTGAGTTATATAATAGGTTTTAGTTTTTTGCATTTTTTGCAAAAGGCAATTTTTTTTACATTGGTACACTTTTTTCAAAACCTATTTAATATATTAGATTAAAACCTTCCGTACTTGTATAGGATGATTATGTCTGAAATAATAAGAAGCGGTTTGACCTAAATATAATTCTTTTTGGTGAAAGTAGAAATTTTCTCACTGAAATTTTAGTGAATTTTCCTAATTTATAGAAATAATTTTTGTAATTTTTTCTAAATGATTTAAATGTTAACCGCTTCTTATTATTTTTACTTATAGTATTTTAAACCATTTTAGAACGTTTCATGTCACAGTTTCAATAGGAATTTCAAAATGTGTACCTAAAGAACATTTTGTTTATGAAATCAAATTTACACAAACTTTGTACAGTTATAAATATTTAAAATTATACATATTAAAAATTTGGAATTTTTTGTTATATATAATATTTAATTATAATATATTCACCATAAAAATGTAGCATTGAGAAAATATTTCAGTGAGATAAAATAAAATCAAATACTGTCTAAAAACGTGCTCTGTTATCCGTGGAGATGTTCCTACTTCCCTTATCTCTCTGGCTGCTCATCCCACGATTTCTACGGGCAATGTAGCAAAATTTGATCATCCCGCAATTTTCGCGGGAAAGTGTTTTTCTTCCTTTATTGAGGAAAGCATCCCGCCTTTTCACCCTTTAACCGGTGAAATAAATTATATAAATTATTAAATGACTAATCATGTAATAAATACAATTTTATTAATAAATTTATAACTATAATAGATAATGAAATTATAGTTATAATATATAATAAATAGAAATTAGATGATTAAAGATAAAGATAGAAATTAATTTATTTAAAAAAAATTTGTGATAACAACTGAAATTGGTTTTTCAGGCAGTTTAGTTTCTCATGACAAAAATGGATATAAAAAACATTTCTAGAAAGAAAAATGCATATTTCAATTTTCCAATATATATATATATATATATATATATATATATATATATATATATATATATAGATTTAAAATATAAAAAAATACACAATATTTGAAGCGATTTCGGTCTACAAATTGAGCAGTCAGAGGGTTAAAACCTCTTCCCCTCAAGGCTCCTGAAGTGTAGCGGTAACGCTTCAGTCTTACGTGAACAAAAATGCGAATTCAAAGTCCAGCTTTGCCGTAGTTTAATTTAATTTAAATGCTTTTATCTTTCTGTTAGTTTTGGAAGTTACAAGCTCTAAAATAAAGACTCTCCAAGAGTCTTTGTCCAAGTTATCTGCTCTTTCAACTAATTGTTGACTATTAAATAAAGGACTTTGAGTATTTAATATCTCGATTTATTGCCTATCCTAAAACTTTTTATATGATGCTATTTTTAACAATTTTAACAAGATTTTTTTCTGTTAATTTCTATACTTATATTTACTATTTAGAAGTTAAGTTTTCAGGGGCAGTAAATTTTAGTACCTATAAAATTTCTCTTAAATCTTTAATGGTGTATCTCAATGTTATCGGTTCTTCTATGAACACGGCTTTGCGAAATTTCTCAGCTGCACTTGCTTTCTGATTAGTGGGTTTTCAAATTCTTTGGCTGTCTTATTCACGTCTCCTGAAATTTATCGACATAATTTTCTACAATAATTGAACTGGACAAAGCCCGTTTTAATTAAATTGTAAATCTGTGCAATATTTCCATTTGTTTCAAAGACGACAGAGATATATCATTATACTTAAGATCACGTATGTCAAACTGAAAGACTAATAAGGGAAAAATAAGGATTAACAAATGGACAAATAAGATTTATTCAAAAACCGCTAAACGATAAAAGCATATTTTTTTTAGGGAAGGGTAAGTTGTTTTGTTTTAATATCTCGATTTCTTGCCTATCCTAAAACTTTCTATGTGATGCCATTTTTAACAATTTTGAACAAGATTTTTTTCTGTTAATTTGTATACTTCTACTTACTATTTAGAAGCTAAGTTTTGAGGAGCAGTGAATTTTATTACCTATAAAATTTCTCTTAAATATTTAACGGTGTATCTCAATGTTATCAGTTCTTCTATGAACACTGCTTTGCGAAATTTCGCAGCTGCACTTGCATTCTGATTAGAGGGTTTTCAAATTCTTCGGCTGTCTTATTCACGTCTCCTGGAATTTATCGCCATAATTTTCTACAATAATTGAACTGGACAAAGCCCGCTTTAATTAAATTGTAAATCTGTACAATATTTCCCATTGATGAGTTTCAAAGACGACAGATATATATATTTATACTTAAGATCACGCATGTCAAACTCAAAAACTAATAAGGGAAAAATAAAGATTAGTAAATGGACAAATAATATTTTCTCAAAAACCGCAAAACGATAAAAGCATAATTTGTTTAGGGAAGGGTAAGTTGTTTTGTTTTGAGCAACATATGGTACAAAAGAAAAATTAAAATTAAATTAAAATAAATAAGTATTGCTAGAAGAAAGTAACTCAAAATAAAGTTTTCATTCTGACACCCTCCTTCCAAATTTAAGAGAAATCCATGTCAAAAGTCAACGATTTCTTGTAAAAACTACTCCGTTTATTCAGCGAGTGTGCGCGAGAGAACAAACAAGCGAAAATTCGAAAAAAAATAAGGACACAATGTCGCAAGAGATTTTAATATTTTTCAGTAAAACCTTTTGTTAATATTACTACATTTCGTGACATTGGGCTGACTGCGAAAATATCCTTTGGTTCTCACGTGGCCTACGCTCCCCAAGTTTTATATCCCTCCATAGAATTTTTTCCATTCACTTTTATGTAAATAAAAAATTTTCAAGGGTGTTTTCATCTTCTTTCTTCTAACATGTCTATTTTATTCAAATCTTTAGCACAGAACAGAAAATACAATCCGTCAATGTAAAGCTCGTACACTGTACTTTTCTTGTTTAATTTTACATTTTAAACATGAAATCCGCATAAACAAGTTAGGATACATAGGACAACCAACAAAGTAATAAACTGAAAACATCATGTTTCCAAAAATTGAGAGTTTTGTATTGTGCACGTGTTTGACTTTGATATTGTTAATTTTTATAAACATTTCTAAATATGTGATATGGTGTTTAAAAATTGTGTAAAGCTTAAAGTTCTCGTTTAAAATACTTTTAACAGTTTTATTTGTTGTTTAAGCAAAAATTGCGTCAAAACATTTTAAAATCTTATATTGAATAGAAAAACTCAGTGTACGAGTCATACTTCGGCTAATTGCAGCTAGTAAGCGTAAAACGTCTTCAGAAAAATGACATTACTTGCATGTGTACTTACTAATATATTTAGGGCATTTCTATAAATTCAATAATGTAACAATAAAATATAATCAGCGAAATATACTGTGATCTGATTCTTTAAATACACTGGGAATCATTTCAACATTTCGAAGTGGGTTAAAAACATTCTTTTGTCTGTCTAAAAAACTAAGAAAAGGGGAATCTAAGAAACACTATTTTCATTTCACCTAAACCGAATGAGATGTAGTATTTGTTTGCAAGATATTCTAAAGATGACAGAAAATTTTAAACTCATTTCAATAAAAAAATACAAATATTCTTCATTGATCTCAAGTCGTAATAATTGAACTTTATAGTAAAATTTTTAGATTGAATTTAATAACTGAACTATATTTAAGACAATTTCTCGAACGTTGAATAAGCTTGCATTATTTCAGTATTTATATGTAACTGAAGTGAAAAGAAAACACAAAATTTAGAACAGTTTTAAGTTTATAATTTAAAACGATTTTTTAAAACTACCTTTATTCATAGAGGAGTGAAATTCCGTATTTATTGTATATCGTCAGTAGTTAAAGTAATGAATATTTTAATATTTAAATATTATATTTTCCTAATACAGAACTGTGTAAGGACCAAATAGCTTGCCACATTTAAAAAGGGGAATTTAATTTTAAAATATAACGTAGGAGTAATTTCAAAAATTCGTTTTAAATTCTAAACTTAAATCTGTTCTACATTTTGTGCATCTTTTCTATTCACTTACATATAAATACTGAAATAAATCAAGCATATTCGTCGTTAAAGAAATTGTTTTTAATATAATTGACACTAATAAAATTCAAAGAGCAGGAAAATATATCTTTTAAGATCTCTACTCACATGAAACGTGGTATTGTTTTATCTTTAAAATAACCATACAGGAAATCTCAGGCATTATAAAGGCTTAAACAAATTGAGAAATCTTTCTCTGTACAAATTTATTATGCTTTTTAGAACTGACATAAATATTATTTCTTCCACTTAAACCTTTGTAAGAAACTCATTTAAACTTTGAAGAAAAATTTGAAGCTGTCTGCAAAGTTACTACATCTCTCTAAGTTAGTTCCATGGTCTTTTCAGGATGTGAAAAGTCTTTATAGTTCACTTAGAAAAAGTGTTGTGGCCGCAAAAAATTCGTCTGGCAGGAATAACAAAGTTTTAGACCTCCTTGAATTCGAAAACAGTTTGAGGAGAAATTGCGTTTCTTTGTGCGCATCCACATGTGTATCTTCTGGCTAGGCCCAATAATTCAAAGCTCAAATAAGCTATGTTTTATAAATTCCTTCTCTTGAGGTCTGTGGAAGCTCCTGGGATATAGCAAAAACTCCATAGCAATTTAAAACTCATTTCGGAATTCAGGGATATGTCAGAGGATCCGTAAAGGTTTAATATAAAGTAAAATAATTTTCTATACATTTTCATTTTTATGAAATCATTATAAACTAGCTGCGTTGCACCCAGTGTTTGGTCTATGCAATAAACTCTAGGTTATATATATAACTCAAAACTTAAATTATTTTTTAGATATTGTTACATGCCAACAATAAATACAATTTATAAAAACAAATAACTAATTTTCGTAAAACGAAAACCCCATTTGTTTAAATATAATTTCTTAAATAAACTTAAGAAATGTACACTAACAGAGTAAAACTGCTAAACTTGGCAACGGTTATATTTTATAATCAAAAACATAAATATCATGTGTTGGTTATATTTTTATCGGCCTTTTGTTTTAAATAAAAGGATATTTCAATCTAACTGCAATAAATTAAAACATATAATTTATAAGTGAAATTTTCTTTACGGACCAAAAAGTCACTATTATTTAGACAGTTTTAAGCAATATTTATCTGAAAAGTAATTTGTAATTTTTAAAAGACACGTAGATCGGGATCGTGTGAATGTTCACAAAAAAATGCATGATAAATAATGAAAAATCATTAAACAAAAGAACCTATTTTAAAGAAAATTTAAAAGAAAAAACAGGTTCAAGATATTTAGCATGGTACAGGCATGAAGAATGCCCGTACCGAAATTCATTACGTAGATCTCAAAATTTCATCATAATCATCTTTCATAACACAAGTACTTGTTTCGTAGATGATTGGTGGTCATTATTATAGACTAGCATAACCTGTCATATGACGGGATCAGTAAAATTTTCAATTTTCGAGAATTTTAAAGTACTTTATAAGTCAGATAAAACAAATGGTTTATTTTTTTGGTTTTGAATTATCTGGTACACGCTCAATAATTTGTTTATCTTCATACTCCTTTAAAGTCTCCCGCTACTTCGAATGCAGTTCAGAATCACGTTGAATTCATTTAGAAATATAATTCTAAGTTTTCTTAGCTACGTTTAAATTATCGTTTAAGTTCCTCCAAAAATTTTTGACCCAGTAATTTATGGAACTAAAGGAATGAAACTATCATTTCCATTACCCCCTGGAGGTACATAGAATTTGTTGTCAATACCTGAGATAAAATTTTCATTGGAACAAAAAATAATCAATGATTAAATTTTAAATTATCACATACATACCTAATCTATTATTTAAGCAAAATATAAAAGAATATTATTTGCGTAATATCGAAGTTCAGAGATAAAACGTATAAAAATAATGCAGACGATATTTAAATAATTTAAAATAAAAAATGATTCATTGAGAGATGTATAAAGGAATGACATCACAATACTAGAAATGAAATGTATTTTTTACCTAATTATTATGTGATAAATTGATAAATTTAATCACCTGCTCTGAAATGGGGAAAATAGGCTTGAAATAATGGCATAAAACCTTCGAGTAGAGGGGAAGGGGTGGATTTCTTGCATAGACGACAGTATTTTTCTCTGTGATATGAAGCATATTTATATCAGTTTATTTTATAATAGGATGGATAATTTAGGAGAAGATAAACTTTACTCGCTTTGAATTTTGCTAACCCTAATTCATCAAGAATCCAATATGGATGCATGATCCATTCCAGATCCAACCGCTTCAAAACTTCTAGGATCACTTGGGATATTATAAGGGATAGGCTATAAAAGGATTTGTCCCAAATAAAATAATGATTTAACTTAATTATGGCCTTATAAAAAGTTCGTGTCAAATCAAATATTTATAAATATTTTGTAAGGGATGAAAAGGGATTGACACAGTTTTGTTTTTATGTTTTAAAACAAAATTTTTAAACTCAATAAATATACCGTTAAATCTCTGAAAAAATGTGTTATTAGTATTTTATTTATGTCATCATTCACCTTTGAACACATCAAAGTTCATTTGAATTTTACTACATTTATATACGTAGAGTTATTTTGCTTCGTGTTTTGGAAAAAAAGCCGCCTACAAAAGTTAGGGTAACACTGAGGTAGATATATCAAATTTGGTACATTCTGTAATATCAAAAGGGCAGATCTCTTCCCAATTTAAGACTCAATAAGTCAGGAAATAAAAGTAATGTAAAAAATTTCTTAATGTATACGTGGTTTAGAACACAATGTAATAGGTAGGTTGGGAATTGACACCAAAATAATATCAAATAATGTTTATATTAGTATTTTATATAATTTTAAAATATTTTTTTAAATATTTGTTGTAATAACTTCAGCATATGCAATTCTGCTATTAATGTAGGATTAGTAGGAAATATTTTGGCTAGAACATGCATACCCATTTATTTTTTAAACAATTAATTCCAAAATACATCAATTCTATTTCTGAGTCGTGCAAACTAAAAAAATAATATGGGTTTTAAATTAATATTTTAAGTACTAAAATAATATGGATTCTATTTAATCAATGTACTTTTATATAATTTTTAATGTAATTACGAATTCAATATAGAGAATGATAAATTCTTCTTTAACACCACAGATTGTTTCCTTATTGAATTTTTCGTCCTTAGAATGTATAAACAAAATATTTTGCATTCTTTCTATAATTCGCTAAATATAGCAGCGAACCCTAATTAGGTAGCATAATTAGAATACTAATTATGGCTATATTAAAGCCCAAATTAATTAAGAACCATTGCTTATTATGAAAAAACTAGTAGACACAAGAGACAGCTATTTTGAAAACTCTGCTAATGACTGCTTTCTATGAATTACTGAAGAGGAATATCTTGTGACATACAAACAGCTGCATGATGTGAAACCTTTTCTTTTACTTTAGGACATTAGTCAGGCATAAATTTTGTCTTCTTTCTTTATATTTCAGCTAAAAGTCCTATCTCACTTTGAACGTGATGTTTATATTTTTTTACCCAATTGTTCTATTGTATGATATATCCAGGTCTAAAAATGCCACGTTCAGAATGTAAAATTTAGAACCGCGGTAGCTCAGTAGGCAAATAGTTCGTATAAAAGTATTTCCATATTTTAAATAATATTTTATCTAATGAAAGAAATTAAAATGCACACAATTCATTAATTTTATTTTTTTTTCTTCGGACCATCCTTAACCATCTGCACTACCTTATGACGCATGGTGAAATATTTAACCACACGTCCTAAACTGGCTCCATTCTATCTCCAAAAATAAGGTTTAGTAATATATAACTGGTTCAATGGCGTTCCGGAAAAGAAATCCACTGCACTCGGATCCCCGGTGCAAATAAGAATATTTTTGCCATCAGAACGAAACTTATTTCAGAGACCAGTTAATTTGCATCACAAAAAATTAGATTTCAGACAATTGAAAGATTATAGAGCCGCGGTAGCTCAGTCGGCAAAGGCAGCGACTGAACGTTTGCAGTTCTGTTTGACTGAACGGTTGCGAATTCGAGGCTGGAGCCAGCCTAAGATCCGCCGTGTTTGCAAAAGTGACTGGGGCACGTAAAATATGTTTGTGGTCACAAAGTCCTCCAAGTTCTCAAACGATACCTCTGGGGGTGGAAGGCCAAGCCTGGGGCTCATCTGCTTGGTCTCTGCTTCTAAATTACCAGGACCCACCGGGGGTAATATTACTCGTGTCCGTAGCATACCTTAAGTGACACGTGCTCCTCGGGTGGTGCTAAATGAATAATAGTTGAGCAGTCTTGTTAAGGAGCTAGGATAATGTCTGTATCTCCTTCTGCGGTGAAAAAAAAGAAATGTAAAATTTTGCCTACTATTTAGAAATTTAAAAAATCATGTATTTTTAAAAATATAAATAGGGGAATGTTCATTGTATACATTCATGATCTTAATATTTATCAATAAGTCTTGAAATATAACTGATCTCCCCTAGATTTTGTGAAATATTCACACTTAAGGATATTACTTAGAACTTTTTTTAAGCATTCGCCTATACAACGGCGTAAAATTTGTTGATCACTCTATTATAGGACCACGTTACAGATGGCTAAATTAAGCATAAAAAGTCTAAGACAGCACAAACACAAGAGATAGGTTCTCGTAAATTAGAAGCAGGGACCAACCGGAAGACTCCCAGACTTGGATTACCATCTCCAGAGGTATCGTTTGATCTCGGAGGACATTATAACCTTGTATCTCTTTTACGGGCTCCTGCCAACATTAATGTACACGGTGAATCTTTGGCATCTAATTACGCTGCTTCCCTTTTCACTGTAACATGTCCTCTATATAACGAAACATTTCAATGTAACGTATACTAATACTGACGGGCATCTAAATTAATTAGCCGTAAAATATTGAGATTTTTATTAATAACTGTTTCAATTTTTAGTTAAGTACCTCCGTTTTTGTTTGCAATCCATATTATATGTGTGTGCGTGTGTAGTGAAAAAGTCTCTATATAACGATAATTAACTGAATCCATCTAAAACAATACAACTCAAGCATACCGATATAATCATACGTAGCTGTAACAAATACTTTTAAACAGATGAGACATTGGTCTTAAAGTTCATTTTGAGAAAAAAAATAAAACTCTATTATGTGTAGAGAGTAATTTTAAATTTTAACTGATTATTATAACCTAGTACGGAGTAGAGGAAGAATTGTAATCATTTAAAATTAATTTTAAAACAAAATATCTGTACAAAGAAAATCTCATTACATATATATATTAACATTACGAACCTTGAAATTTCTGTACTCTATAACACCGTTACCTTAAAAGCGAAACTGACTTTAAACCGGGAAGGAATTTCTCAATTCAGAGTTCTAATGGTGCATCATAGAAAACAATATGCATGTACTTTGACTGGAAATCATTAGTGTCCACATCTAATTTTTTTTCAGTAATCAGTTTTTTTCATTTTTTATTACTTTAATGTAAAATTTATTGTAATTTTGTGCACTATGACACCAATGTGCGTTATCTAATAAGTAGGATAATATTTTAGGGTATTACATTTTAATAAAACTGATGAATGAACTTTGTTTATGAACCAATGGCAATACTTCTTTATATAACCTATTTAAAGGGTATGTTTTAAAGTGTTTATTTCGGATAGCGTGTTTCGTGGTATTTACTGAACCGCAGTAGTTCAGTCAGCAAAGTCAACGATCTCGTACTTGGAGGGTTTTGGGATCGAACTCGAATCGGCCTAAGATCCGCCGTGTTCATTAACAATCACTAGATTCATGAGTTCAAGTAAAATATGTTCATCATAGTAATGGTCTCGAAGTTCTCAAACGATATCTCTGGGTGTAGCAGTCCAAGCCTGTGGAGGTCATTGGATTGGTCCCTGGTTCTCAATTACGAGGACCCAGTTGAGACAAGACATTCTTTCAGCATAGCAAGGTTCGTCAAACGAAAGGTGCATCACCCCTTTCGACTTAGTTCGTGGTGCACTAGGTCTTGTCGAAGTGTGCACTTGGCTTGTCGAAGTGTCAATAACAGCAACATAGTATTATTTTACATATCATGTTTGATCAACCTCTACTACAGTTAGGCTTACACAACTTGCAAAGGAATATTACGCTGCACGCCGGACCTTTGTAAAATCGTAAAAATTATACATTTTGACTATTTTCTTATAAAATCTTATGAGTCACGTTAGTTCAGTCCCAATCTAGGTCGTTAATTTCCAAACAGGAGAGTTGCGGATTTAAGGCTCGAACCGGCTAAGGATCAAAGGTGTTCAATAATGGCAGCTGTGGCAAGTAAAATAGGTTCGTGATCGCAATTGTACTCCCAGTTCTCAAATGATATCTCTGGAAATGGTAGGTAATGCCTGAGGGTCTTCTCGTAATTTAGAAGCCGGAACCAAACAGAACTCTCTTTGGCGTTTTTTTTTTTTTTTTTTTTGGTGGTGTGTGTGTGTGTGTTAGCCTAGGAACAAAGTCTATGGAATTGTTTGGAAAAATGCTAAACAGACAAGTGAACTTAATTGAAAATTAAATAAAATTATAACAGCATCACATTGCCCACAAAATGGCCGAATGTTCAACATGAGGAATTTTGGATTACCGAGTTCATGCCTGAAAAGCCCCTGAAATATCTCCCTAAATACTAAGAGAAAGTGCAAGATAAGTATGTTGGTCTAAATGTCCTCTTTCTAGAAGGTTAGCAGGTAGGAAAGAGGCACGGAGT
Source organism: Pardosa pseudoannulata (assembly GCA_032207245.1). Taxonomy (NCBI): domain Eukaryota; kingdom Metazoa; phylum Arthropoda; class Arachnida; order Araneae; family Lycosidae; genus Pardosa; species Pardosa pseudoannulata. The sequence goes on along the minus strand of CM063505.1, from coordinate 186,289,976 downwards.
CAGGAAAAAAAATCCTTCCTCCTGAGAATGATCAAAATTCAGCAAATTCTTCAGCGTGGCATCACATACGCTTTCAATATAAGGTCCGTTTGGATAGAAGATGTAACATGTCGTCATATAACCAGTCTCGAACTAGATTGTATGGATTATTGTTATATTTTGCCTACTTTTTTTGTAACTATAAACGAATGCATCTTTTCTAGTGTAGAGTAGAAAACAATTAAACGTATTAGGATCCTTTAAGCAAAATTTAATTCCATGCTTTGAGTCTTGTAAAAGCCTCTTGAAAAAGGGAATTACACATTAACGATGCTTCGAAAATGGTAGATAGTCTAAAGTTTTTTTAATCCGTCTAATGAATAATGCAGGAGCTCGCTTTTAAATGGTACAAGATTTTCTGCAAGAGAAAAATAATCAAAACTTTTGTAACCCATTAATGGTGTAGACGATCCCAGCTGCGATTCTCAGATTTGAGCAGTATACTGTTTTCATTAAAATTCTACAGTTTTAAAAGAAAATATATTACCAGTACTTTAGATTCGTCTATTTAGTTTTCTGATGGTAAGCAATTTATTGCAATATTTGAAGAATTATTTATGAGGAAAAATAACTCACGCAATATTACTGCAGTTAAGTTTTAAATTTTTCTAACGAATACCTGCACACGTAAACGCATTTTTTTCAAATCCATCTCTTTTGAATTGTGATTGGTTTTAACACAAAACTGTTGAAAATATAACATTAAGTTTCATAATGCCATCTTTTTTTCCAATTATCTTATAGTTGCTTTTTAATTTAATATTCCCCTTTAAATATAACTGATTCACGAGTTTTTTCCCCGTTCACATATATACATATATGTTATATATATATATATATATTATATATATATATATATATATATATATGTGTGTGTGTGTGTGTGTGTGTGTGTATGTGTGTGTGTGTGTGTGTATGTGTGTGTGTGTGTGTGTGTGTGTGTGTGTGTGTGTGTGTGTGTGTGTGTGTGTGTGTGTGTGTGTGTGTGTGTGTGTGTGTGTGTGTGTGTGTGTGTGTGTGTAATAAGACGGATTTCACGATGGGTCGGTGTATTCATGGCCCATAAAAATGACACCGTTTCAGTTAAAAACCTTTATTAACAGAAAATGGGTGGATGATTTCCCACTTCATTATAGGGACAGGACAAACTGAGGGTTTAGCTAGCATAAATATAGAAGTAAAAGACCCTTAACACCTGGGTTAACAACTCAGTTAAAATCTGTGTAAATATCTCTAGGAAAATCTGACTGCGATAGCTGCGATTTTGTTTGGAAATTTCCTAAATTGTCCGTTAGTGCAATGTAAAATTTTTGCCCTTGATTTAAGATTTGAAAACCCCTCAGAATTTTCTCGGGGTGTCTTAGGGGTTTTATACAAAATGCTTACGTTAGTTTCCCGACCTAGTTTCCTTTTCCTTATATATATAGAGAGAGCGAGAGAAAGAGAGAAATGTGTGTGTGTGTGTGTGTTAGAATTTTAGGTTAAAAGCATAAAAGATGTGATAGTTTAACAAAATATATATATATTTAATGCATGGAAATTTCGATTACTAATACGTCATATAAAGCAGGTTTGGTTTGGAGAGCTACGTGCAACTGTTTTGCTCACGAGGGTTAATGAGTACGGGATCTACTGCTTGAAGCCAATTCCGAACGTCTAACATCCCTGTCAGCAACAGGATTAAAACCCGCTAACTTCGTTATCGATAAGCAGCGCTCTAAAATTTGGCCATCGTTCGGTACAGTAAAGCAGGAAATGATAAAAAAAAATTAGTTTGAAAAAATTCTAGTTTTTTGCCTACAAAGAGCTATAGTTATACATAGGCTGATATGCAAATATGAGTAACATTGGTTAAATAAGATACGTTTAAACTATTTATTCCACCGTCTAATAAGAGGCGTGTCTATTTTACAGTTAAACAAGCGTCACATAGAGCTCCTATATTGTTAAATCCTATTCTACCAAAAGCGTTGATTTCCACGTCTGAAAGGTCCTTTGGAAAGGTTGTCAACATACTGCTCTATGAGGTGGAGGTCTAGAGATTTCGCTATCTACCCCATATGGTAAATATCCTTTTCTTCCAGATTATAATCTACAAATAAAGCTCTTCAGGATCAAGCGATGTCCTATATAAGAATTGGTCCTCCACTGCCCCTCAAAAAAGCCGTTTGAAAGTTTGAAAATCTCACCCCTATCTATGTATAATGCTTCTAGGTGGTCAGTTCGTATTTTTTCCGAAAGCAAAATTCTAACTTTAGAGGAATTAAAATTAAGGCATTAATTAAAACAATTAAGCATTAGTATTATGTGGAAAAATATAAGAGAAATATCACTCCAGTTAGAGATAATTTATTTTACACTAAATATAGATTAATTCAATTGTCCCAAATATCTCTGCCCACCATTGTTTTAGTTGTTTTGTTCTGCAGTACAGTTGAGGTTTACACCTAACAACAACACCCAAAGAGAAGAATGATTTCAAAGCATAACATTTTTATAGTAGCATATTCGCAGCTGTACGTTACAGTATGCTTGGTCTATGTTATATTTATACAAGTGAAAATGTGGGTTCAAATTCCAGCACTTTCTCATTTTTTTCCATGAAACTTGCTTCTCATCTAAAGAATATGAATCAATTACTCCCTCTAGTTAAGTAATTAAACTAATTATTCCATTCTAGTTTTTTTACGTTACGTATGTGGACCTTCCTCATACGGTGAATATACTGTTTTTCGCTAGATAATCTTCAACCAGAGAGACTCGGTGTGATCGAGCGATATCCTCCTAAAACTAATTGGTCCCTGAAACCCACTGCTCCTCGAAAATGCAGTATAAAAGGTGTGTATGTGTGTATATGAATGAATATATATATATATATATATATATGTAATTTATCAAAAGTTATTTTCCCTAAAGTTCAAAACTCTCCCCCATCCACGTTCTATTTCTTTTTATCTTAACTCTCCCAGCCACCCGAAGGAAGCCAAGGATATGAATCATTGATATTGGCATTCCTCTCACACTTCCCAAAACTATAAATTGAATTATAATTTGCTACATATAAGTATTTTTTAACCCAGCTGTACATTCTCCCAGAAAAACCTGTGAAGATTTTCAGTTTTAATAGCATTGTTTACAGTTTCACCAATAATGTTTTAAGGTGCCCAAAATAAATGCCGATCAAAAGCTCTTATCACGTGAAAAATTATTCTCATAATTTTTTTTCTCCTTGGAACTGGCTTTTCACAGATGCACGTTTGTCTCTCGTGTGTCTAAGACGCGTTCGTCAGCTATCCATCATTAACATAGAAATAAAGGATTTTTACAAAGTATTTCACCTGATATTGATGCTTGAGAGAGAACCTTTTTCGCCACGATGGCTGTAAATGAATTTCTTAGTATAACTATGGGATATCTATAACTATAAGGCGATTTCACGCAGTAGGGAAAATTCTCAAATTATGACAATTCTGGCTTTAGTTTCAAACGGAAGGGCAGTTTATTGTTTGTCTATTGGCTGTTGTAAACATGAAAATGAATGGGAAGGGCATTATAGTAGTTCGTGACGTTGAGACAATATTGTGCTGAAAAACACGTGTCTAAGCTTAAGACATGATATATGTAATGTATGAAAATTTAAATAAAACCCATGTAAATTATATTTCCTAATTTTAGTTTTATATGGTTATGAAGAGGAGAACCTCAATACAAGAGAGCAGTCTCTAACCTATTTCATCAATAACATTTACACTTACAATTTTTACTTCTTTATCCATTTCTAAACTTACGCTATTCCGCATGATGCATTCGTAATCTAAGCACTAATTTTGCAATTTTGAGTGACCAACTGGCCGTTATTAACTCCAGGAAGTATAAATTAACATTTTTGTGTGGTAAAGCTACTCCATCTCGATTAAGAAAGTGAAGCTTTTATCCATTTACTATCAACAGTCTTAGCAGGCAAACGTGCAGCTTAAGTGTGAAGCATTGAATAAAGATTGTATACTGATGTCAATTTGAAGTGAAATAAGGACGAAAATGGACTGCCCGTTGTTGAGTTTTGTCTCGCAAAACAAATTCCTGTTAGTTTTAACTTTTTCAGATAATTAAATATTGCTGCAATCATTGAGGAGACATTATGGCGTTTTGTGCCGTTAGTGTTTTTCACTGTTACCGTGGCATAACATATATATGTTACGGCCAAATCGCATATTGGCCGGGGCGTATGGCCGATGTCCGATGTGCTAGAATTGAATAGGGTATATGCTACTTTGGCTGGCCACTTCCCGAAGTGCCCGGAACTCTCTGGCCAATGTTCGATGTACTTTAGAACTGTATTCTAGAAGGGAGTTTTCCATTTTGCAAAAGAAACTCTTTACATTGGCATCCGTAGGCACAGAGGAAAAATCATTACGAGCCGTTGCCTCTTCACAATCGCTCACTGGAGGCCAAGGCTACACTCGGTGCAGTTGCATACCAAGTGCTCAACAAATCGCTGCAGATGTAAAAATAACAAACTGCTGTGCAATTCGAAATGCCATAAAAGTTCATCTTGTTGTAACACTTGATGATGCTGATAATTTCTGTAATAAACTAATTCACTAGATAATGTGATTATCTTTTTGTTTGTTTTCTCCAAGGGAGAGGAAATTTTCATAAGAGACCAGGAGATTTTTGGTACTCTGAGATCCTTACTCACTAAAACTTCTCCCTTCCCACCTAGGGCCACCATATCTCCTTAGCGTTTGTTCCGCAGACGCTAGAAGCCTAAGAAGGGCGGATCCTTCGGAAATCTACTCTGTGGCAGCTATAATGTGATTATCATTAGCATTACGGTACACAAACACCTAAAATTTTCTCATGACTTTTTTTCTTCTGACTTTGGCCGATCGCCTCATGCCAGTTTCCGAATTGGCTGGCCAAGCCCCGAAATCATGGAGAGATCGGACATTGGGCGGTGATTGTGAGGAGATATTGCCTATTTCACGATTTGGCCAGCCATTTCGGGAACTGGCCGAACTTCGGGCTTTGGCCGTAACATATACATAAAGTACAAAATTTCTCTCGACCATGATAAAATAGCCCCTATTATTTTTAATACCTTGAGTGCCACGTCAATTTTCAGAAATCTGGCCTAAAAGGGCAATTTGATTTAATCAGATTATATTATTAAAAACTTTAATTTGTGGACAGAAATTCAACAAAGTCCCGAATTATTTATTTTCCAAGAACATTGATTTTTTGTTCTTTATCCGGAACCCATCCATCGATATTAGCACTGATATACTACGAGTTTATTCGTAGCTGCATAAAAATGGCAAGTAAACACAGTACTGGATAACTCGTAGTTGGCGTCCTAGAAAAGAACGCAATCTACGAGTTATCTCGTAGTTGGCAGTCAACGTGTGAATTGCCCGCTATTACTGGGTAAAGCTTTAGCCTAAGTCATCCACATTCGGAACTTCATTACAAGGAAACAGCGAAGTCTGTCGTGAAACTTAACTTTAAGATTAACGAATAACATATTTTCGTGACAAGAGCAAAGCATGAAATCTTAGACGAAAACACTTTTCTGTTACAAAGTTTACCCACAGCGAGAGATGTGACGAAGTCTTTTCCAAAAAACCAAAAACTTAGACAGCGGTATTGACAGTCAGAAAGGAAATTAGATCACTAGAAAAGTGAACCATTTTTATTGAGACAGCTGGTAAATATGATCTGTGGACAAAAAATTTGCATCTATTTCATCGTTAGCTTTAAGAAAGAGGTTGAAAGAACTTTAGCATCGAATACTCCCTTAAATAAGATATACGGCTGGGAAAATAGATATCGTTACGAATTTGTTTAGTGAACCGTAAACTTAACATGGGACTCTTTATTGCGAGTTACCGGCTCGTTGGCGACAGTTTTGGCAGCTTATTTTTGTCACCAAGTATTACCAAATGTTGCCAAGTGTGGTGATATGTGACAACTTCCGGTTCCGTTTTCTGGAATATTCCAGCAGTTTCTTCGGGCCTATATCAGGCAGTCTCAGTGCCAAAACGGGAGAGAGTCGTTAAGTGAATCTCTCGGCTTACAGAGTACGTACGGTATGTCGTATTTTCCAACTGAATGCTAATAAATGATATTTCGTGCAGTAGTCTTTAAAGTCCATTCGATCCCCGAATCCAGCTTTAAAGTTCGTAACAAAGAAGAATGAGAAAGGGAGAACGAGAATTTCAGAGAAATATTTTTGAAGTGTAATAATTTGATACATTACATTATATATAATATTACATTATAACATTACATTATAATATTATATATATGGGTGTGTGTCCCATGCATTTTCAGCACATGAAAAAATACGGATAAATCTAACAATTGTAGTATAATAAAAAATTTTTACTCTATACAAGTATTAATTTATTTTCCTGGGCTTGCTAGACTAAAGTACGTCTTACAATGGCAGTTGTGGCATCAAAAAATGGTTGAACTTTACAATGGTTGATTTATAGTTAACTACGCATCATCTACCGATCGTCTTCACAGCACAATAGTTCTGCACAGAATTCTAGAAGAATATACACATTTACGGCCGATGTGATACCCACAGAGAGAGAGTTGCGTGTTTTTGTTTTCATGAGAAATAATCTAGATCAGCAACTTTGTGAGGCAAGAGCAAACCTTGAACATTTGAGAAAATTCTTAAGTACATACGCAACAATTTAATTATTGCAGAGACAATACCATTTCCCTGGGATAGCTGAATTCTTAAGTACATACGCAACAATTTAATTATTGCAGAGACAATACCATTTCCCTGGGATAGCTGAACAACTGCCTGAAAAATGCATCCAGGACAGAAAATTAGTATTTATTCCGGAATTATTTTTTCAACATGAGAAATAGAAGTTAAGTCTCAAAACATTCCTTTATCTTTCATTTTATGGCTGGAAAGTTGGATATTAAAAAATATAAAGGAGGAGGGATAAAAGGATGAAGGAAAACTTTGGGCAGCTATTTTAGGGGTTTATATATATATATATATATATATATATATATATATGTGTGTGTGTGTGTGTGTGTGTGTTTGTGGAGCTATAACGAGTTGGGTGATAAATTGCTTTTTAAACATTTTCTTTCCTGCCTAAATTTCAAACAGGAGGAAATCATATATGCATGAATAAATGCATGCTTTAGAATTTTGACGCATATTATGCATTAAATAATTTTAGAAGCAAACTTACAAAATAATAATTTTTTTTTCTTCCTAAAGTTTTTCTCAACATCATTTTTTACAATCAGACATTTGCTATTTTTTTCTTCTGCAGTATCGAAGTTCTTTCGTTATTAACCTTCCCTTAATTAGATTTCTGTCATGTATTCAATTATTGTAATAAATTAATTGTATTACTCTATGCGGTCTTAAAGTGTTGAAGCTCATAGTCAAATCATTTTTTCTGAAACTCTTCTCATGAAACTAGATTTGCATATACATACTGCGTTGATATTGTTACATTGATAGAAATGGTACGGTGACCTGAATCGCACATCAGTTGGCGTCACATTTGAAACTGTATAGGAGGTCACAATAATATTACTACATACCTGTATGTGCAACCGTAGACATAATACCACCAAAGTCATTAATCACAGATTGGCAATCTGTATTGGTCTGTTGGTTCTCTATATCATTATGGCTTATATAGATTCAATCTTTCAGTATCTATTGTTAACATATGCAATCTTTTTGTGAGGACCACTTGATACCAGAATTCAAGACTTCACAAGCATGTTTAAGAAAAGAAATTGATAGTTTAAAACCTGAAAGGAAGTTTAGTGTGTAGAGAAATCAAAACAAATAACATTGGATATGGGTTGTTAATGATAACACATATTTGTCATAATTAAAAATACTGAAATTGATCAAATTTTATTTAAAAACGGTTAAGAGTATTAATTGTGCACACTATTTAGACAACGTTGGTTTGATAGAGGGAAAAGGTGCAATAGGAACGTCTGTAAACGTGATTTGTTTGTTTATATACATACATACTGTGGAACATGCTTAAGCAGCTTCCTCGTTTCAGTTTTATTTCCCCCAAACCTACCTGTTCCTTTAATGGTGAGATTTAGTTAATTTTTTTTTACCAAGAAAAAGATGTATTCATGGAAGAAATTAATAAGAAGCAATAAATATCATTTCAAAATTTATATTACAATAACACTTGTTAAAAATCAATATGTTTTGACTTGAAATATGAATTCTCGGGAATAATCAAAATTATTAAGGTAAAATATAGTAATATCATTTATAGGTTCCTTTAGTATTTATACGTACCTAATATTTTTGTTAACGTTAGCTGAAACCCTTTCAGATTTTCTTGGTTATAGTAGTTAATATTTTAGAAGTTTTGAAAATACATATTCTAGATTAAATTAAAACGTTAAATTGAATGCAGTTGGGAAATAGCACTATGTAACTAATAAAAAGTCTTTACAGACTATCTATTACAAGAGTAAAATATTTTATGCAACGCATATTTCAAATTTTGCTCTTTAAGAAGTTTTAATCTTTTGGTCGCTTGGAAGACTTCTTAAATGGGCTCCACTCATTAATATATATATATAATATATTTGTATAGCTTTATGTATAATATATATATATGTATATGCATATGTATATGTATATATATATGTATGTATATGTAATGTATATATAATAATAAATAAAATATATGTAATGAAGAAAAAAAAGTATTTTTGTATATTTATATATATATAAATTATATATATATATAAAAAAAAAAAATATGAAGTAACTGACATGTACAGTATATGTATAAAATTCTTTTTTTTTTTTTTTTTTGTATATGTATATGTATTTTTTTTTATATATAAATATATTCATATATAAATATCACATCATATACACACACACACACTCATATATATATATATACATTATACATAACATGTACATATATATATATTATTATTCTTTTTTATTTATATATATACATATATAAACCATTTTGTGTTCTAGATGTATTTATAATTATGTTTGTATATATATATTAATCCAGAATTAATATATATATTTATATTATTTATATATATATATTATATATATATTATTTGTATTTGAGAGGGCTTCACAATATGTATCATTCAAAAGGTCTTTGATACTGTCTTTCTCATGAATTCATCATAAAAATTACGGTGTTCTTCTTTCCTAGGTAATATGATAAGCATCTCATAGATTGTTTTTTATGAATAATTGATTATTGTCTGAAAATAAGCTCTATCGAATGTCCTAGGTTCATTCCTTTTACACTTAATGTGGCCATCATTCAAAGGATGTCTTCTATACTTTAGAATAAAAAATAATTAATACATGCATTAAGAAAACATAACAGAAAATAATAGTGCTATTAAAAATATCTATTTTTGACATATAATACATCTACAGTAGATGTTGTAAGTAAAGAATTTATATGTGTGACATATTTTAAGTTTATATACGTATACTTTAACAAAATGCTATTGTGTAAGCAATAGTTAACAAATTTCAAAGAAATTTAACAGTTAGAAATTCATGGGAAATATTTGAGCTATTCAGAAATTATAAAAGATTTTATTACAGAATTATGTTTAAAATAATCATTCGTTATAATTCACTGCATGTTATGTTAATAATTATATGCATTAAAAGAGGAGATATACAAAATACTTTCTTATTTTCAACCTTACTATATTTCATAATTAAGTAAAACAAATTTTCTGGTAGTTTTGGTTCACTTCAGTGCTTTCCAACTTTATTTAACCCGCGGGCCACAGAATAAAAAAAATCTTTATATTTTAAGTTTAATTCTATTTTACACAAATAAATTATTTAGAGTAAATCGATTGCATGTAAAACAGAAAACTCAGCAAATTGATAAATTTCTCTTATCTTATAAGTCTTGAAGATTTATCCATTCTCAACCTATTAATTTTGCCAAAATATTTAAATCTTTCTTGTTTTAAAAAAAAAAAATTTTAAATAAAGTGGTATCTTTCATAATTATTTTCTAAAAATTTTTATGCAGTTCATATTTTTTTAGCCTTCTAAAATTTTCATAAACCTCATTTATCAAAAATGTTTACTGCATTGCAACAGTCAGTTTTCGAGTAATATTTATTCTAGTTTTTATCATAAATAAACTAGCAAATAGCCCTCATATGACGGGATTAGTAAAAATTTTAATTTGCCAGAATTGTAAAGTATCCCATGAGGCAGTTAAAAAAAAAGATTTGTCTTATGGCTGAGATTTATCTGGTACATGCTCAATAATTTGTTTATCTTCATACTCCTCTAAAGTCTCCCGATATTGTGAATGCAGTTTAGAATTACGTTGAATTCATTTAGTCAAACTGTGTTATTATGTATAAAAAACAAACACACAAACTAACAAACTTCTTAGTTTTTAAACATATACAACGCTAGATATTTATTAGTCTGTGAAATAGACTCCTATACTTTTGTGAAAAGAATTTGTTGTCAATACCGGTGATAAAATTTTCATTGCAACAAAAAGCAATCGATGATTAAATTTAAAGTTATTACATATATACCTAATCTATTATTTATTCAAAATATAAAAGAAAAGTATTTACGTTATATCTCAGTTCGGTGATAAAACATATGAAAGTAATGCAGACGATGATTAAATAATTTAAAATAAGAAATGATTAAATGAGATGGTTAAAGAAATGACATCATAATACTAGAAAAAATGTTATTTTTACCTATTTATTATGTGATAAACTTAATAGCCTGCTCTTAACCGGGGAAAATAGGACTCGAAATAATGGCATTAAACGTTCTAAAAGGGGGGAGGGGGATTTCGAACTTGCTTTGAATTTTGCTAACCCTAACTCATCAAGAATCAAATATGGACGCCCCTATCCATTCCAGGTCCAAACGCTTCATAAATTTGACGACAGACGGACAGATAACTAAGGTTATTGTTATATAGAGGATTATAATGCTCTTTATACATAGTAAATTATTAATACAGGAATTCAAAATTTTTCTCGTTAAATTTTGTTTTACATTTCGTGTACAAATTTGTTTTTATTGTAATATTTTCCTCGTTTTAATAATGTAATATTTTGAAGGCTGAGGGAGACAAATTTGATCTATGCCCTGGGTGGCGGCAGAAACCTTCGATGCGCCACAGGATATATGACAGACGTATACACATACACACAGAGACATAATTAAAATAATATTTTGGATTTATTGAAGTTAATAACATTTGTCGCTATTTATTCTATTATCGAGATTGATTTTTTTTTCTAATTTAAATTATATTTCCTACCTATATATTACACGCGGAAAGTAAAAATAGAGTGCATTACATAAAACTAAATGAGCTTTTTTCCATTTAACTTCCCGTAAAAAATCATTACCCTGTATAACTTTTTCTCTTTCTATGTTATTATTATAAACAATATTTTAAGTAAACAAATAATGTAATCCTAACAATCATAGTTTTTTCAACTTTTTTCAGAAAAAAGTCATTAGGGGCGTTTAATATTACTTCAAAAAAAAATCATAGCAAATTAATTAAACTATACACTGAAAAAATGACTTGGAATAATCTTTTTATTTTATTCCTGTTAAATTGAACATAATAGTGCATGTTTTGGGGATAATCTTTTTGATAAAACAACTGTAGTTCGTTGGTTAAAATTTTTATCATGATTTTTAATTTAATTTAGTTGATCGTAATGTAGCATATTAAGGAGTTGGTTTTCGATACCTAATATAATTTAACTCGATTACGGATTTCATTGTTTACCGAATCCATCTGGAAGGATGAAAGGAACCTTCACATTTTTCCACAAGTATAACGCAAACGTGAATTCGCTACTCATAAAAAGTCCTTCCCACCAAAATGTGCGATTGTATATCCATCTCCGTGATGCATTTGCAGCAAAGCAGAAATCTAAACATCACCTAGACCAGTGGTTGTGAATAACAAAGAATTTTTTTAATGACTTAGATTTTGATTTTTATAAAAATCTTTTTTATCATAAAAGGTAATACAGATTAAAAAATACTAAAAAATTAATGTATGTATTACAAATTTATTTTAAAAGGCTTCCAAAATAGAATTGGCTAATTGATTTTCATTTTATATAATGTGTGTGTATATATGCATACCTATACATATACACACATTATATATATATATATATATATATATATATATATATATATATATATATATATATATATATATATATATATATATATATATATATATATATATATATATATATATATATATATAGTCGCATAGATGAGGTGAACGTGGTGAATTCAACGAAATCGCTCAAGACCAACTCAAGATTTTATTTCTCCGCAACTGAAGGAATCTCTGCTTTTATACAGTTTTGGAACCTTCCAAACTTTGAAGGCTCGCAGAAAATTAGGAACTACAATTTACATAAATTTCCATGATCAAATTAAACTAAAATAAAGTAAATTAAAATTAAAATAAATTTTTAAAGCCAACTTGCCTCGCTTACTTTCGAACCCTGAATCTCCCATTCACAAGTCCGCTGCTTTACCGACTAAACCACGAAGCCCTTGATAAAAGGAACGATTTTCGCTACAATACACACACACACACACACACACACACACATATATATATACATACATACATATATATATATACACATATACGTATACACACATATATACACACATATACATATACATATATATATACATATACATACATATATATATATATATATATATATATATATATATATATATATATATATATATATATATATATATATATATATAATATATATATATATATATATATACACACAATGGAAATAGAGGGAATCATGTCGGTCTCTTAATAAAATTGAGATTTTTGCATATCCGTGTATGATATACTCTCTTCAATATGTATAAAAATACTACTCGAATTTCTTAAGTTGGAGGATTTACCAAAAAAGGAAAAAACGGTATGAACCAATATGAATTCAATGTAAAGACCATATTTTGGACACAGTTTGTTTAGTTTTAGTATCTTCTTAAGTTTACTCTCTTGTGTATTTGTTCAGTCTCAAAGATATTTTTATATAAAGATTTTCACTAAAAAGGAGTCAACTCACATAAATGTGAACATATTCCTTTTACCCATTCCTGAACGAAGCAATACAACTCCGGAGTAGCAGAGTCCATAGCTAAGTCATCACTTCGACTTCCTGATATAGCAACTGTTGTTTTTAGAGAGAACGTGAACTTAGTTTCGAGTTCTGAGTGGGGTGTGAGGGAGAGAGGAATAATATGTTTAATCGAGCCACAATTAACTAATTTTGTTTATCCCTATACCTCCCTGTATTTAACTCTCCTAAATGTTTATTAAAGTAATATTCGTAATATATTTTAAGTATTAAGAGTTATTCTTCTGTGTCCTGAGTTTCTCTCCTTCACACAAATTTTGGAAAAAAAAACTTTATGACTTGTAAAATTTGAAGTTTGTGACATAGCCCATTTTACTTACGATCTACAGTTGTGCTTTTAGTTATTCTTTGTACATATAAATACTGGATGCAGGGAAATTACTGGGCTTTGATATCACTTGAGGTAAATATCCACTCATTAATATCCAGTCTTTAAGTCAATCTTAAATTTTCTTTCTTCAGTTGAAAAATTAAAGTTGTATGATAAGAAAGAAACTTGCTGTGGTTGTTAAGATACCTAGGGAAGATTTCAAACCTAACCTTTGTTTGAATAATGAATGATAAACACATAAAAATGCTGAATCAATCACAGGTGATTATACTGTTTATTACTAAACGTAGACGACTCCGGTGATGGACTTGAGGAATATGCTATTTTCTTTTCGAAGCAGGATTCCATTTCAAGCGGAATACCAATTTAATCTCATATATGAACAAGCCTCATGTGGATTTGAACCTTTGCCCTCCAATGTACGAGGCGAAAAGGAAATAGAAGTAAAAGGTTTTATATAATTTTAAAAGTCAGAACTAAAAATAACTATCGTGTTTCTGTTAATAAATTTTTCGGAGTTTAAAATAATTGATTTTTTTTAAGCCACCAAATTAAATTTGACATTTTTTTTCTGTACACATTAACAAAAAAAATTCAATATCACAAAAATTTGAAATATTTTCAATTTTCGCACGAAAAGGATATTATATAATTTTTTATTTAGTTTCTGTGAAATATATTCCTTCTGACTTTGTAAGAAAAAAACCAAAATTAAATGACACAATAAACAAAAAAAATTTCAAAATATAATATTTCACTGTTGAATTAAAAAGAAACGTTTCTATTCATTCCGTTTGGATACCTGAAAAGAAAAACACACCGACGAGAGGAGTGAGAGATTGATTGAAATTTTTTTATAAAAAAAAAATATAATATAAATAAATGGTTACAAAAAAAAAATATCTTTCATCCTTTAATGAAACGAAAAATATACCAACGACGAGAATGTGTTTAGAGATTTGATTGTAAGCAAAATCCTTTTTTTATATTAAGTTTTAAAATAACGTGAAGAGATTAAAAAATACAATCTTTTAATTAAAATAACCAACAAAATATATAATCTTAAATAAATTGCGATTATTTCCTTAAAATAAAGAAACTATCTTTTTTCTTTATTTCGAATGCGAGGTGCGGGGCGAATGGTTGGGGGTCGGGGTGGGTTCGCCCCTATGGCATGGAGGGGTGGGGGGGCCGTTCGGGTAGCGGGCGCTCCCGGTGCCAATCGGGCGTAGGAAAAAAGCGCAAAAAAAAAAACTAGCAAAAAAATAAACAACAAATAGATAAAAAATCAAATGCTGCCCAATACCATGCTTCAGAAAGAAATTATAAACTTTATTTGGCAGAAATTTTTACCCACAGGTTTTCTTGGACTAGTATAGGCAAAATGTACCTATGACTAACTTTTGATAATAAACTGAGTTGAAGATACCAGATTGAACATTTTGACAAGAAACTTGTGAAAAGATTGCCAAAAATTACTTTAAAAGCATAACCGGTTTTCTTTGAGTTTATTACCG
Organism: Pardosa pseudoannulata; assembly: GCA_032207245.1. NCBI lineage: Eukaryota > Metazoa > Arthropoda > Arachnida > Araneae > Lycosidae > Pardosa > Pardosa pseudoannulata. The sequence continues at coordinate 186,274,844 of CM063505.1, read as the reverse complement.
TTAGACTCTTGACCGTAACCAGGGCCTGATTATCGCACGGGCACTTGGGGCCCTGGACATGAAAATTTAGTCAAGTGCTTGAAACACACATTAAGTGGGGAAAAACTGCAAACTTACACTATCATTGTTAAGTTTTATTAAATTATTGTACGAGGTAATTGTGTTTGTCATGAACTATATTGTTTCCTATTTACTTTAATTTTACTGTTATTTACCTGATAATTAATTCCCTCAACAAACCTGGTGCTCTTTTTATCCTATGGGTTATTGCATATTTATAAAAGAGATTATTAACAACGTACCACTATAAACCATTAAATCATCTCATCAATTTAAATTATTTTTAATTCTATTATTATTTATTTTCTGCACCACAGAGCAAAAAAGTGGGTCACTCTAGGTCTTAAAAGTCCTTAATTTTTAGCATGGCTAAACAGAGATAATGATGATTACGTAAAATGAAAATTTAGTGTTTTTGATTTTGAATATTACTTTAATGCTAATTTCTTAAATCTGTTTGATAATTCAATGTTACAATTTTTTATGGCTGTAATGATGATAATATAACCACAAATTACAATATAACCACAAATTGAATATTAGTCGAACCCTGACCGTAACTACAAAATATTTAACTAGTCTGCATGCGTTTGAAATTTTGATAAGTTTCAAAAATTTATTGAAGAAATTTTAAAAAATCTTCAAAAGTTAGAACTCGATATGAATCAAGGGTGCAGCTAACACAATTCCCATAAATTCAGCTTTACACTTGACTAGCATATTCAGTTTCTAATTGAGGAGAAGGCCGACATGATTTGCGAAATACTGCTGAGACTGAGTAGATGTTCAATGTTAGTAGGTCCACTCGAGATGCCGTTTATATGGGATCTCAGAATACAGGCAGGTAGGAAAGGCCGACACTAATGGTTCGAACTTAATTACTCGCATACTATTAGAAATTCATTCGAGACCTTGATTTATGGGATTTCAGATCGTATAATCAGTAACCGGCATGCCAGAATTTCTCACTGACATACTGCAACCATGTAAACACAATGTGTATATCTGTATATCAGAAGTAAAGGATATTATATTTTTATTTTAAATTTAGATATTTTGTATGATTTGCTTTCCTCGTTTATGTGATAGACATTACCACCAATTCCTAAATTTGACAGATATAATAAATTGGGAAAAGAACTATAAACCAACATGATATTGAGGTAAAGACCCTCATTTATACATAAAACGGATTATTTGTGCTATTTTTGTATGTTTACAAGCCTTATATTAGTCTTGTTATCTCAAACTACTCAAACTACTATCTTTTCTGCTGAAGTCTTTGCTATCTTGAAGGCTTTAGAAGAATTGGTGAATTGCAATAGTAAATATTTTATTATCTATACAGACTCCCAAAGTGTTCTAAATTCATTGCAATCAAATAACTGTATTAATTCTATTATTTTCAAAATTCTTACTTCAATAACTAGCCTTACTTCCATAAGAATCTCTCTAGTTTTTAGCTGGGTTCCCTCTCATATCGGCATTAAAGGCAATGAACTTGTGGACATGACTACCAGGTCTGCAAGTGACTTTCTCAACACTGGTCTTCCTTATCCTGACTTGAAAAATTACATCAAAGATCTTTTACACAATAAATGGCAGATCTCCTGGGATAACATTCCTTCAAATAAACTGCGGAAAATTAAAACAAACATAACTAAATGGCTCCAACTCCCTTCTAGGAGACATGACGTAATACTCACTCGTCTACGAGTGGATCATATCAGACTCACCCATGCCCATCTCTTGCTAGGTAAAGCTCCTCCATAGTGTGTGTATTGCAAGACACCTTACACATATCTTAACGTCCTGTGTTTGTTTTAAATCAATGTACATAAAATTTTTTGGTAATCCATCGCCGAATCTTAATTTAATCATTGGGAAACTCCACATCCAAACTTGTTCCCCTTTCTTCATCGAACTGGCTTTTATACCGAAATATGATTTTTGATTGTTATTCAATTTTCTAATATTCAATTTTTAATCTTTCAATTTTCAATTTTTTTTCACTTATTTCTTAATCTTTTAATTATTTTATAGCTTAAATTCTTAATTCTTCACTCAATTTTCAATTTTTCTTTATTTGTATATAACTCAATTTTTATTCATGTTTAATGTTGAATGTTTATTTTTATTGTTACTTTAAACAGTGTTTGAACCTCTCCTTTTAATTTGTCTCAAACTTTATCTAAATTTTGGCTTTAGTTTATTTTTACATCTTGTTTGGCGCAGTTTGTCCGTAGAAAATTTAGCGCCACTAAACTTCAACCAACCAACCAAACTACTCTAACTACGTTTATAATGCTTTTCACTAAATGTAGCCGAACTCAAACAAATATGTTAAAGATCTTTATTATACTTTCCTACAAATTGAAATTTGTGAAATAAAGTTCTTTTCTTCGCATGTATGAATACATACATCTACACACATATGTGTGGATGTGTGAGTCATTAAGTGAATGAAGTAAACGTAGAAAAATCTGGAGATAGATTTAGAATATTTTATCCATATGATGTAGATCCAATAAACTTAGTCCAATAAATAAATGATGTAGATTTACTCTGACAGCCGTGGCCAAAGAATCTTTATTTTCTGGAAAAAAAATAGCTTTTTACTTTCAAATCCCTAAACACCTGAAAATGTGTCTACTACAATCATTTACAATTAAGAAGGGAGTTTTCTCACTGTCTGTCCTAATATAGACTTCTAAAAAGGGATGATGTGGCGTGATATACCTTGCAAGGGCAAAGTTACTCATTGGTGAAGTTGATATTCCATGTTATGTGTTCTCAGTCATGAATAAATTTCGACATCGAATTAAGATTAAATATGAATGTTAGTTTAAAAATTTATCAAGCTATTTTTTTTACTATTATACTGTTCCGCAAAGTGTGGTGAAAGATGCAAAAGAAAAACCTTCTGTAAAGAAATGGCACATTTAATGAGTGACCAACTAGCCAAATAAGGGAAATCAGTAACTGAAAACACAAGAGAAGCCAATCTCAGTTTTTATTGGAGGTACATGAAGCGTAAATAAAAAAAAACTGTAAATGAAAAGTTAAGAAAAACTCAGTTTACTTTCATTTAAGCAAATTTAAAAATTCAAGATAATTAAACCTCTGTTAATCTTATTTAAAGAAAATCCTCTTCTTTTCATTTATCAGTGAAAAGTTTATTTTTTACGAATGTTTTAGACTACTCTGATATCTTATGAAAAGATTTTAGTTCAATTCTTGGCATACTGAAAGAGAAATTGGTGAACTTTCAATACATATTTTTCGCCGGTGAACATATTCTTTTGATCTAAATTTGGTAAATTTTTGTTTTCACTCTTCAGTATTTTGTTTATTTTTCATTTATGAAGTTTATTTTTTCAAGAACTTCTAATACATGTACAACAGGTTTTGAAAAAATTAAAAATTAAAATGGTGTGATTAATAAAGATAGAACGACCTCTTTCGTAATCAGGAAACTGGTGACTTTTTCGTAAAATCATTCTTTGTCTAACGATTTAGTGCTCTGTCATACGCCATTTTGGACATTTCAGAAAATAAAATCTTTAATCTCCAGTATCAAGATGTCTTCAATTTATTAGTGTTACAATTACACACACACACACATAGAGAGAGAGTGTGTGTGTCAAGAATTAAATCATTATTTAAAGTTTATAAACGGAGCTAGAGTATTCCACCTAGAAACTAAATATAAATTTAAATCAATGTTGTCTAGAATTGAGACTATAAAAAAAACCTTAACCATGTCTTTTAGCTAGGTATAACCCTCATCTAAAGCATGAAATAAGAGAGATCCAGGAATATGTTTAAAGTATAAAAAAATATATAGAATGGCATACCTCATTTTAAAATACCTAATTAAGAATAAAAGCGAAAAAAAATCGATAGAGTTCAGTTATACAGGCGGAACAGCAACTGCAAATATTCATATAATAAAACCATGGACCACAAAGTACAAAAACAACTTTGCAGAAAAATAAAATCAACTGTTCATTGCCAGTAGGTAGTAACACAATAATTAAGTGATTAGAAAATTTGTCCAATTTAAATAGGCCTCACAAAATAATTCAATTAAAGCTAATAAGAATAAACTAATAATAATTGTTATATATAAATAAATGCGCAAGTGTGCATGCAATACATTTATTTCTAAATTAATTTGATTTAATTTTTCCCCAGCGTTGCTAACTATTTTTCTTTTTGAAATATTCCCAACTAAATTCCACTTCAAACTCCTTTTTCTGAAAATATCGAAATTACTTTGCGAAACTTTCCGGACAACATATCTTTCGAGAAACTGTCATCTTCATTTGAAAGAAATCAAATTAATGTGCTCATATGAGTTTTCACGGCATAAAAATCGTCTTTGTGTGAGAATATTCTTTAGATTTTCTTAAACGAATTTGAAGGAAAAAATTCTTTTTTAAAATAAATTTATAAATATAATATATTCCATTCAAAAAATTATATATATTTGACTCTAGGAATTAAAGACGAATTATTTTGAGTGATTTTAATAATTCAAAAGCATCTTAATATATGTACACACACACAGACGTGTGTGTGTGTGTAATTTGTCAAAAATCACTACTTCTAAAGTTCCTAAATTTCTCTTAATTACCATTCTATCGTTTTTAATCTTAACTTTCCTTGTCACCTAAATTGGTCAATAACAAATCATTGAGATTGCATGCCTTCTACACTTCTAAAATCTAAAGGCATAATTAATTTGCTGTCTTCTGACTTTTGTGAAATAAATGCCAATTCTTCCAGAAAAGCCCCTAAATCATTGCAATCTGTATGGCTTTGTATGTCCTTTTTACAACGCTTTATTTGCGGGCAACAGAATCCCCCTTTCAAGCTCTCTCTCGTGGGAATTTATTCACTCTTCAATTCGGGATTTTTACAAATCAATAAATGCATGTGTGTCTCTTGCTTGTGTAAGAAGTGTTCATCACTTATCTGAATTTAACATGAAAATAGAAGATTTTGATAAGTATCTGACTGATATTAGTGTTCCAGTGTGTTGCCTAAAGTGACATGTCTGCAGTAAAGTAGCGTTGCCTAGCTAGCCCTGGCAACTAAAAAAAAATTATTGCATCCAAGTGTGATCAATAGAGAATAGTTTCTACGAATTACATATTTGTATACAGTAGAAACCGATTCATCGATTTTCAAGGTAATGGAAATACAAAATGTTAATATAGAAAACGATGAATACGTCAAAGTTTTGTAGAAATTCCGTAAATTTTGGTCATTGTGAGTAAATAATTTATGGCACTAATTAAAAGTACTTAGGATTTTTTAAAGTGAACCGTTTCTGCAAAGATTGTTTGGTATGTTGTCTTTATAGGTACTCTGTCAATGCACACTTAACATGTATCAACATTAAAACGGCAATAAGAATTACGGTGTAAAAGAAAAAAAATAAATACCAAATATCTATAATTAGGATTAGTAAAATAAAAGAAATTTACTCGAAAATTATAATATTTAAGAATAACAACAATATACAAAAGGAAAGGAAACTGAATAAATATGGGAAATGAATGCAGGGACTTTAACTCCTTGCCTGTGGAATACACTTGAGAGAAACGTGCCAAAAATGGAAATTTTTTTCTCTTTAATTTTGTTCGTTATTATCCTCAAAATGTCAGATTTACCCAGTTTTCCTTAATTTCACAAAAGGGATTTGTACGGGAAGATAGTACGATCAGTTCTAATTTTCGGTCAATAGATTCGACAAGGGGAATAATTCGGGAACAATGAATACGGAAGACTATAACATTTTCTACGAAAATAATTTTGGAACCAAATATATTGAAAGAACGGTGAAAAAATGGAATTGATGGAAAATTGATACAGCAAGATATCTCTATATATGTACTCAGCGCAGACAGGATAAAGATCAATTTGATATTCTATTTAAAGTTGATTATTTTGTAGATTTTCCGGCAAATGGTGCAAAATTTTACAAGGTCTGATAAAGTAATTGTTTACATACAAAAGAAATAATTTTAATGTAAAGCTTAAATGCACGCACAAGCTTTAAGTTAGTCTGGAGAGTAAATCAACAATATACTTTGCTTGCAGACTCTAGGGCAAGTTACAATAATAAGCACATGTCGTATTGTGAATATCAGTTCAGTTACAACAGTTTATTTATATCATTTATGGACATAAATATATGTAAAATCATATCAATTTATATATACATGGATTATAGTTATTTATAATCATATATCATTTACATTAATCTATATATCAGTTAAAGTTTTATTATTTATAATTATGTATCCATTAGTTACATTATTTTTAGTTATATATTGAAAACATTCATTACTCAAAACAATTATTCAAAAGCTGTTATTTCTAAACAAGAGTTATATAATGTATATACATATAAATAATATATTCATTAATATACGTATAATTATATATCTGTTTTGACTTTATCAGTTAAAAAGTGTATATCAGTTTATGTACATCAATAATAACAGGCTAACATACAAAATAAATGCTATTTCTATCGCAAAACTTTAAAGGTACCCAATGTTTGTTTGTCCTTCCGAAGCGTACACAAACTAACCAGCAATCTGACTCTTGGGCAAGCGAAATATCATTGGCCATTAGAAAGACATGGTATTTCTTAGTTAAAAACTACTGCAGAAAGTGGTTGCTTCTGGCATTGATACTTATAGCGAATGCAAGACAGTTTCTGTTAGAAAAGAGCAACTTTCTCGATTGGCAGGGTGCCAACATATTTTTCTTCCGATAGATTAGGAAGTGACGTAACGAATTGCACTAGAAAGTTTATGGAAATATTGATAGTTTAGCTGAGAAAAAGAAAAATGTTTGTAAAATCCATAATTTCTCAGAACAACTTTTCAAGTAAAATCACTTTTTTCTTACACACATTCCGACAAAAACTCCATGTAGTTCGGAGGAAAATTAAAATTATCGTAAAAAATTATAACAATATATTTTTCAACTATACAGTTCCAGAGAAGAAATTCTGTACTTTTCAACAATGCAAGAACGTACCGAAGAATTACGAAAGTGTACAGGACAATTTAAATATTGGCTTCGTAAAAACGTTTCAATAAATATAAAAATTAGTAAAAAAAATTTATATGATAAATTAGCTCATACAACATCATGGAATTTTTCCATAAGTTGACAATTTTGTCATGGGAACACCAAATAGACAGCGAACAATATTTCCTGGAGCAACACAAACACACAAAGTTGGTCCTCGAAATTCAGAAGTAGGGACCAAGCAGAATACACTTATGTTTGGTCTGCTGTTTCTAGATGTATTATTTGAAAATTGTAACCACGATCCTGTTTTACATGCACAAACTGTTCTTAATGATAAACTGATATTTGGCCAGCTTGAGCCTCGATCCCACAGCCCTCCGGTAATAAAAGTGACACCTTAGCTGAGCAAGCTATTGCGGCTCAAAAGAACTGCGTGACAAGGAAATAATCAGGCTTTACGATTCAGTCCACATTTTTAACCTACAACCGAACAAATGAGAATTGTAATATGTCCAAAACTCTCAGCAAACATCATCGAATGTTGAAGAAATGGATGACAAATCAATGCTCTGAAGGTTTTGAATAATATCTCTGTTGATTAATATTCCAGGAAAATTTAAAGTAGATAAAGACCTTTCTTTCGTCTAGAAGGTACAGTGTGGTGTGCAAAATTTACTTGAGATCGAAACAAAACTGTAGATCCGAGTATAGCTCTGTGATGTACAAACTCACAGGCACTCTTTATAAAGAAAGATGTACGCCTATTGGCATATGCCTGTTAAAACTCTCATATGTGGATTCTGTACCTTATTTAAACTCCAATTTCAATTTACATACGTAATATAAAATAAATATCAAATGTAGTTCATATTTAGAAAAGAAATATCTATTTAACCGAAAAATATTTAGAAAATGTGTTGATTTGAAAAAACTTTATAAACATTCAAGAGGGAACAACATTTCAAAAATAAATATTTAACGATAAATTTTTCCCCCATTTAATCATTAATGGACACACAAGGTATAAAAAGGTAATATAACAACGGTTTAAAGATTTCTAAAGTTTTAAAGGTTTGCATTAACATTTACAATTTTATTTTGAAGTAATCATTTTTTATAATTAAACCATCGAATAAGTAAATGCAAAGTAAATGTGTTAATAAAATATATACAATTATTGCAATATAAATTCTGTTATCTTCATATAATAAAAATTAATAATAAAATATTTTGTAAATGAAGGAATAATATTCTGCGTCCTGGAATCGAACCCCTTCTGGTAGCTTTGGAAGCATGCATCGCACTACCAAACTACTAAAGCATAAGAGACGAGTCAAAGATGAAGGAAAACAGCATGATAGTTTAATTAAAATTTTGATTTTTTTTTAAATCTATTAATATTGGTCAATACACGAAATGTTCAATTCGTCACTGTTCAGAGAAATTTTCTTACTTTTGAATTCTCGTTAATTGGGATTCACTTTTATAGCATCTATAGTAAATAGCATCTATATTACAGAAAATATATAAAAAAACATAATTGGCAGAATAAACTAAAATTCTTTACCGTTTATTAACCTGAGATAATTATGAATTACTTCTAAAAACATTAAACACTTTTTGATACTTCATATATATTTGCATATTCATGTGCAAGTGTATAAAAGTAATATTTTTTAAGCATATAGCTTTTTTAAATTAATTTTGTCTGTTTTGGGAGTAGAAAATAAAGAAATTGGCTAAGTGAATGACTTACCTGAGGAATGCTAAAAATGGCACTCAGTATCCATACAACCACAATATGACGTTTGCTCCTCTCTCTTGAATTCACTTTTTGGATGGGAAACTTGACGGCAAGGTACCTGTCCAGAGCAATGACCACGAGAATGAACGTGGACAGGTAAAGGGTGAACATTTGGAAGAACTTTATCACTTTGCAGGCCACGTTCCCAGCCAACCACTGGACTGTGTACATCCAGATGGCGTCCGCAATGAGGCAGAAGAAGCTCACCATGATGTCTGCAACAGCCAAGTTCGCGATAAGCCAGTACACGGAGGAATGGCTCTTCGCGATTTTCTTGCGGATCGACAGCAAGGTGGCGATGTTGCCAACAATGGCCACGACAGCGATGGTGATCAGCACGACAACTCGAACAAGGGTGCTCGGCAGGAACTGAGGAGCATGTCCTTTGCATCCTGTAATGTTCGCGCACAAACTGCTGTTCGGGTGAAACACTTCGCTGGTGTTGTCAAGGGAATAGGAAGTATCGTTAACCATACCAGATTGTGGAAAGGATTTGAAATTTCAGAGATAGAAGAGTTTGGCTTCAAGCAGTTCCCCGGCTGATGTGAAGTAGCTTCACTTTCCAAATAAGCAGTCGATACAGTAGCATTCATATTAAGTTAAATATCCACACAGAACACCTTTGGATTGTTCTCATAGTTGTTAAATTAGGGAAATGATCAGATAAACATAAATTAAGAAGAGTTTCTATAGATAAAAGAGCCATATACTCATACTTACATTTTAACATTTCTGTAATAACTTAAATCACTTTAAAGATGTAGAAATGGTGAGTATGTTTGAAAAAGTTTGTAAATATTTCAAGCGTTCTCAATTCTAGAACGAATGGAATTTTGAATTGATCATATAGAAGTTTAAGTATATTGTTAAAGAAAGGGATATTTGGCATTTTTATAGTATAACCATAATACTTTTATATATAATTAAATAAAAAAAATTTTAGCATACTTTTAGGTTTCTTAAAAGGTAAATTGTATAATTTTTTCTAAATAAAAATAAAATATTTTCCACATAAATAATTAGATTGGTAAAATTGACAGAATATGAAACATTTTGTTTGTTGAAACAATCTTTATAACTCAATTTTAGTTTAAAATTTAACGATATTAGTTAATACTAATATTTCATTACTCTCGAATAGGAAATCTCATTAGATTATTCATAATTAATCTTGGTTTTTTTCTGTCTTGGAATACTATCTTCTTATGTAATAAGTTTTTTCATGTAGTTAAATAGTGGAAATCTGTTTTAGTCAAAATCATTTATTAAGTTTATTTATAAATCAACTTAGGCTCTATTATTTCTTTTAACCCTGATCAACGGAAATTAGTTCTGTTATTTTAATCTTTATAACATTAAGTAAAATTATCTAGATAAAGATTGATAGCGAACAATGTGGAATTTGCTGATCGATTGACTATTGTTTCGACTTACATTATAGAACATAGGTAGTAAATGCCTGTACATAAATTTATTTAAATTATATTATACTTCCTGTTTATAAAAACATTACGTAATGTCACGCTGAATTTTTAATTCATGTTCCCAAATTTAGCTTTTTTCCAATCAAACTTGAGTTTTTAAAAAACCAATTATTTTTAATTAATATGTTTTGCAAATTTAAAACTATTTTAATTCAATAGAAGCGTTTCTATAAGTTTACAGATCATAACTTTACTATAAATAGATATAAACACATTTAAGCTAAATCATGCATTTACGTTCATATTTTATACTTATAAATATCGTTGTTTCGATAGTTTCAAATGCATCATCTAATCTGATTTCTGTACAAATATCTACGGAAAATATTTAAAAAGTGATTAAATCTATTTTCATGGAACACATATACCCTTTACTTCAAATATTAACTAAAAACTTATCCTTTAAGTTACCACACAAAGCATTCTTAAAATATTTTTGTTTAAGATAAAACTTTCCAATAAAAAACAGATATCGTAGGTAGACCAAAATAAATCCGTAACAGAAAGTAAAAAACAAAAAGTTAATTTCTACTTAGCGCGAAACATTGGCTCCGATAAAAAGGGGATAAACTCTTTCAGCGTTGGGCGAACGGGCTGCATTCCTAAGATCTGAAATCCAGAGAAGTTATGAGACCTGAAAATAAGCTTCGCGTGCTGATAGCGCCCTCTTACGTTTCCTTGCACGAAATGGAAAGCTTGTTGCTTACTCAGAAACGGATCGTTTGTTTGAATATACTATATTTGTGCAGCTTCCTCACACTTGCGAATGAAACAAATGGCATCACAACTTTAGAATCCCATTCACAGAGAACTCGTTTAGAGAAACTATTCTCTAGTATTGATCCATCGAAAAATTGATTATAAATATTTTTAAACCAATTTATTTCATCGGAGTTTTCGAAAATCTCTGTTTAGCGTCACACAATAATAAGACTACTCACGCGGCTTATTTTAGAAATAGCTCATTTCGTCATTCGAAGATTTCGTCTGCATTGCTCGAACGGAATTATTTCAAACCTAATCTTAATTTATTTTGTTCTCGCTATATGTTTGTTGTTCTAGAACGAAATAACTAGGAGCTGTATATTAAATTCAGAAAGGGATCGACGTGCAGTGCTGGCATGGATATTTAGAGCTGTCTGAAATCGACATTTAAAGAAGAGAATTTTTAGATTTTCAAATAACGTAAGAAAAAGAAATGTAGGCAATTAGATTTTAAAAGTTAATTTTAAAGTCTATATTTCAGGGGAGGGATTATTCAGCACCAACCAACATGGGGCTGCAGCCTGTAACTTAAAGGTATTTCCAAATGCTTAGCTTTATCCCTGTCTACAGTAGGGTTCGATTCCACACACATCCATGTCAGTTTACAGCGTTCTTACTTATTCAAACATAATTCGGCAGATTTCAAGCAAGTAAGTTAATATTTATTAATAGACTTTAAACAATTTTCCTTGTTAAAACTGTTAAATAAATTAATTTAATAATTTATTAACTCTTAACAAATTAATTATGAAATAATTTCTTCATTAGCATTACATTAGTGTATTATTATTATATACTATACAATAATTATTAATCATCATTATTAGTAATAATTACTTTTAAAGAAAACAGATAATATGAATGCTTTGAAACTAACTTGTTGTTGTCTAATGATACTTGGTCAAACCAAGTTCGATATGAGACGGATGCCATTCGATTTAAGGCGAAGGGGAGCGCCTTTCGTTTCAACGAACACCTCAAGGATGAAAGCAAGACTTATGCTCGAGGTGGGGGGGGCACATAATTTTAAAGCAGGGAAACCAGAATACATATAGACTTGGCCTGCCACCTCCAGAGTTATTAATTGAGAACATGGAGGACTTTGTGACCACGAACCTATTTTACGTGCCCCAGTCACCTTTAGAAAACATAGCGAATAGCCGGCGCAGCCCCGAACCCGCAACCTGTCAGTTACGAAAACGCTGCCTCTGCCGACTGAGCTACCGCGGCTTTAAATTTTATAATCTGAAAGTGGCATTTTTAGATCTGGATATATCATACGATAGAAGAATTGGGTAAAAAAAAATTAAATTTCACATTCGAAGTGAGATAGGACTTTTAGCTTAAATATAAAGAAATAAGACAAAATTTATGCCTGACTAATGTCCTAAAGTAAAAGAAAAGGTTTCACATCATGCAGCTGTTTGTATCTCACAAGCTATTCCTCTTCAGTAATTCATAGAAAGCAGTCATTAGCAGAGTCTTCAAAATAGAGGATCTTACTCCGGCTCTGAACCCGCAACCTCTCAGTTACAAAATCGTTGCCTTCGCCGACTGAGCTACCGCGGTTCTGAAGTGTGTACAGCTCACAGTACAATATCGAAGTATTTGAGTAGCAACATAAGGCAGTGAGAGTTTTCTGGGTTTCTTAATACCGCCAATATTCATCAGATGCTGCAAAGTATAACAAAGTGGAAGACTATAAAAATCTTAATTTTGGTGAGAACGGATTTGAAAGTAAAGAAAATATGACATATTTCGGGGGATAGCGTTCTAATGCTAAAAAATGGAGAAATAAGGTTAAAAGCATGGAGGTAATGCGCATCTCGGGACATCATTTATAATCTTCAAAAGGGGTATATATGTAATAACTTTTCTAGGCGGTTTCCACCATTATCATGCAATGTCAGAATTCATTCTTTTGATGAAATTTCTGTTTGGTCCCTAGATGACTTATTGGGTAGCTTCCCTGGCATAATCTCCGGTAACCTTCTCCAGACTTGAGAAGCATCCCGAAGCATAGAGTCTGGTCACTTTTAACGGGAACACTTCCTACTCTTGATCTTTTTTTGATTTTATAAAGAATTATTTGATAAAGTTTTTGGAAACTATAACTACGAGTAGTGCCGAGTGTATCTCTTCACACATCTTTATGAAAAATAAGTCACTATTGCATTGCAGTCAAAATGAATTTAGAGAAAAAATATTACAGAAAAAGATATAAATGGTTTATCCTTTATCAGAAAAAGTATGAATTCGTAATGATCTTTAAATTTCTCCAAATATGAACCTTAGTGTGCGCAGTTGCTTTAAGCAGCAGGTTCCCGTCTCATCATCTCTCCTGCAGCTAAACAGTAAACTATACTGCACTCATTCAAATCACACTTTGCGGTCATTTTTCACTACAAAGGAGGATTTATTTCATTATTTTTTTAAAAGGCAAATCCATTTGAGAACTAGGTTCTAGTTTGCATAACTTCTAAAATTTTTCTCCTTCTGCCGATCAGTAGTTGAATGTTTAGGGCGCTGCTATTCGGTAACAGATTTCTTGGTTTCGAACGCCCTGATGACATGGCTATTCAAAATCGTTCTAAATCGACCTAGGCAAGAGGCTCCGGTCTAATTAGCACTTGTGTAGCAAAAAAGTAGATTGTATCGCTCCAAATAAACCTCCCACTCTTTCTCTCCGCACCTCATTTCTTTTCGCTTTCTTCCTCGCATAATTATCTTCGTAGGGAATGAGAAATTTTAATAGAATCGATTTTACTTGTAACAGAAGCAAGTCTATTTTCTCACTCTTCACTATATCAAGTGTCGCATAAAGTATTTACCTGTCTCCCACTTGGGGAACACTTTTCCTGGAGTTTGGGTTGCTAATGAAGAAAACCCAGTACAGATCACCCATGTCAAGAGTTCTCAACCTTCCAAATGCCAAGACCCTGTTATGCAAGACATCTCGCTTGTCCACAATAAATAGAGTACTCAAAAATATTAAAATATAATTAAAACAAAAACAAATTTTAAATTTTCATTAATTAAAATATATTTTATATATAAGAAAACCTTTAGTTTTTCTAACAAAAGACGAGCCTCTTCTTAAAGGTTTAGTAAGCCTTCAGCCATTGTGGCTCATCATTTAACACTAGAACCGCAGAATGACTCATTTTGACCCAAAAACTATCTTTTGTCTAATTTTCTCAAAAAGTTCCTAACGAAATTGAATTAAATTTTTCAGTTTCCCCTATTTTTATACTCATAAAAATATACTGAAGAATCTTTGCCCCATCCTAGAAAGGTTTCATTACTAAGCTTCTAATTGTAGATACAAATTTCAATCCATTCTTCCCCTGAAGTGCCACTGAATTAGGGATACCTACCTAGTAACGAGTTGGGCCTCCTCTGGGCTTGATAACTACTACCACACGACAAGGCATAGATTCAACAAGTTTCTGGAAACGTTCCACGGGAATGGCTTGACAAATATTGGCTAAAGTTGTCAATAATTGGTAAGGTGCTGTGTGATGGCCTTTCACGCCTTGTTCCAAAACGTCCCAAAGATGCTCAATAGGATTTGAGTCTGCTTCTAGGTGGCCAATTTATGACAGAAAAGTCAGAAGAATTCTCATCCAACCAGACAGTAGCCAACCGAGACTTGTGAGAGGTAAACTGCATTACCGTGCGGATAACAGAACGGCATAAACGGATGAAGCTGATCACCCAGCAACTCTTCGTACCAAATTGAATTGAGGGAATTTGTTACATGCACCAAAGATACCAAACAGTGCCACGAAAAAAACATCCCAGACCATGATTGAATCACCATGCCCTTGTACAGTTCGAACCTGGCATGCAGGATCCATGGCTTCATGAGCCTGACGCTATATTCTCAGCCTCCAGTCGGCGTTAAGTAGTCGGAGCCGAGACCCATCACTCCATGCTATTCGTTACAGTCCTCTGAACTACAGTCTCTGTGCTTCTGTTGCCCAGGCAAAACGTGCAGCCCAATGACAAGCATATTGCAATGGTACTCTCGTAGATCGACGGCTCCCGAAACACATACGGGGAAGCTAGCGTTATATAATCCGTTTACTGACTGTACAACTGGCAGCGTCATTCAAATGGATGGTAATTTGAGCTATTTTTTGCTTTCGCTCTATAAGTACAATACGCCTAAGCCTTTTTCTCATCACACACTGTCAAGGCTAACTGTTCTTTGTAGTTTGCCCGATCGCTAGTTTTTTTTCCACCATCCATGTATTCTTGGTATGTATACTCTTGACACTGTCGACCTTAATAATCCTAGCAGTCTGCCGATTTCGGAAATTGAATGGTCCATGCCTCTCGCACCAACGATTTCTCCGCGATCGAAGGGGTCTAAATCAGGCAGTTTACCCATTCTGGCAATTCTAACAATTAATTTAGAATAACCACAGTACGCGCTATATATGTAGTTACCACCGCGCCCTAACCTGCGCATAAATGATGATCAGCGCTACACAACTTGCATAACCCTTGCTATTAGCAATTCAGTGTCACTTCAGTGTGTATATATCGTGTGGAGTAAACTTGGAGTAAGCGAAATTTCCCATCATTGCATGAGAACTAAGATAACGAGCGTATGCGCAAACGTTTCCCGGCCAAAGACAGGAGTGACAACATGGCAGACAGGCCATTCCGCAAGCTGCGATGGATCTCTTAAAAGGTATTTATTATTTTAATTATTCAAGTGTGGTTATTTTTTTAAAGTAACATTTCTCTATAATTTGCAACTATCTAAAATGTCTAATAAATTAAATTGATGTGTTAATTCTATCAATTCACTAAGCAATGTTTTCATTTTCAAGCACGTGTATTTGGCCACGTTAAATCTATGTTGAAAATTTTAGACAATGCGGAGACATAGCAAATAATTTTCAGTTTTTAACATAAGAACAAAAACAAATCGTAAAAACTAATTATTCTGCATTGTCTTCGTAGCGGAGCCCTCGAGTTTGAAGACAAATTTTAAATGGCTACGCTCCAGAACCCTCGAGTACAAAGGGTTAATTAGCAAGAAATTACTTACTAATGAATTTTTAATATTTATTCAAAATTATCCAAAATCTTAGTCTTTCCAAAAGTAAAAAAAAAATTTCTCTTTACATATGCTATTTAAACAAAAAAAAAACTTTTTTTTCAAACGCTGAGGTTTTTTCCAACCCTGGTTTGCAGTGAACTTGCTGCAAGTTTGATATGACAAGTTTGAGGCAAACTTTCACGACAAGTGCACTGTAATTTGCATGACAAGTTTGCTGCAATTTGGAGGTATGGTGACTTCGAAGCGTGCGTAGACTTGCGGCAGTCTTGTTACAAACTTGCAGACTTGTCATGCTGAATTTGCTGCAAGTTTGCAGCAAGACTGCTGAAAGTTTTCTGCAAACTAAATTTGTTATCTGAGATTGTGTAGGATTTCATATAGTAGAGGGGGTGAGTAACAACATATAAAAAGTAATATATTTTTGATTATATGCAGCTGTCCAACAAAAAAGTAAATTATCTTATTTGAAAATATTTCTCATACAGCTGTTTGACTGGGCTCGAGATTTTATTCCTATTTGTCTCATGTAATAATCCAGCCCAGACCACGAACTTCTGATAGATAAAAGCTTGTATTTCCTGAAATCCTACTTTAATCTTTCAGTAGGCTCGTTCAGCAGTTTTACATAAGCACGCGTGTGTCGTATTTTTTGCGACATCTGTTATTTTAATACTTTTGCCCGAAAAACGTCAGAAATTTATGAATATTAATAAGTTTGGTAAGAATAAAAAATTAACCTTATTGTTAATTTACAAATTATGTCACATACAAAAGAAAGTATTATTAAATACTTATATTAGTTATAAAGAAAGGTAATGATTTATTTCATTATAGGAAAATTTAAATTTTACTATTTAACAACTATCTCTTAAAATCCAATACAGTTTAATATTCAATAGACAAATAAAAAGGGAAATAAATATAAAATATATGTAGGTTTAGCACTAATTACTTCTGTAGGGAGATTTACTTTTAAACAAGAAAATAAATGACTGTATAAAAAATTAGTTTTAAAATAATTTCAATTTTAAAGTTTTTGTTATTTTTGAAAAACAAGAAAAGTAATAGAGAAATCGTCCTTCAAATCGCTATCACTTTTAAATACAGAGGTTTAATTCCTTTATTTTTCTTCAGATAAATCTTGAAGAATACGGGAAAAATCAGTTGAATATATATTTTCCCATAAAACCTGATATAAAAATTATAGGTTCAACTTTATACAAATTAAAATAATGCACGTCAATTATTAACACAAAATTACAAGACAAATGAGAAAAAAATATTTTCCGACTTTTCACCCATGATAACGCACTTGTCGTGAATTTTATGAAATAAAAATAAGAAATTGTCATGTAAATTCCTGGTTGCATATTCCATGCCGTGGGGAAAGGTTGAAAAGAGGAACAGAAATGACCTTCAGACCTCCCCCCTGCGAATAGAATTTCATTAAAAACCAAATTTGTGGTATAATTTGAGCCGACGCGCGTGCTAGATGGTTAAGAATTTATATTTACTTGTATAAAAATATATAAACTATAAAAATAATATATACGTATAAATAAATGCATAAACTTTAGAATTTAAGAATAAAATTACTTGATTATTTTAAAATGATATTACAAAACTAATATTTAGATGTTTTCAAATTTTGATGTATTGCTAGGAATTCCAGGAATGACTGTTCCCGGGAACGAAAAAATGCCAGAAAATCTAAGCCTTAGTTTAGTCGAACGAGTCCAAAAGATAAAACGCTGCTCTTCAGTACCGGGGTTCGAGGGTTCGAATACTGCTGGAATGGATGCTGGAATCGGCTTTAAACAGTAGATTCCGGTCTCATTAGCCCTAGTGGGCAAAATAGTAAACCATAGCATTCAAACCAAGCCTTAGTTGAGATAGTAGGTTGTGGGATGTTTTATGGCACTTCACCTAAATACATATTGTGCCAAACATAAGGTAAAGAGTTTTAAAGGCATATATTGTTTTAAATAACTAGTAAAGAACCGCTGACCAAAATGAGTCAGATAGAATTTCGTAGGAATTTATGTACTGCCTTTTTGGGTCTTGAATCCTAAAATACCTTAAACCATTGCTATTTTAAATATCTATTAATCATAAATTTGCTGTAGTACATAATAATGTGTATTTAACTGAATAAAGCTTAAACATCTCTAAATATTTCCTTATGTATCCGCTGTCTGTTTACCATTTATCTAACTTCAATAACATTTTCTCAAATACGTTTTGTATATCACGAGCCGAGGAAAATATTTACCCAATTCTGAAATGTAATACTGTTTATCGAATGAACCGTAAAATAAAAGTTGATAGTAATGTAAAAGCAGTTTATTACGAGGAATCCTACATAAAATCTTTTATACGAATCTGTAATTTAATAATTTGATTTCCAAGTATAGGTAGTTATGAAATTGAATTTATTCATTAAATACCTAAATCCTTAAACCATTTTAAAAATTAAATGAAATTTGTCAGTAAATATATGTTCTCGAGTGTTGAAGTTTATAAATTTTATATTAAACTACTATGGCTTGCTATAGTCATCATTTAGATCAATATCAATCAAAATATTAGACAAATATTACAAATATTAGACAATTTTATCAAAATATTTTTAGTTTTTATTATATTATTTAGTAAATTGAACAAGGATTCGCATTTAAATAGACGTGCTATCAAGTTTATTTTCCCTATGTATTATAATCACATTCAATTCTCATACTTTTCGTAACACAAAACTGTAATTACAACGAAGATCAGAGTTAGGCAGTAAAAATATGTGAATAAGTTTGGTTTAGAGCGCTACAGTCCACTATTTAACAAAAAGAGAGCTAATGAGAATGAGACCTACTGCTTAATGATAATTTCTAACAGCTATGAACAACGATGCCACAGTGGGATTCGAACCCACGAATTCCGGTACCGAAGATTAGCGTTCTACCCATTCGGTCATCGTTTGGCAATGTCATTAGCGTCCTAATTAAGATTTATAAAATTTGGCAATAATAAGGACTATGCATTCCGACCACACTTTTATTTAAGAATAGGTTTGATGCAATTCACTTGCATTTATATCTAGTACACTTCTACATACGATTTGTTCTCCAAATTATTTATATCTTAACTCAAAAAATTAAAATGTATTATGAATACTTTATCATCATATAAATTACTTTGTCAAATTACAAATTAGATACCATTTCTTTCACACAGTAAAATATTAATATAATACTCGTGTACTTCCAACTGTTGTTGATGGCAATGTTAATTCCAGTATATTGTTACATACCGTAATATGACGGATGTTATAGTTTTCAATATCGACAGTGACCTGTTTGCAGTATCAGATAATGCTTGTCTAAAATTTGATACCCCTATGACAAATCGTGAGGATTACTATAAAAACCCATATGCAATCAGACACTCTGCTTTATATATATATACTAGCTGCTTAACGACCAACCTTCACTTTTGGTATACATAATTACTAATTTCACGTAGACTTTGAAGAATACTTTTGTAGATTATTTTAATTCCCCATAAAATATGACATTAAGTTTATGAAAAGCATCATGGAAGTTGAAAACTATTATAATATACAAAGTCGGATACTTTTCCGAGTTCAAGAAAATATCTCTATCGCTAAACATAGCACACTTTATGTCATATTTTATATGGGATTAAAATAGTACAACCCTTTTCATTACATTACGTTTTTAAATAGTTATTTTCTTTCATTTATTTGACATACGCAATTATAGATAAATTATCAAACTCCATGACAAACATGATGAAATCTAATTATTCAGCAATCCCCCCTCAAAAAATAGACAAAAAATGCAAAATTACAGCCCAACGGCAAGTTATCTCTCTTAAAATGACTAGAGAGTATTGTATGTTCACCAAAGCAACTCCATTCTTCTTAAAATTTTGTCACACGTCAACATGTAAGCGTTGATAGAAGCAAACGATTTGCCTTTCAACACCTTTTCATGATGAAGAATTTTTGGATTTCTAGTGTAAAAGCAAAAAATGTTCAAACTAATCAAAGTGTTCTTTATTGAAAAAAAAATTAAACTAAATCCGCTGGATTTTTCTAAAAGCCTTATTCCGTGAAGTGCTATCTGGTATGATAACTATTGCTCCAGTTTTCAAAGCGAGAGGATCCCAGTTCAAATATCAACACAAGTAGTTAGATAAATTTAATATATTTCTAATTTTTCTTCAGTTAATTTGACCCTTTAAGCATTACGAACAAAATATTCTGCCCTGTTGAGGATGTCTTCAAACGGGTGTGCCCGTGCATATGAGGTGTTTAGATCCATGTTAAAAATCTTTTAATTAAATGGTTATAATAGATGTAATAAAAGTTTCGGATCTAAATCTAACTTCATAACACGTTCACACCTATTTGAAGACATAATGGGCTGGAGAGAAAATTACGTGCGTAATGCTTTGAGGGCTGGAAATTACTAGAATATTCTTTAGCTTAATGTAACGATCTTCCAGATTGTTCCACTATGGTATAAAAGAGCAATTAGGTCATTTTAGCAAGCAGTTCCAAATTCCGACTACAAACTGTTAAGTATTAAATAAATCGCTTGACGTTTCTTCTATTCGAGTGTCCTTATTTTTCCAGTCCTATGTAAGAAACAATTTTGGTGAAGAAGCCGGTTAGAGTTACAAAAGCACCGTGGATAAAATCTCAAATTTACGAAAACCTCCACCTCTACCTCTTACACTCTTTACAACCCTGAGCATAAAAGATAAATAATTGCTGAAATGACCGATTCCAAACCTGTGGTCGGTTCTCATTTGTCCAAGCTTTCGAAAGTCTTGCAATCCACTCAGCAATTTACAAATCCATCTGACTTCCTAGGCGATCCTGAGCAGGACTCCAGTAAGTCCTTAACGGAATATGAGCGTTTCGTAAAATTCATCAGATGGGACGATAGTATTTGCTTGGTTAATGACAACTTCGTTTTGAACGGTAGCGCTTGGCGAGGGTACGAAAACAATAAAGGAAGTCCGAACTCGTGAGATGAATTCAACAAGCAACTGAGTCTTTTGATCACACACAGATTTATGTGTAATAAAACCTTAAAAGTAATTTTAATAGGAAAGAATGAACATGTAGTGACAATGATTTAAACCAAGCTGAATTCCGAAAACTAATAACAGTAAATGGAAAGGGCAAAAGTTATGAATTAGAAAATAGAAAGAAAAATAAATATAAGAGACATAATGAAGAACAGGAATTAACAAAAAAATCAAAAAAAATATCTATGTATTATGATATAGTTAATTCTAAAACACTAGCAACAGTTCAAGTAGTATAAGATTATACAACATCCGGCCAAGATAAAAAATAATGAAATCACAGAACTAAATAGCAAGTTGTCACACGGATAAATTACAAAATTTATCGATTTTTTACATGAAAAGGAGCAATCTTAAATTTAAAGCACTTTTCGATAGTGGAGCTATTGTCAGTTTAATGAACCAAACATCTTTAAGTGAAATTAAATCCTAAAACAAAAAATAAATTACTTTCGAAGAAGGTGATAACACAGAATCTTGATAAAACTCCGACCGTATTATCGAAAACGTATTAATTGCTATTAAGTTACAATCATTCAGCCCAACACTTGTTTTTCAGTAAAATAAGTTTCTCCAACAATTATGACGTGATTGAAGGGTTTTATTTTCTTACTGTTAATCACGTGATCAAAGGCATACACAATCAATAATTCATTATTGATTATAAATTGGCTGTTATTTCTGCTAGTGCTTTTTGAATAAACACCTTTTACATTACCTCACAAAAATTATAAATGCATGTAAAAATAATATAACTCCCCTTCATGTTCCTCGTATTTCTTACTCATACTACCCCTTTTATAATTCATAATATTCTATTATTGATAGAGGATTTAAACACAAATATAAATGTGTCAATCCTAAATATATCCCAATAATGATGCATATGATACTTTTTATAAAATCCTATATTTATGATCTTTTTATATACTTTTATAAATAAAGAGGGTTGATGTGTAAGTAATATAGTCTTATTATTTGTCAATGAGAAGTGTTAATAATATCTTCGGATAGGTTCTTTACAATCGTTATATTAAAAGTACCCTTTGTAGGTAGTAAAATATTTTCAGAATAAGCGTATCAAAATGTGGCAGTAATTACTAAAACCTTTGCAACTACACTTCCATTTAAGCAATTGGTTTGGCTCCATTTTCATTACATTACGCTTTTAAGTAGAATGATTTTCTTTCATTTACTTAACGTCTGTAATTAAACAATAATTATCAAACTCGAAGTCAATCATGCTGAAACCAGATTTTTTATCACGTACTCCCAAAATTCTATACAGAAGATTTCTAACAATAGAATATAAGAGATAGCAAAATCACTGTCCACCAGTGACTTTTCCTCCTTTACATGAGTACAGAGTATTGTAAAATCACTATAATTTTCAGAATATGATATCAACATAAATTTTCAACTTGTTACTGTTTAAAAATCAGAAATCAGGAAGTATACTTTAACAATATTCAGTCTGTAATAATTTCAGCATAATTTAAAAGTATCCTATTAAATAATCACTGAAAAATATTTCCTGTAATAAGTGACATACTGACGTGAAGTCGAGGGAAAACAATACAATTCATAATTTTGTTTTCTTGAACGAAGTGAATAAGTATTATACTCGAGAAAATTTTTGGTCCTCAGATTTCAACGGAAATGCCGACTTTGACTACACCTCAATCCATTCTGGCCAGAAAATACGTTACTACATATTTCTACATCTCTACCTACCTACAAGGAAACTTTGAAATTTTAATTATCCATTTTCACCATTTCTGGAGCAATTCCGACTAGTTTCGACGCGATTGTTTTACCTATTTATATTCCATAGTTGAAACACGGTTAGCTGTAGAATGGTGTTTTTTTTTTGGTGGGGAAGAGATTTTCTAACGTCTAGATGAGCACCTTCCTTTTTATTCCAATCAGCACTCTAGATAAAGAAAATTTTAACATACACTAAGCCACCGATTAACAACAATGCAACAGAAAATAACGACGTATTCCCATGCAATTGAAACAATGCTTTTTAAGCAATTGGAACAAAACTTTTAAAGTTTATTTTAAATTAGCAAGTAAAATCAAAAATAAAGACATTGTTTGAAGCGAATAAATCTGATTTAGTTTGATTTGGTTTGGGAGCGCTACGGTGTGTTTTTTGCAACATGAGGGCTAATGAGACCGGGACTTACTGCTTAAAGCCGATTCGGAACGGCTACGAACATCCATGCCACAGTGGGATTCGAACCCACGAACTCCGGTACCGAAGGCCAGCACCCTAACCATTCGGCCGTAGAATAATTCTGAATTTTCATTCTTTTACTAAGTTCTGGAATGAAATAAAGCAATATAAGCGCAATAAAAATTTTTAGTTTACTGCGAAATTCTGCAAGTCAAAAAAAAAAAAAAATCTCGATGCAATGGAATATTAACGCTGCTGGTCGCCACTAGATAGCAGTACTTGAGTTCTATTCAGACAAAACCATGACATTGAGAAACTAAAATAATTTTTGCTTTAAAAAAAAAAAAGATGGAATTGATAATTCTGATGTCGCATCATGCGTTAAAAATAAAAAAAAAGAAGTCTATAATTTAATAATTTTATAAGGAAGTCATGTGGTATCCAAATTTATATATGGAATATATTTGAAAAACTATATTTAGATGCTTTAATCTAACTTTCAATACTTGAATCAAATATTTCCAATTCCATTCTGAATTGATGATCACAAAATAAGTTAGCCTCTCTTAAATAAGTGGAGAGAGAAATTTTCCTATTTATTTTTAGAGTACAAAGACAAACTATTTGTTTAAATAATTTTGTTAGTAATTTATCTTTTTTTTGTTAATGTTACTTATGTATACTCAATGTTTGTTTGTTTTATAATCAGTATTTCTATTTTATATTCCATAGTATAATTTATTCAGCAACCATAATATTTTTGTTGTTTTGTGTGGAAACAGCTTGTAAGAAGAAATGTAACTGAAATGTAAATGAAATGGCGCACGCTGCTGCTGGCAATATTGAATATTAAAATAGTTTTTTATAAATAGATGGTTCTTATTCTGCAATAGTTTACGTTGTCCTCTTCGATACTATTGCATACAAAGCAAAAGGGAAGTAGAGAAGAGAATAAAGAAATGTATTATCCATTCGATTCCTTGTGATATCATGACCCTCTCAAATGACATGTTAGCGAGAAGTTTTTTAAAGAACAATGACGAAATCAATAACAGTTATACAGTTTACAAAGCACTCTACTTGAAAAGGCTAGAAAATATTGGAGATTGATCGAAGCATACGGCTGCAATGCTAAAAATCTTGGGGCTGACATCCGTTGTCAAAAGGCTGTATATATATATATAACCCAGCAGCGATATTTGAAATCACACTTCAGTTAGAAAATTTTAACATACTGATAGAACGGGTTTATAATTTTTTTTTTTTTTAATTTTTTTTTTTGTCATTTTTTGTTCTGGAATATTAAGCAATAAGGCGATTTCACGCAGTAGGGAAAATCTCAATTTATGACAATTCTGGCTTTAGTTTCAAACGGAAAGGCAGTTTATTGTTTGTTTATTGGCTATCGTAAATCTGAAAATAAATGGGAAGGACATTATAGAAGTTTGCGATGTTGCGACAAATTCCTCTATAGTTAATGCAGCAGTTGACAATCTTTTCAAAATTATCTATTTGAAATCAAATGTTTTGCAGTCAGGTAAAGAACACTGAAATCAATTCGTTTGCTTTATTTACTTTTATAATATTTACCATTATTTCGTTAAATTTTTCGCACTTTTTTTCTAGAAAATTACACAACAGTTGAATTTGTATCCGAAATTACATTTTAACCTTAACTGAATCAGTAAAATCTTCAATTAACCTATTTTTTAAGCTTCGTACTTTTATTATACCAGTGGCGAAGGAATTACATCACTAACAAAGCTTAAAACTTCAGAGGTTAAATTTGAAATTACATAGAAATACTTTGTACCATGATCTACTATTCCAGATTTGTGAAATTGGGACTCTATACTTATAAACCATAAATCTGAGTTTTTTTCCCGAAATGGTGGCAGTTTTATTGCAACGCAGCTAACTGCAGCCTTGGCTTGAGATTTTGTCATTCCGTCTTTAGTATGAATGGCTTAAATTGTCAAACTCATTGAGGATTTATAAACGAGAAAGAAGACACTACTTACCACTAAATCTCTGATAAAATTTCATATTAAGTGTTCGAAGTACAATGGTGAGGTTACTACTTCTAAATATTACTTACAACTACATGTACTATTTCTGAAGGTTGCTATTTGAACATGCACCACTTCGCATGTGATCCATAATGCAATAAACATGATGTGAATGCAACAGTTAAATATACTTTACTATATACAAAGAATTATTTGCAATACAGACTAATGACTACGTATGTCCGAGCTGTCGAAGATAGAA
>CM063505.1:186214027-186239027 GCA_032207245.1 Pardosa pseudoannulata | reverse complement strand
TAAAGTTTTTTCCCTTCACTTGCTTGAAGACTCTGGAAGTCTCTAATGTGTATAAATTAACTTTTATTGGCATATTTCGAGACATTTCTATCACGAAATCTTCATAAATTAGTTCGAAAGGCAGTTTTTGTGCTACGGGTCTAAGAGTTATTGCCCATATGTTGATTAATAAAAATTATTTTATATACACTAAAAACTGGTGAGTATAACGTTTGAGTATCTTCTTCCGATTATTTTTGGAATTTGGTTTTTCACAAGGAAAAAAATCTGATGTCTCTCTTATATCATTTATTTACGTCGTATTGGTGGAAACAGAAAAAATTTTTATTACTACTTCTTCCTATACAAATTTTTGAAACAACTCACGAATTCATGATGATGCACCCCATATATTTTAGTTGCACCTTAGATGCTGAAGGGAAATACATAATAATGAATATTTCACTTAAACTAACCTCTGTTCTTATAATGAATAGCACATAGCCCCTCATATGACGGGATCAGTAAAATGTTTAATTTTCCACAATTTTAAAGTACCCTATGAGGCAAGTAAAAAATGTTTTGTTTTTTGGCTGAGAATTATCTGGTCATGTTAGTTGTCAACTTTAATTTATCTTGTCATATTACGGGATAGGATGGACAAAAGGGGTTTTAATATTGACACTGATAATTTGGCAGTATATATGTATGATGTTCAAAATTTAGAGAATCGATTACAAACCGTGAGGTTAAATATATAAAAAAAAACCTTCTTAATTTTCAAAGATATATAACTTACATGCTAAATATTTATTAGTGCGTGTAATCGACTCCTAGATTTTTATGAAGAAAATTTGTTGTTAATACCGGTGATAACATTTTCATTGCAACAAAAAATAATCAATGATTAAATTTAAAATTATCACATATGTACCTTATCTATTATTTAAGCCAAATATAAAAGAAAGTTATTTATGTAATACCTAAGTTCTTTGATAAAACGTATGGAAACAATACAGACAATATTTAAATAATTTAAAATAAGAAATGAATAAATGGGATGGCTAAAGGAATGACGTCATAATGCTAAATAAAATGTTGTTTTTACCTATTTATGGGATAAATTAATAAATTTAGCCACCTGCTCTTAATCGGGGAAAACAGGCCTTGAAATAAGGGCAATAAACGTTCGAAAAGGGGGGAAGGGGTGGATTTAGAACGTCTTAAAGACGACAGTCATTTTCGCTGTGATATGAAGCCTATTTATACCAATTTATTTTAGAAACGGATAGATAGTTTAGGAGAAAATAAACTTTACTTGCTTTGAATTTTGTTAACCCTAACGCATCAAGAATCCAATATGGATACCTCTATTAATTCCAGGTCCAACAACTTCATAAATTCGAGGACAGATGGACCTATAACTTAGGCTATTATTATATAGGGGATAATTTAACATAGTGGACATTTATTTTAATGTAGTTGCATGGTCTCTAAAAAAGTCCATCAGTCACGAATCTTATATCATCACTACAGGATGTAGCTTCAGGTATTAGAGGAAATCTTTACACCATCAGATCTACTAACAGTCTCATTGTACAATGTCCTCCAGAAGCCAACTTCTTATCGTATGATACGAAAGACTACTTCTCATACTATAACAAGATACTTCTCGTACGTTACAAGAGACTACATCTCATACTATTGCGAGATACTTCTCGTAAGTTACCAGAGACTACTTCTCATTACGAAGTACTGCTAGTACGTTACGAGAGACCACTTCTCATACTATTACGAGATACTTCTCGTACGAGAGACTACGTCTCCTACTTCTTGTAAGATACGAGATACTTCTCGTACGATAGAGACTACTTCTCATACTATTGCGAGACACTTATCGTACGTTACGAGAGACTACTTCTCATTACGAAGTACTTCTCTTACGAGAGACTACTTCTCATACTATTACGAGATACTTCTCGTACGAGAGACTTCTCATGCTATTACGAGATACCTCTCGTGCGATACGAGAGACTACTTCTCACACTATTACGAGATACTTCTTGCATGATATTATCTTAACTGAACGTTCTGAGTTCTAAGAAAAGTCAGAAGGTCGGAAAAAAGTGACTTCATAGTGTTAAAATCCAAATTAGTCACTAAGATATGAGAACCCTATTAAAAATTGAATATAACTGTTAATGATTTTATTCTTAAAAGACTGAAATTGTTGCATTCCCTGGATTGAGGCTCTTTTTTCGTTACTCTGTAGACATTTGGAAAAACGATTTCGTACACCACACACATATATATTCATATGTCTGTGGTTGCTCTCGTGTGTTTGTAATCTGTAAAATTACAAATCTTAAAATTTAGAGAATAAAAAGACTTTATTTAATTTTCTAAGCCAGTAGTTTTCAAACGCAAGCCAATTAAGATGGGGAATGCCTTGGCGATAATTTTAGTCAAGTGATAGAGGTTAAAATTAATTAAACTTTTTATAAATGTAAAGGAAATAGTGAACAATTCATCCTAATAGTTTTCTTCATCGCATTAAAGAAATTGGGCATCCAATTTGCACTTTTTGTTCTTCTTTTCTTTCGCATTTAAAAGCCTTAAGAAAATCTGTGCTCGTAATCTGTTTAGACTGGTGAGGGCGAAAAAAGTTTCAAAACTGCTCTTCTAGGCGATATTCAAGAAGAATTAATAAAAGAACTCCGAAGAATGCAGTCATAAAATGCTCCCTTTTAAAACATTAATTTAATAAGGTAAAAAAAAAATAAAGCAAGAGATCGAAACGGGAAATTTTGCACACGTTCGAAGCAAAACATAGACTGCGAATACTCAATGTTAACCCTCATAAAGTTATATATCCTTACTTTATGGTTAGACCCTTGAGCGTGACCGCGCGGGAAAAATGTTTAGCTGCCAACTTTGTTAACGGAGGGAATAAATAATAGAAATCGCGGATCCTGAAGTTATTCCCCTTAGACCGATTGGGAAAGATTTTATGGGAAAGTTTAAACAGCACGTGTAGAAATACACGTTATGCAAGTTTAATAGTCTCTCAAAGTTAAATAGGTATGGCTTTGAAGAAGGGAATAAACATTATGCATTCAGATATAGGGATAAAAATTGATAGTAATAATTTAAACATCATTCAGGTAATGTTTAAGATATTACATTATATATATATATATATATATATATATATATATATATATATATATATATATATATATATATGTGTGTGTGTGTGTGTGTGTGTGTGTGTCTAATATTAAAATCCCTTATTTACTTATTTTAATATTAATTTAATATTAATTTAACTTTTGTTCATAAAGTATGTTCGGGGTTTGCGCGGTAATTCTGATTTTTCCCTTCAGACACGCTATAGACTTGATTCAGCCTCTGTCTGTACTACTTTAGCCAATAGTTAGTGCGTTCTCTTTAAACATGGGTATTTTTTTTATCACGTGATCAATTGTGCTTAGGGATTATTCGTAGTCTTTTAACCTGAGTAATCCCTACTTGAAAAGTGTATGTGCGGGATCACATTGTCTATGTGCACGAGGTTGTAAAAGTGTTTGCATGTTGTATGGATTTCATGTTTCTTACCAGAAATAAACTGTGTTGTGATTTTGAATGAGTCTCGCCCATATTACATATATATATATATATATATATATATAGATAGATATATATATAGATATATATATATATATATATATATAGATAGATAGATAGATAGATAGATATAGATAGATAGATAGATAGATACTACACGACTCGACAGACGTTGTCCTGCTTTAACGCTGTAAATCCAAGAATTGTAAAATGTTTTTAAATAAATTATAAATTGGACCATTTTGATAGAAAAGTATATAAAAAATTATTTTAAAAATACTCGATGCCACCATGCGTACAGTCATCACAAATGTAATTAGATTAAATTAAAATTCCCACATCGCCTGTACGGGGTTTTGATCCTGGGACTTCTTGTACCGTAGTCTGTTGCATTGACCGTTGCGCCACAGATACGTTGGCAGCGAGGGCTTTCAAGCAGCATTGTAATAATCTCAATAAGTGCGTAATGCTGAATTTTTAATAAAAAAACATTTTCTATTGGATCAAATTATGAACCCAAACCATTCTCGAATCAATTTAATTACACACACAAAATTTCATCAAAATCAGCTCAGCCGTTAAGGAGGAATTTTATTACAAACACATAGACAGAATAATTTTATATATTAAGATATGGAATTCTTTTCTCCAGGGGTTTTTCAGTTGATATAAATTAAATACATACAGCTCTACAAACTACTAATTTATATTATGTGGGATTATGTACGTATTTACACTATTTGTGACAACGTCACGAACTACTATAATGCCCTTCTCATTCATTTTCAGGCTTACAACAGCCAATAGACAAACAATAAACTGCCTTTCCGTTTGAAACTAAAGCCAGAATTGTCATAAATTGAGATTTGCCCCACTGCGTGAAATTGTCCTATTAGGAGTGACTGAAGCCATTTGCCTGCTGAAACATTATTTCGCGTCCACTAAGGAAGTCCAAAAAGGAACTCTTTTTCCTCTCAAAGCACACCTCTACACTACAGCAAGTTTAAGTTTTGATTATTCAGACAAACTGTCTGTGGAGAGTATATGACGCAAGCTTCTTGTCAGTCTCAAATGACATTTAAAGCAAAGTGGGAAGAACGGTGAGTGCAGAGAACAAACTTTATTTTTAAAATACAGGCTATTTAATTAACATGCATTAAAATTAAAAACAGTAACATTATAAACTTGCTTTACAAGCAATAAAATATGTCTATCATAACACTCACACAGGGGATCGAAACAACCGGAGTCAGCTCACAGCAACCACAAATACTGTTTATATAGATCTCTGCTGACCAAAAGAAGGAGAAAATGTGCATAAAGTGGAAAACAAAATAAATGCAAAAACCCAAAATACACACATTAAGTAAATAAAGAAAAAACATTATAAATGATGACCAGAGCAATTCAAGACTCTGTTTACAATTTCAAAACATAGAAAATTGGATATATGTAACAAATTAATACATAACCACTGGTTAAGTCCGAGTAATCGTAACACTTCTCCACAGCAGGTGATCCCACATATATATAATGATTATGTTAATTTTACGACTGTAACAAACACGCGTAACGATAGTGAGTGTGACGTAGTCTGGGAAAGGTGCCAGTCATGTTGCCAGATCGCCAAATTTGTTGACAGAATTTAGTTTCTAAATCATTTTTGCCTCTTGTAAAATAAATGTATTGTAAAGGAAAAGGCATTAAAACTATTCTTTTATGCACAGATTACGGATTAGTTTTTCAACTGACTTTGTTTAAAATTACATAGCCTGCAAGGAAACCTTTCTACACAGAGTATTAAAAATACTTGGGGATGCAAGATGTCTTACTTTTCTCACATACAGATCTATTTTTCCGGCAAAACATAGAATATATAGCTATATATCAATTAGCAGAATATTTACGAAATGTCTGCAATGAAGTCAGAAAAATAGTCAGTGACCTGCAACAAAAATATACTATATAAAAAAATGAAAAAGAAAACAGCGGAAAAATTTTATTTGGCCAAAAAGCATAAAAAGTTTAAAAAAAGAAAACTTTCATTTTATATTTTTTGAGGATTATGTGATAAGATATCTTGGGTACCAACAAAAGAGAAGACAAGAACAAAATAAAATATAAATATTAATTAGTCTGCTTCAACTTATCTGTTAGGAATTTATATGGTTAGTTTCAAAATACTTTATTCTAATAGAAATTTTTCAGAAATTAAGAAATATAAACAGAATGTTATTTACTACTTATTTCATTACTTAATAGAGGTTTAAAATAGTAATTATAAAACTGAACACTTCTATAGATCCTTAAATTAAAGGAAAATATGTAACACTTAAGAAAATTTCAGAATATGAAAAATCATAATTAATTCAAAGTAGTCGTTTCAGGACCAACCTAATGTCTGGGTAATTATACAAGGTTCTCAAATTAACGTAATATTCATTTCAAGATTTAAATTAACTTTTATATGATGATGCATACCATATAAACAAAGTTGAAAATAAAACAACTTCTTTTCCAAAAACAAATTGCAAAATTTTTTTATTAAATTTAATATTTTTCATAAAAATAAGAAATATAAACTAAAGAAGAAATAGTGTTATATTTGGAAACTGTATAAATGTCAAAGTATTATTTCAAAATGTACTTCCTGTATAGTAATTTAAAAACGAAATTTTCTTTCTCGGAACAAAAAAAAGGCTATATTTTAGAATTTAAAAAAAATCTGTGATATATCTACAAGTTATCAGAAATGTTTGTCTTAAATTTTTGAGTTTAAAGTGACTTGAAATCAGAGTCTTTTGTTTACTCATAAGTTAACTATGGATGAAGATGTATGAGAAACATGCGAAAAATCGTTTAAAAAAATAAACAAAACACAAAATACTGAATAGATTAGTTTATTTTCTTGGTTAAATCTTATATAATTTGTGACTTCTCAATAGACACAGCACACCTGCAAATTATTGACAATCGATATAGATTAATCAGTTTTTTATCCTTTTCTTGATTAATATAACAATAATTTTGGCAATAATTTTTTCACTGAAAAATTATTGTTTATTAACTTTAATGTGACTAGTAAACAAATTCATATTATTATGAAAGTTTTTATGAATAAAAGAATTACTTTAAACACCATTGGTGGAATACCATATATATATATATATATATATATATATATATATATATATATATATATATATATATATATATATATATATATATATATATATATATATATATATATATATATATATATACACACAAGAGCCAAAACATTATGACCACCCCTACATTTTGCAATGAACTTGTCTGGATAACGTGAAAGGCGCGGGATCACGTGGAAGTGGAATTTAACCTCTGCTGGAGAGACTAAAGAATTATTCTTTCACTTACTTCTGTGTGTGATGGGAAAGGCTGCGGATCCAAACGATTTTGATAGAGGGCAGATTGTAATGGTACAGTTGTTAGTACTTTTGCAAAGTAGATGAATGATGGTGAAACCAGCACTAGACGACATGGTGTTGGATGTCAACACACTATTAAAGAAAAAGGTCGTTGGAGACTGTCTCGCATGGTGAAGTAAAACCGGAGCCAGACAGTGGCTCACCTAACAACCCAATACAATGTAGAATAGAATCGGAGCACACTGTTCAGCGGACACTGTTGGATATGGGGCTACGCAGCAAACGTCCCACTCGTGTGCCTTTGCTGACCAAGCGTCATCGCCAACTGCGCCTAATATTGCGATTGGTCCATGGATTAGTGGGAAAGTGTTGCCTGGTCAGATAAATCACGGTTTGTCATTCATCACTCCGATAACCGTGTCAGGATACGCCGTCTTCCAGGCGAACAGTTGCTCACTCAATGTACAGTAGATCATACACAGGCCGGTGGTGACGGTATTATGCTTTGGGGGACGTTCTCTTGAGCTTCTCTGGGACTCGTGGTTGTGGTAGAGCAGACCATGAATGTTACAGGGTATCTGAACATCATTGTGGACTAGTTGACCCTTAAATAGTTTCTGTTTTTCCAGCTAGAAATCGAATGTTCCAACAGGACAACGCCCCGTGTAACAACTAAAATTTGAGTTGGAGTGGTTAAAACAATGCTAAATTATTAATGTCCTGGGATAAATCTCAATCCGATAGAACATTTATGTCATGGGACGGCAACTCAGAGTTTAAAGACCACCAATTCAAAATATCTCGGATTTGCTTAATCGTTACTTAAACATCTCGTACAATCTATCTCCAGCCATCCATCAAGGACTCGTGGCAACCATGCCAAGGCTGTTTGAAGCTGTGTTGAGCGCCAAAAGTGGGCAAACTCTTTATTGACAGGTGGTTATAATGTTTTGACTCTTGAGTGTATATAAATATGAGGTTTCGACGTAATACAAAAATATTTCCAAATTGTAGACTTGACGACTGTTCAAGTACTGAAAATATTAAAAGGCGTACAAACTGTGCTAGTTTTAATTGAGAGAATGAGTATGTTTCAACAAGTATTAATACATTAAAAATAGTTTATTTATTAAGAAGGTGTTTCTTAACGGGGAAAAATCACTTTTCCATTCATATGCTGCAACAAAATATTTTCCTATAAACATTTTAAACACTGTATAGACAACAAATTTCTTAGCCTTAAAGGATATCATTAATGTTATAGACAGGATTTAAAAATAATCTTTAATAACTTTTGGTTGTCATATCTCTTAAAAATATGGACTGAATGAATACAAATTTTTACTAAGCATAAAAGATTCATCCACTTTTGAAAAATGTTATTGAACATGCAGCAATTAATTAGAAATTTGTAAAATTTAATTAGGTACCTTTATTTGAAGTTATAATTTAAATATATACTTGTGTACACGATTGCAATTTTCTTTCGAGTTGTAGATGCAAAATATCATATGTAATTTTTAAGTACCAGTCAGCTTGAACTCAAAATATATTATTTTAATAATCTTGAAACGTTAGGAAAATAGTTAATACGATAAGAATAATAACATATTTTCAAATATTTGCGAAGGTATAAAAATTGTTCTTTCTTATCACAATGTATAAATTTGGATTCAAATTAAAGCTATTAAACAATTTTATGTATTGAAAAAAATCATCAAAATGAAGTAGTTAAATAGTAAACGTGGATCCAAGAATAAAAAAAGGGATGTTGACATAAAGTATTTTAAAGATTCGTTTACTATGTATTTTCTATAAATCAGCTGATAAAATTTAGTTTATAAATCATTAAATTATAGTAATCTCTTCTTATCAGATTTTTGATTATATAAAAGCAGCCATACATTCATGTAGATTTTTTTTTTCTGAAAAATGAATATTTCAAAGTTTAAGAAACACTTAAATATTTTTGTTTGATAAAAAACGTTTTGAAGTCTGGCGAACATTTCAAAAGTACTTCAAATTCCGATCAATATTGTGGATTTCAAAGAATCGGTGTTTATTACCAGGTCTACCAGAATTTTTTTTTCTGCTGTAAGGATTTGTCTGCAGATATAATGAAAAGTTTGAAGTCCGATGCAGTCTCGCAAGTTCGGCTGTCGGATTTATATTTATATATGAGTGTGTTGTGTAGACTAATGTGTTTTTTATCAGTAAAGTAATAAAGAAAATATATATCTTTTAAATTTTTAAAACATAACAATTATTAAATTTTTTAATTCAGTTATAATTAATCTCAACAATAATAAGTGTTCAATCGTATTAACTATTGTTAAAATAAATATTTCATATCTGACTGTTTTTGTGTTTTATTTTGCTGAGAGCTTTTTGTCTAATTTCTGGTTAATAATAATATTTTGGAAAAAGATTACCAAATATTAATTCACTTAAAGAATTTTCAATTCTTTAAACTGATAAATAAGTTCCCACGTATCTAAAGATTTTTCTTTATTCTTTATAGCCTTAAAAAGTTCTTAAGGTATTAACCCCGATCAAATCATGATTTAACAGTTTCTGAAAGGAGAATCTTAAAGAAAAAAAGTTGATTGAAATTAATGAAAGAATATACTACAAAGAGGGGAATTCTATGTAACTTTTTGACACACTTAATGCAACAATTATTTTAAATTAAATTTTTTAAAAAATGGGGAGAGGGATCCTACACTGCTATAGGATACCAGTTATAACTGTTACAATGATCTTTGGAAATCAAATTCATGTTTTGAATAATAATATGTATATAACCAACTAAAGTGTTTTAAATATAATCATCTAGCAAAGCGCTATTGACGTTTTTGTTAGAAGCTACATTTTCACTTGCATTTTTGTTTTGATTAACCCAATTGGCCGTAACTCAGTAGTACTTTAAAACATTATCGGCCTGTTAGTTTCAATACTTATATAATGAACATATGTCTAAGTAAGTGCGATCAATTTTAAATATTTATTTTAATTAGGAGTGTTTCCGTAAATTTAGAAAATGTTTATTATTCATCTTCTACCAATTTTCAATAAATAAAAAAAACACTTCTACGAGAAGTGCATTTTAAGTGAGTACTGTCTCCGTATTCCAAAGCTGCAGTGTTGTGCATCTTGTTCCGCGCATACACATTGATTACTTGCAACTGGTAGCTAGACACCGACATAATTCCAGGAGAAATCGACATTTTAAAATCTGTTTATGAATATTTAAAAGGCTTCAATCCATTAAAAATACAGCCGATTGTGAAATTTAAATACTCTGCTATTTGTCTGCTGATATACAAAAAGAAAGAAGAATACTGAAATTTCTCGACGGATCAGTGAAATGTATGGAGAAAATTAGAAAAAAGGAGTGCTAAGGAAATATGTTGTAGCTTAAGTAATGCTTTAAAGATGACCACAAGAATGTATGTGAGAAGGTGTGAAGTGAGTGATATTCTGTCATTACTGAAAACTAAATGCAGAAACGTAATAGAAACATTTAAGAGAACAAACTCGTTGCCATTTCATCTTTATTTCAAATGAGTTTTCTCAAGTTTTTAGATGTATTTTATAAAAAGGTGGAACAGTATTTAAATTATCATAAGTTTGTATCTCGCAGAGAATGTAAAATGATTGTTGAAGAGTACAATACGTTTAGCGGCAGATTTCTATGAGGATGGAATTCCGAAGCTGGTTCTACGATACTACACTTACCTTGATAAGGCTTTTATATAAAAATAAAATAGTTAAAAATGTACACGGGTGTGTTTCTAATTTCAAAGCGGCACACCTCTCACATATATGTATGTATCCTGAGGTACGTCACGGCCTCCGCCGGTATACATCGTGTAGGAAACAGCATCGGCATTAGTCGCATGCAAGATGCTGCGCAGTTCGGAGCTCTCTGATTTCGAGAAAGGTATAATTATCGGGTATCACAAATGTGGCCGATCCTTAAGGGACATATCTAGCGATCTGAAGTACCCAAAATCGACAGTGGCCTATGTTATTAAGAAGTGGAAGGTGAGCGGTGATTGTCGGAATGTGCCCCGAGTCGGCAGACCAACGAAACTGGGAGATAGAGACCGACGAGTGCTGTCCAGAGAAATTCGGAAGAACCGCACCCAACCGATGGCTCTCATCCCCGAGGAGTTTCGACAGGCATCCAGGAGTATTGTTTCAATAACTACCATTCTAAAGAAAGCACATCTGCTTGGTTTTCATGGTCGTGCTGCTGCCCATAAGCCTTTGATCACAAAGTCCAACCACGCTGCTCGGTTAATGTGCTGCAAAGCACATCGAAATTGGACCGTAGATCAGTGGAAACGGATTCTTTGGAGCGTCGAATCAAGGTTCACCATTTACCCTTCGGATGGCAGGGTCTGGGTCTGGCGTCTCCTGCCAGAATGCATTGTGCGAACAGTCAAGTTCAGCAGAGGTGGAATTACAGTCTGGGGGTGTTTCTCCTGGTAAAGTGAGTTTTTCTTTTCTATCACAGGTTTCCAATTACTTATTGGTAGACAGTGTATTCCTGTTCTTCAATATTTTGTAACTAATAATTACTATAAAATTCTTAAACTTATTTAAAAGTTTTGTTTAAAATATGGCTATTTCTGTTTAAATAGCTATTTTCAAATCGTGAAAAAGAAATTATAAGTTTCTTTCGAATTTTAAACTATTACAAAATCTCCATTTATTATAGGACACCATTTTTCCCACTAATAGACTACGGCTAGTAATTAATGATGATAGTGCCAAACAAAACTACGACCCTTTAAATTCTTGAATTTTTCTTTATTAAAAGCCCGAGGATCCAATTGATTGATTACGGGGATTAACAAAAACTCTCGAAATGTTTTGAATCGTATTACATAGCACAATGGCGAAAGGAAAAGGTGAGATTTATCGTTCTCTTTTGTAATTCCGATGTGTTGTAAAAGGAAACACGTCTGAGCCTCAGACAAATTTTGTGAAATGCTTCTGCTTTTTCCCGGAAGCTCGTTATTCAAGCCATATTTCACTACACTTGCTATTTGTTGTGAAACATGGAACGCAAACAACGTCATTTTATGTCCATATGTCGCGATAAATTCCTCCCGGAGGCTGTAGATATCTTAGAGAGGAGATTTCCGAGAAAATCTCAGATCGGGGCGTGAGGATCATTCTAACACTTGATAGATTATTTGAAGTAGAACTACTTTCGGGAGTTAGAAAAGAAATAGTTTATCCTTTTTATCCTTTGCAGAGACTTCGTATAATATAAATTGTTTATGCAAACTATTAACTTTATGTTATCAACATTTAATTGAATAATTTATGAAACTTTACATAAATTAGTGTTGTAATGTACATACAACCAATACACCAGTGTTCGTTACAAGGGGGAAACACAGAATAAATATAATACTTTATATAGATTCAGACATTTATTCTATACATTTATTTACAAAAATATCCTTGGTTATAATGATCAATCATTTATATCTTCTATTTACAGAATAATTATCCCACATCACTTTATAAGGAATTATTATTATTAACAGAAGCCTAAGTCAAATGACTGTAAATATTATTTATAAATTACCTCCATTAAAGTCACAGGGGAGCAGGCAGGGGCTTTCCTCACGGGCATACGGGACGAATTGGTGATGGTGAGCGGGGCGGTGTCGGTCCGGGTGCACGGGACGAGCTGGTGCTAGTGGATCCTTGTTCCACTTCTCTCGACTGCCCACTTCCTCCAACTCCACGCTCTCCCTGCGTTTCCAAAAACCTCACCTCAGGTCCAAACGCCCCTTTTTTTCTTCTTTTCCAATCCCTTCTCTTTGGGAAATTTTCCCACATTAAATGCCCTTCGGGAGTGCAGGTGGGCTCATTAAAGTAGCCCCTTTTTGTTCAAGCTGACATTACATTTTAGCCCCTGCTCCCATAATTCACGCTTACAGTTCTGTGCGAGCTTGACCGTTATGCTGCCATTCCGTGAAGTATCCTCTCTGCAGGGGTCCCTAAACTTGACGTAAATAATTGGGGTCTTAAATTCGTCAAGGAAAATCCTCCCACGGCTATGCATGCACGTGCAACTCACCGTGAGAAAGTACCTCGGTACAATTAGCTTAATCAATAATAAGTAAATCAATCCCACTGAGAATTCGTTAGATTTTAAAATTGTGTAATTTAATTTTTTAATAATTCAATAATTTCTTGAATAATTTTTAATTTAATTTTTTGTTCATTATTAAAATGTGTTTTAGTTTTAAATTTCAGTTAATTTCTTAATCTTTAAATTAATAGTTCTTAAAAATATAATTTGAGTATATTTGTGTAAAAATAATGTTACGTTTACCTAGTGTTTGAGAAACAAGAAATCTAAACTCATTAATAAACACATGAACAAATATGTCTTGATTTTTAATTTATACAATTAAATAAATGCCTAAGGAATACAACTGTAATCAACTTATCATTTGTAGATATCGAAGACTGCTCTCGAGTCGGCGCCGACGCTAAAAATCAATATGGCGATGGTTTTTCTCAAAAGGTCTATCCCTCAAGCCGCGGATGCCAGCAGCGTTCACCTTCTACTCTCCTCTGGTTACAACCTTGTTCTCTAAAGAAATCAGACTGCTCCTTGGAGAAAAAACAGGAGACCCCCTCCAGAACGATGGGGGGTCAAAAATTCCCCAAACCAACTCACCTTTCTATTGGTTGGGAGAAGTCCGAAGTTTCTAGTTCAAACCGGTCCTGTTCTGGTATGTCTTTGACGGTGACTCACGGGAAGAGGTAAAAAAGAGCTGAACCGAATGTAACTTATTGTTACAATTTGCGTATTATTTTTTAAATGTTCTGAAAAGTTAATTTATAAGACTTGTATTCTTATCGGTGCATCCAACTTTCATAAAAATGGACCGTTTTCTAAATTTTAAACTGAAAGTACAAACTAAAAAAGTCGCAACGTAAAACTGATGTTCACATTTATTTTTATGTATACTGAGAATAATAGGTAAAACTTTTATAGGAATCGATGCA
The DNA here is from genome assembly GCA_032207245.1 of Pardosa pseudoannulata. NCBI lineage: Eukaryota > Metazoa > Arthropoda > Arachnida > Araneae > Lycosidae > Pardosa > Pardosa pseudoannulata. The sequence continues at coordinate 186,224,964 of CM063505.1, read as the reverse complement.
AAATTAAGCGTTTAAATTACCATTTTAAAAATCAATAAAAATTTGAAATCTTGAAAATAAATATCGGAATTTTAAACCACACCTAATGCGGTTCTATTTAGTTATTCCTTCAATGTACTTCTCTATAAAACTCAATAATTTTAAGTTAGAAATTTTACAAAAAGGTTCCTTAATGTATACCACCCCCTTAAATTGAATTCCCTAAATGAGAACGGTTTTGTGTAACGTAAGTAAAATCAATGTATGATTAAATCCAATTAAATCTCGTTATTTTAAACTTTAAACTTATGTTTCAGTACATAGTTCTTCTTTTTCATGTTTTCATTGAGTTGAAATAAACTACATTAAGTAAAAGGGTTCTTTAATGAACAGTAAGCAGATACGTAGATAATTAAAAATAAATAAGTTTCCTTTCTAATAAGAATTAATCATAATAAAAATTTTTCAAACAACAAATAATTACGTAACATTTAAGGATCTAAGCATGTACATATGTGTACAGTACAGAGATATATGTGCTAAGTCCAACGTTGTGCAACATTTATTAAAGATCAAAAAACATGGGTCTAAGCGATCGTCCTCACAGAGCAATGGCTCTGCGTCCAATGCTCAGGAATAATACAATCTTTCAATGACCCTTGAGAGGAAATCGCGGGATTTTGTTCCCAAGCGACTAAAGGTTGTTCTGTACTTTTTGGGAGGCAAGAGTGGACCTGAATTTTTTAATGTTGCTTGGAAATAACCAGTTATGCAATTTAGTTGTTAAAAAAGGCTGATAAATGTGGCCAGTGGACTGGAAATAAGCATTTATGCCAGCATTAGTTTTAAGAGATGTATAAAAAGAATTTAACTAGGAAAACACATTTTTATCTAACATTTTATGGCTGGAAAATAGGTGTTAAAAATGAGAAGGGAAAAAAGGAGAATTTCGGATACCTATTTTAGAGGTAATATTTTTGATATGTTATATATCAGAAAAAGGGGAGAAATTGTTCTACAAATGCAAACCTGCTAGACTAAATTTTAGTATGTACCGCCCAAGTAATGATTTCATTACAGATTTGTGTAGATTTAGTCGGCCAGAACTAGAAAAATTTTTGGCTCTAAGTTTTGTAAATTTTCGTGCATTTTGCATAGCATGAAATTTTGCTTTATTTGTTAAAATGTTTTTGGAATTGTATCAGAATTGATAAGAATTGTATTTCATGTGATTATTTCATTTCTTGATTATCTGATTCTTGTAATATGAGTAGGTTAGTTTCGATTTTTACAAACTTATTATATGGCTTCCCTCACTGGTTCATCCTTCCTAACCATTTTTCGAACGTCAAAAAAATCATTGAAATATTAACTTCAGCTCGTCGGAGCAACGACTCGTATATATCCTTCTTCGCAGAAATGTTTTTCCCTTAAAATGTTTTCAGGGTTTTTTTCCAAAATTTTTGTTTATCAATTTATTTTATTAATTTTGTATTCATTTTTAACAGGAGAATACACTGTTAATGGTGAAAAGTCATGAAATATTCAGAGGTAAGTGGCTCTAGTATTAATGGTAACCATAAATATCCTTTACTACTTTAAAATTGGATGATAATGAATCCAGATACTATTTTTTTAAAAATGGATGGAATATAGATACTGCTTTAAAATTTGGGAGTGTACTTCCTTAAAATTCTTTGTATATGCCACATAAACATTCTACTTCTAACGTAAAAATTCTTATAATGATATCTTTTAATAACATACTTTGATATCTTTCCAAACATTACAAAAGGAAATAAACATCATAGGGCTTTAATTTAGTCTATTTTTGGCTTTGAATATTCTAATCATTCTTTTCCTGCAAGGAGGCTACCGAACGATGGCCCAATGGTAGACCGTTGCTCTTCGGTATCAGAGTGAACGGGTTCGAATCCTGCTGATGGCATGGATGTGCGTAACCGATCGGGATCGGCTTTAGGCAGTAGGTCCCGGTCTCTTTAGCCCTCGTGTAGAAAAACATAAAACCGTAGCACTCCAAACTAAAACACCTTTACGGAGGCTAATTTCTGGACTGGATGTGTTGATTTACTATAGATTTCAAATTCACCACAAGGGTTGGAATCACATTCGTACATATTTAGAAAAATGATTTGTTTATCTATTTTTTTATGAATAGATATTTTTTATTCGCATTACACAAGAGGAAAAATTGGAAACCTAAGCATTTTGTCTAATTTGTTCTGACAGGACCCGACAATGGCCGAATCATTGGGCCACTGATCTTTGGCACCATTGTTCGTGGGATATCAATCCCACTAAGGGATGGATGTTCATAGCCGTTCGGAATGGAACTAGTAGGTCTCAGTCTCTTTACTCCTCGTGTTGTAAAAATATAGAGTGTAACGCTCCAAACCCCACCAAAACCAAACTATTCTGAGAAAAATCAAACCCATGACAAAATAATAATAATAAGTAAAAAAAAACTACAACTCGTACTCTAAATTAGCGTTTCTTAAACTGTGGGTCACAACCCTAAAATTAGGGGTAACAACGAAATGCTTAGGGGTCACAAAAATGTGATATAGACACTAGAATTTTGTGAACCGTAGTACTTTTATGTCATTCAATACCATATGCTTATTTAAAGCAATATTTCCAATTTTAACACTTAACAAATCAAAATACTGTTGCACTCTAAAGACACTTTAAGTCCAACAATGTTGAGTTTTATTTTCAAAAAACAAGTATATCTGTCAAAACTTTCTTTCGTTAATTTTTGTATACAAATTTTTGAAACAAATACTAAATCCACTTCTTTTAACATATATATTTTTTTCACCAAAGATATAAACTGTTAAAGATAAAATATTTATTTTTATCGTTGTTTTCTATTTTATAAATCCTAAAAAATAAAAAAATAAGCAATTAAGTCATAAAAAATAGCTATGATAAAAATAGTTAAGGATTGTACTATTATGCATCATATTGGTATGAGCTTCTATATCCAACACTTAAATTTATTAAAAATAATCACTTATATGTTTTAAGATATTAGCGTTTGACTGAGTTGCCCTAAAATGTCATCAAACGAACTGGCAGCGAAATGCGAAGATAGAGAACATTCGGAGATCAGTCGGAGGAAGTAGTTTGAGAATCAGTACGAAATAAATTTTACTGTATTTTTGAATAACATTAATATGTTTCTTAAGAGCTCTCCTACCCTCTAGTCTAGATGCATGTTAAAAGTGCGTCTCTTTCGATAGATCATAAATCTTTAAATGCCTAAAAAATGTATACACAAATTTGTCAGACATTTAAAAAAAATTTTAAGTCTTATAAAATCATGAAATAATTCATCTTACTTTGTTATAATACAAAATGTAAAACAGTTAATACATTAGAATTTTGAAAGAAATATTTATACATTATATTACGGTGTGCATGATAACTAATTTATAATATAGGTATCTATTAGAATGAAAATATATATTAGAATGACCTAGAACATATATTACAGCATGTAAAAACTGCGTTCTATAGAACTAATTTAAAATGCCGAAAATTTCATAGAAACGTTTTTAAAATCGGGATAATTAGATAAATGTTAGAAGATAACTAATTAGTCATTAAAACTAACCTATTTAATTATCTGAATGATATTAACACTAAACATACCATATAACGGGTCAAATGACCCATAAGGTTTATGTAAAAAATGCGATGGGAAATGAATTAAAATTCTTATTCTTTGTGTTTGCAATACATAAAAATTGGCAATATACAATTTTGTTTAATTATAATAAAGTTTATTTGTCTATTTCCTTCTAGTTTTCATATTTCATACATTTATAATTAGAAAAAATAAAGTCCGGTCATTTGACCGGCTATAAGAAATAGGTATGTATTAAGTGTTGGTATGTTTAGTGTTAATTAGTTCTATGGACAATATAAATATATACACACAGAAGAAAATTTAAGCTTATTTGTCAGGAAGAATTTTATGTTTTTGGTATAGTTATATAAAATTAGTTTTAAGTTTTCCTGTATTAATTGTTGTTTACTTTTATTGTAATCAGTTAGGAAGAATGATTCTATGGAAACCCCTGCTATGGCTTGACGATGATGAATGTAGTATCCGCAGGGATCACCACATTATCTATCTATCTATCTATCTACATCCTCAGAAGAAATTTGTATGGTGCAGTTAAAATAACACAATTGACTTCAGACGTACGCGTTTATTTAAGATCATATAAACAATAAACAAACAAACATCAGCACCCTCGATGCAACCGAGTCTCCGTGCTACTGGCACGCTGGCTCTTATGTAGTCAGGCAGAATACAGCTATTTTGCATATTTACAATGGTGTGCTGCCACAAATAAAACTACAATAATAAAATTTTACAAATATGAATAAAGATCAATTCATATTACAAAATGTCAGGATGCATTACATTACAAAATACTTTACAAAGACTAAAAATATAAAAGACATTGAGATACGACATATGACGTCAATAGTTGGAAAATTGTGTAATCACCACAATTCTATACTTTGATAATAGACCAAACAAGTATTGAATCTACCTCAAATTTTTATATAATATTAATATTTTTTACTATGCAGCAAGCGGTACAGACATTATCCTAACGCCTTAACAAGGCTGCGAATCTGTTACTCATTTAGCATCACAGAAGAAGCACGTGTAGATTAAGATACGCTACGGACGTGAGTAACATTACCCCCGCTGGGTCCTCGTAATTTAGAAGCAGGAACCAACCACAAGACCTGCCACCCCAAGAGGTATCGTTTGAGAACATGTTCATAAATATTTAGAAACTTATAGTACTTTAAAACAGACATATTTTCAGAAAGCATTGATTTCTTTCAAGAGGTATGATACCCCGTAAGTAATAAAGATTTTGCACATTGATTAGTTTCTGCCTACGAACAAATTTGCAAAAAGAAAAAAAATCAAGATAATTTTGAACACTGAGGGATTTTTATTTACCCTGTTTAATACAGATATTTTATTTCTAAGATATGTACTACTTGTCTGGGAGAGTTACTCTATGACCACTTCCGGAATATAAGAGTTAGCAAATTATTATTTTAATACAAAATAAATATATAGTTGTAAAATATGACCAAATAAAAAAGATATATCTTCTTTATAGAAATCTAATGCCAATATATATGAGGAGTTTATAACAAAAGTGAACCAAGAGCATTTTTCTCTTGCAAAAAAAAGGAAAATGATTACCAAGGTTAATAAATTGTTATTTTATATACATGCACATATAAATAGTCTAAAAATACATTAGAGTCTTTTCTAGTATTAATTCAAATTTACAGAAATTATTAACATCCATATTCTTTAGGATACAATTTCTTTAAAACATTCAAATGAAGTAGGTTCAATTTGGTTATGAATTCCTTGTATATAGAATGTTTAGAATGTGTAATATCATTTACGGGGAAAAAACTACCTCTTAATTAGTTTTCCGTGTTTAGACTCGTAAATTTAACCCAATTTCAGGCCTTCATTAAACTGTTTTTTCCAATGCATCCGACATATAGACAGATACCTTCAATCCACACACGGCTGTTAAGCTGTAATTCATTAAGCAACAACCGAGGAGCACGTGTAGTTAAGAGCACGTTAAGAAATGCTACGGACGGAAGTAACATTTCCCCGCTAGATCCTCATAATTTAGAAGCAGAGACCATGCAGTAAGCATCAGACTTAACCTGCCACCTCCAGACGTATCATTTAAACGTATAGAACATTGCGATCAGAAACCTATTTTACGTGCCCCAGCTGTCAATAATGAACACAACGGATCTTTGGCCTGATCGAGTACCAAATACGCATTTTTACAGTTATGAAATCGAAATTTCATTAAACACACACAAAAAATTTAAAATCATTTAGACGTAGCCAAGTGACTGTTAAAACCTTTCTTCGATCAGATATGAAATATCGGTCGACGTAAACGCCTTTAAACAACCAAATTTACCAGCAAAGTGGCACAAACTGTGTCAGCCATGAGCGAGACCTGTGCACTTTCCATGGGAATTTATCTTCCCATTCTATCTTATTTCATCGGTTATATATCTTTCCTATTATCTACTTTATCTGTCATTTTCAGGGAAAAGACAGATTGTTGATAAAAGTGCCCCCAAAACGCTTAAACTTCTGATGAGCCCCAAAGTGTCAGGAGAATCACATCGAAATATAGAAAGAATTGCAACTTACTGATTTTATTCTTGAAAAACGGAAATTGTTGCGCTTCTTGGATTAAGGCTTTTTTTCATCACGATATGGACATGAATTGGACAAAATAATTTAATTAATTAATGCGATAGCATATTAATATATAACAAATATATATATATATATATATATATATATAATATATATATATATATATATATATATATAAAGCATATGTCAAGCTTCAATTTTCCCAGGTGTAAAATAAAAGCACTACCGAATGACTCGATGTTTGATTTATTTCCCCCATGGAAATAAATTTCTCATGTCGAATAAAGAAATATGATATTCATTTTTTTCATTGCTCTCTCGATACGTCTCCCAACTGCAGAAACTCATTTAAGAAATCCTTAGTTTTTTTTTCCTTTTTACTGTAATAAAAAATAGGATAAAGGAAAAATAAATTTGTCATAAAAATTTAGGAAGATAAATATCAAGAAAAGACTTTTATCATTTTTTCGTTTTATACAGGTACTTCAATCGAGTACAAATCCTTTTAAGTTAAAAAAAAACCTTTTTAATTTTTTAAAACTTTTTTTAATAGTTTTTTTAATTTTGGTTGCTTAGATTATACTTTTTTAAACATTTGATGAAATAAGTATGTAAAAAATATTAAATTTTCTTAAATTATAGTATTTTATATCAATAATAAATATTTGAAATCTAGTAAGGATTTTAAAGTGGATGAGAATCGAAGAGATAAAGAACCGAAATATGCAGGTTTGAAAAACACTTAGTAAAAGCAGACGTTTGTAATCGGCTTTAAACAGCAGATCTCGAACTGAGAAGTCCTCGTACATAAAAAAAACAGACTGTAACGCTCATAAATTATATGTATACATGTATATACATATATGTAGGAAAATTCTCAGGGGTTTTCAAAACTTAATCAAGGGCTAAAAATTCCCGCGCCTTTTTCATTCCCCTTTTTGACTCCTAACCTAAATTGACCACTGCGGTTACAGTTTACGCCCTCAGAAAAGGGGCCAGACCAATTATAACTGTACATAGCCCTAGCGGACAATTTAGGAAATTTTCAAACAAAAAGGAGATGCACGATGTCGTTAGGCAGATATTTTCCCACAAATATTGACCCAGGTATTAAATGTCTTGTATATATAACTTCATGCTAGCTGACCCTTCAGTTTGTCCTGTCCCTATGATGAAGTGGGAACCCGTCCTTCAACGTTATCTTAATAAAAGTCTTTAGCTGAAACGGTATCATTTATATGGTCGTGACTGCAACCACCCATCATGAAGTCCATATCATTACATATGCATGCAAACAGCGAAATTAAGTTACGTAAAGCAGTTACATAATAATTGTGGAGCTCAGCAAGAATTTATTTTGGCATTCGCAAAGTCTTCAAAGTTTACTACAATCAGAAAAGAACACAAAGGAATCTCGCCAATCTCGGCTTATAATTTTAGGGATAGAATCGCCAGAAATCTATTTTAAAATGCAATTATAATTCAGTTAGTTTTGAGTTAAAATATTATATATATATATATATATATATATATATATATATATATATATATATATATATATATATATATATACATATATATATATATATATATATATATATATATATATATATATATATATATATATATATATATATATACGTGTGTGTGTGAGTATTAAATTGGGTAATTTGTATTAATGATTGTCTCTTTAGGCTCACCTGTATTAGGAATATGAGTGATGAAAATGCTCAACAAAACCATGAAGTGTAATTTTTACTGTTGTCTTTTAACAATTTCCTTTTTAAATCTAAAATATGAATTTCTATTTTAAATAAAACTCTACAATACAGAGTATATAAAACAAAACCTGTGCACAAGAGGTTCAGGAAGATTCGCCCCCCTACCGAGGGGCACAAAACCGAGAATTATATTCATTGAAACCACCACATACCCGAGCACAGAGCACATCCGCTTCAAAAAGAAAGGGTATTATAAGGCTTTCATATGTTTTGGGAAAAATGTATAACCATCTACAAAGGTATAACATATATATATGCACAAATATTATGTATGTATGCATATGTGTATGATACGCAGAAATTCTATGCTTCACCAAAATATAAAAATATAAAGTTGGGCACTTCGTAGCCGAAAACAAATCTTTTATGAATTTTATCATCATTATATATTTTACTATCCAAAATATGACACTTTAGCCATTTTACAATTTACATACACCGTACGATTTTGAAGTTTCACACACATTACCAGAAAAATATAAAAAATTACCTTTCCCCACACAGTGAGCTTTTTATAGGTCCTAAGTATCGATGTAAAACAAACGCAACTGTATTGAATATGGTGAGAATCGCAAGCGAAAATCTTTGACACAGAAGTTGTATCTGTTCGTTACCTTTCGCTTAAGAGTAAATTTCTCTCCAGGTCATACTGTCAGATGTTAAGAATTATTAGAAAGTATAATTAAATATATAATCTAAATAAAGACTTTGTGGTTAAGAAATGACCAAAGGGAAGGGATTTGCTAACAGTTTATTGTAGATTAAAATTTGACATTACAAAGCAAATATATTACTATCAATAGAGAATTAATGACTACTAACATTTAAGATTTTAACACAGTACAATAGATAAGAATAATATGAACGAGGGGGGATACATAATACATAAACACAACCAAATAGAATTAAATGTATATGGATTGGATCAGCGTTGGGTAAATGAAAACCCAATAAGATTTATGATTAAAGGAATTAAGAATTTACTTACTACAATGACTTTAAATATTTTCACTCCAAACGTCGTCCAAACCATCCACTTTAAAGAAATATCAAAGAAAAACAGAGTATATTGGTTCGTAGCCGATTAATCCCCTCGCTCCGCGCTCTAAGCAAAAACACTATTATTATTATTATTATTATTTTCAGATGGCGCTACGCTCAACGGTAACAAAACTATTAAGCAATTACTGCCGCTGATCCAGCATCATGGCTGCTGGACGAAATATATACCAAATGAGTTTCACTTACTAAGCTGACGCTAGCAGCTATTAGCATTAGACGAAGTTTGAAAAAAAAATGAATAATAATTTCTTTTAGTCCAAATTCTAAATGGTTAAGGACAGAAAAAAAATGTCTGATTTACTTTCAGATGAATTGCATCGTTATCTCTCTCATATATCGAAAAACAATATTTAACTGGTAATTTTTAGTGATATATGGAGTAGTGTCAGAAAAAGATGCGTCTTTGAACTATCTCATTTAACAATGCATTTTTCACAGAATCCAAAATAAGATGTATGAGGTAGTTCTGTATACCAGGACTTAAATACTTTGTATCACCTTCCCTTTTTTCTATGAGTTCCTTTCATAAGTTTATAAAATTTATGATCCTGGTAAAGAATATACAATGTGTGTGCATCAAATGACTTTAACCCCTTCCGGTAAAATGACGATTCTAGCTCGTCATTAGTTTTTCACTCCATACCGCACAATGACGAGCTACACTCGTCATGCGACTAAAGTTACTGATAAATATGATAATTAATTTAGTTTAAAATTTCTAGTGTACTGAATTTAGCAACACTTTTGTTACTTGTGAAATCCCAGGTCACTATTACATATTGTTTATTTAAAGTTTCTTGGTACAAGTCACTGCCAAATTGATGAGTCAGAATAAAAGAAAACCTACTAAGAAATGCCGTGTGTGTTACAAAAATCAAATTATAAGTGAGACTCCCTAGCGATATATACAATTCGGAATTCCTTTGCACTTTGTTTTGAAAAGTACCACTAGCTTGAAGACTATTATCTTAATTTTACCGTTTCTGATACTTAACACTATGTAAAAAGTGGATTTTAATTAAGAATATGTAAGAATTGTAAAATAAAACAAGTTTTTTAAATAAAGAAAATAAATGGTTACTTCACGCACAGTTTTTCATTATTAAATCGTACCGGAAGGGGTTAATAAAAGACCAATAAATAACTTTTTTTAATATGATGTAACATATGAATCATCATTGGAACATTATCGTCAACATTCAAAAACATATTCATCTCTCAGAGTAACCGTGTTGTCAGTAGAACTGAAGTATTTTCTTTCTAGGGAAAACCGAAAGTATTAATATTCGTTATATTAAGACATTTCTATACACATATATTTCGTTTTAAACCAAAATAATTCGTGATTAGATTACTTCTTATAGTTCGTACCAGTCAGTACTAAACAATAAAATTTCAAAACTATTCTCCACAATTAGTAGATAATCCTTTTTGTTTTATAAAGTGGGACTTTGAAGCATTGTTTCAACAGTTTAAAAAGTAATGTTACAAAAGCATATGAATACTCCGATATCTTTGAGTTGCATTGTTCCACATTGGTGATCTATAATGACCATTATAAGGAGATTTATTACTACATAAAGTGCCGAATTCTGCTGATAATAATGAAGAATAAAACATTTCAACATTTTACAGCTTATCGTTATTCAGCTATTACCTACGATGTTAATAAACATTATATTGAAGTTTTTCGTTATATAGAGTGCAGAATGCAATTAAAAGAGCAAGAAGCACAAACGTTAAAGGATGTTTATATGTTAAAGAACTCCAAATTACAAAGTTTCAACAATCTACAGCTAATCATTTTTTAGTTATGGCAAAAAGCATTTATTTACCTTATA
>CM063505.1:186174027-186209027 GCA_032207245.1 Pardosa pseudoannulata | reverse complement strand
ACGGGTACCTGGCGCTCTCCATATGAAAGTCCGGCGAGAATCAGAATGTAAACTGAACCTGGACTCGTCGGAAAACATCACACAAGACCACTGTTGCGGTGTCCACAATGCATGCTCTCTAGCCCAGCATAATCGCAGGCGACAGTGAGTTGCGGTAAGGGGAACACATCTGACAGGCCTACGAGCATATAGACCAATGTTCCCTAAGCGTCTGTACACGGTCTGCCTTGAAACTGTCGTACCGGTAGCTGAAGAGAGCTGACGAGACAGGTCTGATGCTGTGCTCCGTCTGTTTCTTTTGGCAGTAACTGCCAAATACCGGTCATCATTCGGCGTAGTAACTCGGGGGCGACCTGTGCTGTAACATCTACTCACATTACCATCATGTTTGAATCGTTGCCAAAGCCTGGAGATGACACTCTGGGCGATTCCAAGTTCCTCGGATACTTCCAGCTGGGTACGTCCACATTCCAGTCGTCCGATAATTCTACCACGTAAAAAATCATCCAAATGCTTCCTTTGTGCCATAACTATGCGGTTATTGCACTGAAAGGCTTTTAAAGCGCTTGTGAACAATTTTACTTCTTTGCTACCATTCCTTATATACCCCTTTCATACACTCTCGTCATTGTGACGTACTATCCGCGCCATCTGGTGGTTTCCTGCAATTTGCATATTCTTCTTCAAGATGTGTGTGATAATTCTACATGTGAAATTTTTATTTTAGAGCTCATATTCTGTGTGATTCTGAATTATCCTTAATTTATGACAAGTGTATATATATATATATATATATTATATATATAATAGTATATATATATATATAAATATATATTTTTATATATATATAAATTTATATATATTTCGTGTCGATTTAAACGAATGAAAATTTCTTGATAATAAAAATTTTATTAAATCATGTATTTCTAAAAGCAAAACCTTATTTTGTTGTGCCTCATGCGTAGAGTGTTTTCACAGTTCATGAGGCACTACTGAACTTATTGTTTACTCATCAAATTTAAACTGCTTTGAAACAATTTTACAAATACTTTAGCGCTAAATTATGGAATTTTTCTATTTTTTATAAAAATCAAATTATTGAAAAAAGATTTTTTCAAAATGTTTATCTCACATATCTTTTCCAAGTTGAAGACTTATTTTAGACACATATGACACAAACAGAATAAATATAAAAATTTTTGCTATATATATACTTACTATATAATGTATTAAAATTATATTCTTAATAAAATTATTTTTTATTTTTGATTTATTTAATAAAATGAAAGATGTAAAACAAATCGACATAGTTGTTGATAGAGCATCTTATACAAAAAGAAATTTTACATTTGCATAAATTAAAAAGTCTTTACTTTCAAATAGGTTAAATTACTTTAATTTGCTGAAGCATAATCTGAAAGCAGAAATATGAATTTCTCTGCCCATTGTCTAAATAGATATCTTAAAACGTGTTTCTCTGAAATAATTAAATCTACCTTTATCACTTGTAATATTTAGGTGAAAATTTAAAGCCTGTTTATATAGTTTTATTATTAGTGGGATTTATTTTAATGAAAAATAAAACAATCAGTCGTTTAAAACTATACATGAATAATTCTTACAAAAATTTTTCAGAATTTATTACAGACAGTTTTGCCTATAATGCATGGGTTTTTTTTCACTATCCACATTTTTAGAGTCTCCTCAGCGCAAAATTTTAGCAGCGATTTAAATTATTTTTAAAGAAACAGTGATAGGCATTACAAATTTACATATGCGTTACGAATGTAACTGAAAAGAAATTTCGTACTACGGGATCGTGCAATAACGCGTTCGGTAACTAACCAAGAGGATGTTCAAGAAACATGCAAATCTCGCTAGAACATTATTTATACGAAAATCTAATTCGATTTGGAAAAAAGATTTTATATGTTTGGCAGTTTTTACGTTAAGCGCAAACAGCAGTGAACCAAGTAATCATTTTATTTATATATTCTATATTCTAAACAGCCTGAGATGACCATGGAACACAGATTACCTTGTCACTGACTTATCATAATGCTACCGTGACTAGTATATGACCAACAACAATTGGTCTTAAATGTATATGTAATCAGTACTCTTGAAGCCTTATTAAAGTGCATGCTTCTTTGATTTTTCTGTTAAGTTTTACTGCCAAATAAAGCATGTTAAGTTTTAACATTTCTTCAAGTCGAGTACCCATCAACAGCAAAATCCCATACGGTGGCATTTATTTCAAAGAGTCGCCAACAAGTTATAATAATTAAATTTGCTGAAACATTAATTGTAAAATAATTCTAATTTCTTTAAATGGGATAGTTTAAGTTCATCATAAAACTATTACTGACTATTACTCAATACTTTCAGTAATTTTTGCGTGATCCACGACTATAAACTGAGTAATCATCTTATCAACTGTATAATCATGGCCTAAGTTATCTGTCCGTCTGTCCTCAAACTTATGTGGCGTTTTTTTTTTCCTCCTTTGGAGAGCTACGGACTACTGTTTTGCACATGAAAGCTAATGAGACCGGGACCTACTGCTTAAAGCCGATTCCGACCGGCTACGAACATCCATGCCACAGTGGGATTCGAACCCACGAACTCCGGTACCAACGATCAGCGCCCTAACCAATCGGGAAGCATTTGGCTATGAGACAGTGGGACCTGGAATGGATAGAGGTATCCACATTGGATTCTTCATGAGTTAGGGGTAGCAAAATGCAAAGCGAGTAAAGTTTATCTTCTCCTGAACTATCCATCCGATCTAAAATAAGTTGGTATAAATATGCTTCAGATCACAGCCAAAAATACTGTCGTCTTTAAAATGTTCGAAATCAATCCCTTCTTCCCTTTTCGAGCGTTTAATGCCATTATTTCAAGCCTTATTTTCCCCGGTTAAGAGCAGGCGGTTAAATTTATCAATTTATCACATAATAAATAGGTAAAAATAACATTTTTTTTCTAGCTTTGTGTATCATCATTCCTATAACCATCTCATTTAATCAGTGCTTATTTTAAATTATTTATATATCGTCTGCATTATTTTCATACTCTTTATCACTGAACTTAGATATTACTTAAATAATTTGGCTTAAACATATGTGATAACTTTAAATTTAATCATAGGTTATTTTTTGTTGCAATGAAATTTTATCACTGGTATTAACAACAAATTCTTTTCATAAAAGTCTAAGAGTCTGTTTCACGGACTAATAAATATCTAGCATTTAAGTTATATATCTTTGAAAATTGAGAAGTTTGTTCGTTTGTCTATTTGTTTTTCATATATAACCTACACGGTTTGTAACTATAGGGGTCATTCAAACAGCCCCATCGTTGATCGATGTATCACTGATCTAGCTCACTCGCTGTTTGGGATTTAACTGTATTTGACATCGATATTTGACATCGTTTTAGTATCATGTTGTTTGAACTCGAAATTCTAAGATTTTTCCCGAAAGAAGAGTTGTTCGTTTGTCTATTTGTTTTTCATATATAACCTACACGGTTTGGAACTATAGGGGTCATTCAAACAGCCCCATCATTGATCGATGTATCATTGATCTAGCTCACTCGCTGTTTGGGATTTAACTGTATTTGGCATCGATATTTGACATCGTCTTTCTAGTATCGTTGTTGAACTTCGGCAAACTTCGGAAGATTTTTCCCGAACCCACATCTCTGAACCAGTTTCATTTCGACGTGGTCAAAAGACCTGGAATGAAAAAGGCATCCATACTGGATTTTTGATGAGTTAGAGTAGCAAAATTCTACTCACCCCGTCTTATGACGGTCTATATGCTAGTTAATTTAGAATAACCAGGGTAATATTCATTTCAATTATAAATTTTGGTAAATCCTCGTAAGGCCAATGTTTCGCCATCTTTGTTAAAAAACATTGGTATTCATTCCAACATTTTGATGACCGCAATACAAGTATACAAGAAAGAAATAAGATTTAATTGTATTTATTCAGTATGATAAATACAATGATAAATGTATTTAATTGTCTCGTAAACCAAACAAATACAGAGTAATTTAATACCGCTTTAAAATATTCCCATTTATTAATTAAAATATTTTCACTTTTATGTGTGTTAATGCATTTTTACTAGGGAATAAGCGAATTGTATTAAATTGCGTAAAATATTTATTCGATGTCAAGTTTTAATTATGCACCGCATTAATGGTCTAGACGAAAGAAGAATTTTTAATCTGATATGCCATACCGTTTAAATTTCTTAAAGATGTAATAAAAGACGTACCGCTCTGATTACAAATAAAAATGATTGCAAATCAATTACGCACTAATCCACTTTCTTTTTTCTTCTTTTACAGAATTTAAGATTCTGAAAGTTCTCCGGTAAAATTTTAGTAGGAAAATAAACTGGTATTAAATGTTTATCATCAATGTGTGTTAAATAAAATATTTACACAGGCTTCAAGTTTTCAAGTTGAAAATGAGACAGAAGTCAGACAGCATTGTTTCTTACAGGCACTTCACTTAACGGTGTAAACCTCAAGTACGACCACACTCCTTTTTATATTATTTTCGTCTAAAATTTTTAAATGCATTTTTATCCGGGAAAATTAAATTTATTCTTATTGTTTGCGTTTCATTGTCTAAGAATTATGCTTTACCAATTTGAGTGTACTGCCCAATATTTCTCTCAATAATATATATCAGGGGTGGCCAAGATTCTTGATAGTCCAAGCCATTTTTCACAATTTGAAATTTTTTGCGAGCCGCAATTAAATACGTATTTAAAAAGGTTGCAAAAAAGGTATTTTTTAGAGATATTATATTTATTGAATGTCATTTAGAAGTTCTTCGTCCTTTCATTTTTTCAAGGAAATATTTGAATTGTCGATGATTTTTTACATTGGTGTGAATGTAATTTATTGTATTCTCCGGTAAAATAAACTGGTATTTAATGTTTATCATCAATGTGTGTTAAATAAAATATTTACACAGGCTCCAAGTTTTCAAGTTGAAAATGAGACAGAAGTCAGACAGCATTGTTTCTTACAGGCGCTTCACTTAACGCTGTAAACTTCAACTACGACCACACTACTTTTTATATTATTTTCGTCTAAAATTTTATGTACATTTTAATCCGTGAAAATTAAATGTATTCTTATTGTTTGCGTTTAATTGTCTAAGAATTATGCTTTACCAATTTGAGTGTACTGCCCAATATTTCTCTCAATAATATATATCAGGGGTGGCCAAGATTCTTGATAGTCCAAGCCATTATTCACAATTTGAAATTTTTCGTGAGCCGCAATTAAATACGTATTAAAAAAGGTATTTTTTACAGATATTATATTTATTGAATGTCATTTAGAAGTTCTTCGTCCTTTCATTTTTTCAAGGAAATTTTTGAATTGTCGATGATTTTTTACATTGGTGCGAATGTAATTTATTGTATTCTCCGGTAAAATAAACTGGTATTTAATGTTTATCATCAATGTGTGTTAAATAAAATATTTACACAGGCTTTAAGTTTTCAAGTTGAAAATGAGACAGAAGTCAGACAGCATTGTTTCTTACAGGCGCTTTACTTAACGGTGTAAACCTCAAGTAAGACCACACTCCTTTTTATATTATTTTAGTCTAAAATTTTTAAATACATTTTTACCTGTGAAAATTAAATGTATTCTTATTGATTGTGTTTGATTGTCTAAAAATTATGCTTTACCAGTTTACTTTCGGTATACTGCCCAATATTTCTCTCAATAATATATATCAGGGGTGACCAAGCTTCTTGATAGTCCGAGCCATTTTTTAAAATTTGAAATTTTTCGCGAGCCGCAATTAAATACATATTTAAAAAAGTTGCAAAAAAGGTATTTTTTTTTTTACAGAAATAATATTTATTAAATGCCATTTAAAATTTCTTCGTCCTTTAATTCTTCAAGGAAATTTTTGAATTGTGGATGATTTTTTGCATTGGTGCTAATGCAATTTACAATGTGTTACATTTGTGTTTCGCTCAATAATATATATATATCAGTTGTGGCAAAGCTTCTTGATAGTCCGAGCCATTTTTCAAAATTTGAAATTTTTCGGGAGCTTCAATTAAATACGTATTTAAAACAGTTGCAAAAAAGGTATTTTTTATAGAAATAATATTTATTAAATGCCATTTAGAAGTTCTTCGTCCTTTAATTCTTCAAGGAAATTTTTGATTTGTCGATGATTTTTTGTATTGGTGCGAATGTAATTTACAATGTGTTACACTGTTATCATAACAGCAGGATATTTTAAATATTTTGTAACGAGATGATCTTGGTGAATTATGCAGTGAATCGGTATGAATTGGGGAATTTGAGAATCATGTCTTAAAAGCCCATTAAGACCTATTTTTTTACCCAGCATTGCATGAGTCATCGATCAGTTGTAATAATTTTAAAAGTATAACACAAAAAGGAAAAAGGAACTCGGGTACATTTATCGAGAGCCACAAATAATCCTTCAAAAATCTGCATGTCGCTCGCAAGCTGCAGGTTGGCCAACCCTGATATATATTATCAAATGGAAGAGGTAATATAAAAGACGAGGCTTATTTCCCCTAGACAGTTCCGTGTATTTTCAGCAATTTTTAATAAACTCGTTTAGACTTGTTCGCGAAAGTTTGTTCTAGTATATTTTCCATGTCATTAATTATGCATCTGTCAAGAGGGAACTTTTTAGAACTTTGAAGTAAAGTTAGAAAAATAAAAAAAAAAATAAAGAAGTTTTTGTAAGGCCAGTCGGAGGGAAAAGCTTCAAAGAGGAAGACCGGAGAAAATTAAGCCTATCACCAAATGTGTACTAATGAATTAAGTGTTTTATTATTTTAACAAGTGGAGTCCATTTTTCTTCGTAAATAAGTCTTCATACATGCTTTAACATTTTTATTTTCGAACTAATTCAAAATTTCATTCGCTATCGTGTTCCACAAAAATGAACCAATAAATGAACCCTTTGGGAAACTATTCTTGATTGACATCAAAATAATCTTTCTTTATTGTTTCAGTTTCAATTTTTCTATAATTTATAACAGCTAATTATGAATTTCCCATTTTAATCTGAATCAGCAATCTATATAAAGAAAAGTTTTAATATGATGGATATTGTGAAGACTCCCCTTTGTCCGAGCACGCTCCAGAATAGCTGATCGGAGTACACCTGTTTACCAGGACAATAGCATGCCGTCGCAGAGTCTGGGATATTGACAATCGGACTGAATAGACGAATGCGCCCCTGATGGATCTTGTTAATGAATTCTCGGAAATTCCGTAAAGGTACAGCCAGCGATTGAGAATTCAGCTAAAAAATATAACTGTAACTTTAGCTGGAGTTCTTAAGTAACTGGGATCTTAACTGACCCCAAAAAATAGTTGGCGAAACCGTAACTGACCCCCCAGGTATTAAAAGCCTACAATTTTGAGACTCAGGGCTTTTCGTCATTTTTACGGAGGTGTGTTGACCTCGTGGAGGCTTTCGCGTTCTGTTACCGTAGCCAGCTTTATAGTTCGGGAGATTCGTAAATTCCGGTCATATAGGGAGCGGCAGAGTCTCGGACACCGAACGGAGGATAAACTGGGTTTGATTACACGCTGAAAAGCCTCCCCACTTGTAAGAGATTATTAAATCTCTTGTTTTTCTTTCGACTGTGATCGTAGTGATGAAGTTTTACCGGCAGCCATCCTTTGCAGTTTTACATGATTTGGGAAGTAACACTCCTTTGTAAATAGCCATAGTTAATCAAGAATAAAAGTAAATTTCCAATTTTATCTTTGACTTTGATCCATTCTTCACGTTACCTCTCACTTGAGAATATTGAAGGCTTCACAATATTAACATCACCGATCTGAGACTACAATATAACAATATAAGAAAACAACAGAGTTAGCTAAGAACTCATATACAGTTAAGAAAATACTTTTTTAAGAAGTTTAAAACATGCTTTTAGAGTCCATTCATAGAAAGAAAAGATGATAATATTGTAATTGCGAAAAATTTCATTTTTAATGAAATATCTATAGAACGAAAAATCTCAATTCGTTGGAATTTAACGCTGTAGGTCGCTGTAGTGCTTCAACACTATCCATGCAACACCGTTGTCTTGAAAAGCGGGGCTAACTTTGAAACTTGATGGGAATATGTCAATGATAATTCTTATGAATCACCTTACAATAAAAAATATTGACTGTTATTTAGTAGGTGTAGTAGGAACTCATACAGTGTCCACGCTATTAAATCGAACCTTTGTGATCGAGGTAAAAACTAAAACATTTCTCATTAATGAATAAACCATCCTGTATATAAAACTATTTAAAATATTTCTAACACCAACACCTTTGTTCTCATTTACGTTTTTGCTCTTACGGCATATAATGCAAGGATAATTTAAATAAGAAACAGTATTTTTTTAAAAACTTTTCTTGAATCTACATCAAAGATAATTTAAATGCTTACAACACAAGCATAAGCTATATTAAGATAGAATAAAGGTACTTTAAAATTAAAAAGTAAGAAAAAAGTTTTCAAGTAAATGTAATGCATAAATTACTTTTTCCTGTGAGATCCATTTTACTTGTAAATTTTCTTGGTTGAGTGGTATGTTCCTACTTACTTGTTTTTCTTACAACCATGATTAATGATGAGAAAATGTAGAGCATTCTTTGATTAATGTATAATCAATAACCAATACTTTTTTCCACCCATTTGTGGGTTCTCCCCTAGATGTTAACAGACACTTTTATCGCATTAAGCGCGTAAACATTTATATAGGGACTAAAGAAGTAAATTTTGAAGGAAAATTTATGATAAATAAAAAGACCAACTTTTTAAATGCATAAACAGAGAAAGAAGAGCAGAGTTGAGAGAATTTTCGGGGCTTAAGGGGACTGGATGGATAACAGCTATATTGAATTCCTTTGGCTCACTGTTAACTTGCAAGAAAGCAGTTCTTCAGTTGAACGGCTTTCATTTAAAAACTTCTTGAAACAACTTTATTCGAATAGATTAGGTTGTATTTGAATCAGTTTTTAAAAGAATATAGTTAAGCTATAAGACGATTTCATGCAGCAGGTCACATCTGAACTTATGACGATTTTGGCTCCCGTTTCAAATGGAAGGGCAAACATATTGGTTGCCTATTGACTATCGTAAACATGAAAATGAATTGGAGGGGTATTAAAGTATTTCGTGACGTTGCGTGAAATCGCCTAATATGTGGAAAATTTCATCATACAACTTTCTGAAAAGGAAAAGACATTAGCGGATAGAATTTTCTCTCTGCCACCAGGTAAAGTTCATTATGATTAAGCGACCATCACATGCGGGGTGGGTTAGATTTAAGCGATGCAAAGTGCAACCGGGTGAAATTGAATTGGAGTGGCAACCAAAGCGGAGTGGAGTGAAAGGAGTCATTTGCGCTACGAAGTTCAAAACTTTATCCTTTCAGGTGTTTGTGAGGGAAATAGAGAAAAGGAAGGTGAAGTCAGATGTCTAAAACGAACCCTATCCGAGTTAAAGCCGTATAAATTTGAACCTTACGACGATGCTTCTCACACACACTCAATATTGAAAATTAATTTCGAGCTGCTAAACGTGCCCTCTTCCCCCTAATTGCTCGAAATAGTAAATTGAATTTTAATAACAAGTTGCTCATTTATAAATCTTATTTACGTCCATTGCTTACTTATGCAAGTCCCGCATGGTCATACGCAGCTAAGACTCATATTAAATCTTTATCTGCTGCTCAAAACATAGTAATTAGGAAAATCCCTAATTCTCCATGGTATTACCGCAATAACGAGATCCACAGGGAAATTGATCTCCCCAATTTTCTCAAAACTTTATCTACTAACTTCTTTACTAATATTTGCATTGACCATTTACTGGACTTAGCCCAATATGACCATGCGGATCCTGCAAACTCTAAACGGCCCTTAGCCGTTCTCAGCAGAACTATCGATTAAATTTCATTGGCCCTCAGCGGCCAATCAAATTTCTCTGTGACTAGACTTGAATCCCTCACTTGCAAATTCAGAATCTTGCTAGAAATCACTCTCGAGGGCTCTTCTGACCTAGCACAAATTTCATTGGCTCCCAGGAACCAATAAAATTGTTTCTAACCCCAAGCAGGATCCGTCCTAAGGAAACGTTTGTTTGACTGCTGATTTTCAATCCTTCTAAAAACTCTTAGAAAAAAAAATGTTTATACTTATTTTTATTCTTAACTAAAGTGTTAAACGTAATTCATATTAAACAACTATGCTAAGTACACTTAATGTATTAGACTTAATTCTCTAAACTTGCTAATGTTATACTTATGGCACCCTTCACCGATCTCGTGAACATTATCTTTGATATATTCTTTCTTAATCATTGTTAGTATCCATTCCTCAATATCGTGTTGCAATTATCTGATAATTCTCATGACCATGCGTTACAGAAGTGCTGGCTTAGAGGTCTTGGCCCAGGAGAGCCACTCAAGAGAGCTCCAGAATGATGTCCAGAGCGATGCTTCTCTAGAGTCAAAACCACACAGTGTCTAGTGGTCATACCTCAATAGGAAACCATAGTCTACAAATAACAAGACCAGTACCAGTTAGAAACTCCTCGTGTAGATTGTAATCGAAAAGAGGTGCACAATTAACTGTTACAAGATTCGTAAATACACAATTTCAGCCTCCTGCATATAATTGTTTTTGAATTATGCCTTGCAATGTTAGTATCAGTTACACCAAAGCTTTTATTTATACAGGGTGTTTCAAAACCAAATATCTCAATTCGACAGATATTAATGCTGTAGGTCACTGTAGTGCTTCAACACTATTCATGGAACACCGTTGTTTTGAAAAGTGGGGATAACTTTGAAACTTGGTGGGAATATCTCAATAATTCTTATGAATCACCTTACAATAAAAATTATTGGATATTATATAGTAGGTGTAGTAGGAACTCATACAGTGTCCACATTATTAAGTCGAATGTTTGTGATCGAGGTAAAAACTAAAACATTTCTCATTAATGAATAAAATCATCCTGCATATTAAACTATTTAAAATATTTCTAACACCAACACCTTTGTTCTCATTTACGTTTTTGCTCTTACGGCATATAATGCAAGGATAATTTAAATAAGAAGCAGTATTAAGTATAATAAGAAGCATAAAAAATTTAATGGGGGGGGATAGATTATATCTAAACAAACAATTTTTGCAATAAAAAGCACGGCCGCAACGTATGTAGAGAACATCTATGGCCTTTACTCTGAACCTTGCAGTTCGGTTTGAACCGTCGTTGTGACGTCATTTTGACGTCAACCACAGCCATCTAAACACAAGGCCTGCGCACTGATTTTCCGAAAACCGGTCACGTGATCTCTCGAAGGCGGTATTCTATTTATTCTGTTAATGCTTGTTGAATGCTTGCCGATTACTGCTTTAAAAAAAAAAAAAAAAATTATGGAAGTAAAATAAGTTTGCTATTATATGTAGGGTAAGTAGCAATTTTACTATCGTTTTTCTTATCATTTGCTGTTTTCTAATTAAGTATATCATAAGAATGATGGTAATTCTTAAGTTCGCTACTTCCGAATAGTTCAAATGTTTTGTTATTAGTGTGTGCTTTGTATCATATTGTATATTGTAACTGTCGTTTTAAAAATAAGTTTCCTTTTATTGTTAGATCTCATTAAGGAGTTTGTAATTACATAATACAACATTTAATATCCATAAGTTAAATATATCCTAAGTTTATGTTAAAGTTTCATTTTTGCTGTGTATTGCAATTCGGCTATTGTTGATTCCTCACAAATTACAATTTCTGTTTTATCTTAAAGAAAAACCATTTTTATTACCACAATAAAAGATTACTGTTTCCTTACTTCATTAATTAATAATGTGTTTTTAAGGAGCTTTATTAATAAAAGTTGATGTACAACTTCTTTCACATGCCACAACAGCAATTGGGAAATTTCTATGTAGAATCAATGTTATCTACACTTTAAATTATTTCTGATTTATCAGCTTCATATTTTTTACGTCCTGAGCTCTTTTTTCCAGATTTTCATATTAATTTTCTACAATTTAAAATTTTGAATGTCGAAGCGTAAAGAAGACATATCTAACAAAAATTAAACTACCAAAAGAAAATTTATAAATGTAAGAAAAAAATAGTCTGAAGTAATGAACAGAAGCAATGTTTTTACACATTTTTATTATAAAAATATAACCTTTATTCAATGCTGTACTATTTTATAATAGGTAGGTTCTCATATAACCTGTAGAAAAGTAGTTAAATAAACATGCTTAAATTTTTTGAATAGTTATGTCCCACAGCCAAAAATAAAAAAATCCCATCTAAATAAAATTTGAAAGATCTTTTAATTATATAATTAAATTTTAATTAATAGATGTTTCAGGTAGAGGAACTTTAAAAAAACAACTGTATTTAACTTAAAGTAACATATTTATGCATTCAGATATTTACAAATGTTTTATTAAAAAATAACAGTAATTTTATAGCAAATGATAATCAACTCAATTTATTAATAACAGTCACTTAACCATATCTTAAAAATGTAATAGATGATATAAATATGACTTCTGAATTATGCTTGCATGATTGTTTACTTCACTCCAAAAATATAATTTTAACTATTTATAAAATATTTCTGAATAACTACTCTAAAAAGGTGACTGAAAAATATATTGAAGAAGTTAAGGAAAAACCCAATAAGAGAAAAATAAAAAAAAAATTCTTTAATATTTTTTGTAATAACATTTTTATTTTTTTTACACTAAGGCAGGGTTTTTTAACACTGCCTTTAATATAACCCTTAAGGATTTTATTCCTTTTAACTTTAATGTGACCCTTAAAGGATCATACTTTATGAATAAAGGTTAAGATATTTATTTCCATGGGACCATTTAATAAAAAGTAAGTAAAAAGAAAAAAAATTGTGCAATTTTTTACAAATGTAATTTCTTTGCTTAAAATTTTGTCTATGTATCATATCTGTTCCCGTGTAGTGTATGAAGTTGTTTTGGTAACTAAAATATAAATATAAATTGACACACAAATAAAATATCTATAGCAAAACAATTTTGTACTAATAAATATTCACGTTAGTGAAATAATTGAATATCCTTAGTTTATTTTTTGAAAAAAAATATTTTGATGATTAGTAAAAGGTATTACACAATTTACTTGCGGTAGGGATAGAAGGGAAACCGCCTTCAGCCGCCGCCATTTTTTTGAGTGCGCAGGCCTTCTATATAGATGGCTGTGCGTCAACTTGCGGGCATTTTGCTAGCAAACGATCAAGCTGCCGTCAAAATGACGTCACAACGAACGTTCGAACCGACTCGCAACGTCCAGAGTAAGCCCCTATATGGCGTTTCAAATTGAAGGTAATGGCACTTGCTTTAAAACTAGCTAATGAACTACATTTCACACTATATTTGTCTTGTAAATAATTATTTATTAAATAATGATCATTTTTACTAGTTCAACGTTAAAGATATCTGTATTTACTTGCATATATAAACCATCTAAATTCTATTTCACCTCAGTGATTCTGTATTTATTACGTCAAAGCAATGTTTTTTCTTCCTTTTTTTAAAAAAATTGAACTTTGTTATTCAGTAAGACAGTTTCTATCTTTACTCAGAGTAATTAAAAAAAATTAAAGACACACCTTATTTGAAAACAGCAACAGTGACGTAGAGGGGCGTAACAGCACATAGTAGGTCATATAAGGAACTCTCAACTTAGGACTACGTAGTTTTTACGGAAATTAATGTACAAAATGGGTAAGACGAAATTTTTCAGAGAATATTTGAACAAGGGATGATAGTTGGTGTAAGAAGACCTGAAGCATATCGGAAACGACGAATAATTCAGAATTTTCTTGCCAACAGTATCTTAGGTTTTTAAAAAAGTGGCTGTTAAGAAAAACAGTTTCAAACAATTAGGACTATTCAGGTCGAAAAAGTCTGATAAATAAAAGAGGTGCAGGCGCTTCACAAAATATATCCGATCGTACAACAAGATGAATTTTGAAAATAAATGGACTTAAGCAATAGAAGACCATTAAGGTTGACTTATATCACAGATAAATAGGAAAAAATGCTTATTGTGGGCCAAGGAATTTTCCTATGGCAATTTCTTTATTTGGACGATAGATGGACTAATTCATTTATTCTTTTTCAATAGCCATTTATACTTTTTCAATATCTTCAAATACTTGAAATGTAATATGGAGCTTAGTAATTGTTTTCTTACCGGATTGTATTGGGTTCATATAAAATGTAGGTGTTTCAATACCATTATTTGAAATGTATTGATAACAAACTTTTTTCAATATTTGAAGGTCCTACGCTTTAGGATTGTAAAAATTATCTGTACAAAATGGGTAGTCCTTGCTTAGATAATTTCCTCCTGATAACAGTTTTTGAACTACTACGAATTCAAGACCATATTGTCCTTCTGCTCCTCTAAGTCCATGGGTTCGAATGATATTTCTGTTATAGGACACCCAAAATTCATTATTACTACACGTTAAGAAAAATTCCATGAATTTCCAGAAAATAAAGTATTATGAAATGGGAATTGATTTTATGAAGTTAGCTTCGAGTATAGTAAAAAGCTGGCTGTATCTCTGAAATGTAAGCTGGAACAAATGATGCCTATCTGTTTAAAATACTCTATCATTTATACAATTATGTAAAACAACCTTAAAACCTCAATTTCTTTGGAAAAATACTCCAAACATTTATCTCTATCAATGACTCTATCTTTATCAATATATCTCTTTTAACCTAACAAAGGTTGACTAAATTTTATGAAATTTAGCACATAAGTTTTCCCACGTGCTAGCTCTTTATTTTTCGATTTATTGTTTTATGATATTTTTGTTGTTCAGAAGCATCTGATATCAAGTGGCTAAAGGAAACAACAGAACCGTTTGCACTAAGCAAACGGACTCTTTTCTACTTCGTGTCCTATCAAAGAAGTTTCCAAACTTCCAGCCACGAAAAATCTCTTTAAAAAAATAGTAATAACGCATCTCAAACTTCTAACTTTCAGCTCCACTTCTTTCTTTAATCATAGAATTTATTTGCTTTATGAAACTAAGCTCAAATGATATCTTTTTGAGCAGGCTCGGGTTTTATTTCAGTCGGTGCTTTTTCGGTATTTTTTGAGTTCTTTTTTCACTAAAACAAAATAAAAAAGAAAATAGATAGTAATCTTCAAATAATTTAACCTTTAGACTGAAATGCTTTAGACGTTTAGACATTTCCTAATTTGAAGAAAAGGCTTTCTGTATGCGTGTGTGAGACAGACACTGTTTAGAAATAATCAAACATCTCGAAGATGAATCTAAAGCCACCCTCGAAAAATGATCTATTTTTTCATTAGATCTGAACTAATTTTTTTTTATTATGTCGTATAGAAAATGAAAAAGTTAAAAGATTGAACGTACTATAATAGTCAATAAACCATCCTTGATAGTGAGGTGATTACCAGAAGTTTATAACACCTTGAGTGATCTAAAAATGGTTTTGATTTTGTCTCTGTATAAATGTGTCTGCCCGTGTCTGATAGCTCAATATCTCAACAAACTTGAGGGATCTAATATGGTCTGGAGATTTTACACCAAAATGATAGTTCTGACCTAAACTTTGAAACGCACCATTAAAATTATTTGTAATTAAATTAGATAAATATTTAATATAATATTTATCTAATTTAAATATTAAATATTAAATTTAATATTTATCCATAAATATTTTCTATGAACCTTTTAAATGAGCAATACATGAAAAATAATTCTTCGAGAAGAGGACGCTTGGGGTGTTTGTACAGCATAATACATCTCTGTAAAGCATAATAATAAAACTTTAGTAAGATTTTAATTATATCGGGAGAACAATGAGTAGTTACCAATAAAAAGGAGTAAAAATCAAATAATTATTAAAGAATTAATGAAATAAGTCTATAAATATTTTCTATGAACCTTTTAAATGAGCAATATATGAAAAATAATTCTTCGAGAAGAGGACCTTTGGGGGGCTTGTATATTGTAACACCTCTTTGTAAAGCATAATAATAAAACTTTAGCAAGATTTTAATTATCGGGAGAAAAATGAGTAGTTTCCAATAAAAAAGGAGTAAAAATTAAATAATTATTAAAGAATTAATGAAATAAGTCTATAAATATTTTTATGAACCTTTTAAATGAGCAATATACGAAAAATAATTCTTCGAAAAGAGGACGTTTATGGTTTTTGTATAGCATAATGCCTCTTTGTAAAGCATAATAATAAAACTTTAGTATAATTTTAATTATATCGAGAAAACAATCAGTAGTTATAAATAAAAAGGAGTAATAATTAAGTAGATAAAGTTTTAAAAATATGGTTTGCGTACGTGCTTTTATCAATCGTAGTAAGCGAGAAAAAGCGAATTCGGGACATCTCTATGTAAAGCAAATTAAAACGCGAAAAAAGATAGGATATTCAGGGTAGTGTTGCCATCTGTAGATAATCTAAAGTGTCAAAAACAAAGAAACCAAAATTTTCATTTTAAAAAAGCATGGGAACAAATTTAACAGGTGCTATATTTCCTACACCATTGCTCTTCAAAGAGTGAGGTTTGGTTGTCTCTGTTCTACATTTTTGTTACACCAGGTCTAATAAAACCCGTACCTGCTATTTAAAGCCAATTCCGAATGATTCTGAATATCCATTTCGAGATTGGTATTCAAACTCATGGAATCTGAAGTTCTTGGGCTCAAATCCCAGTATGGAATGGATGTCCGTAGCCGTTAGGAATCGGCTTTAATCAGTTCATACTAGTCTCATTAGCCCTCGTGTTTCAAAACAGGAGAGCGTAGAGCCCCAAACCTAACCATTCAGCCATTGTTCGGCTTCAAATGGTTGGGATTCGGCTAACTAGCGGTCAGTTAATTCTGAGCGCTTCGATCAGCTTTAGTAACACAAAGAGTTGTGTAATTAGAACCTACTGTCCACAGATTAATCCAAACAATTACTAACAACCACGCAAATAGATGAAATTATAGTATCTGAAAACCAGCATAAACATTTCAGTTGTAATTCTGAACATGTTACCATTATATGATTATAATATAACCTTCTATCTACTGTATTTATGTTATAAAGACACGTTAGTAAAAAGTTTTTTTGCTCTAAAAGTTTTTGAAATATGAGTTATTTTTGATTGTATAAAACGCAAATGACTTTTCTGAGAAATTCTGCCAGAAAAACAAAGTACGACTTATCCTGTGATACACTCAATCATTCCACCTTGTATACCATAGGCGAGAAACAAGTGGCCTTAGGGCCGCATGCGGTCTCCAAGCGATTCTTGTGGGTCCTTCATATAAAAGTTATATATTCTATTAATAGTTAATTACATAGGTGAATTTGATTTGAAAATTAATAGAACTGAATTATTGCTATTTTAGTTCTTACTTAATATTATTATTTTTCTGTTGTATTTTTTTATAATATAATAAATATAATGAAGAATATTTTTACTTTTTATTTGAAGTGGTATTTATATACATAGTTATTTACTAAAAATAATTCAAGATTAATATTATAGCAAGGTATTACGTATATTTTCTTATATTAATGCAAAAATATTTTATGTTCCAAATTTTTCATATTAAATAATAAATAAATGACTTAATGATATTTTGTATTATTTCTATATACTGCAATAAATTTATGAAATTATACAAATACTACAATAATTTCACAAAATTTGCATTTATAGGTACATGAAATCCTTTATTACTGCCGAATTTAAAAGTGGCCTCTAACGATAAAAGGTTCACCAATCCTGGTCAATGTCAACAGTAGGACAGATAAAACTTGTTGAGTGATGTGCGGCCATATAAAAAATTCACATCATCATCTTCAATATTTTGTTTTTTAATTGCTTCAGCATTTGTTTTCACCCTATCTTGTTATATTTACTAAGAAATCAATATTCTACTTAACAGATTTTACGTTGTACTTATTTTCTTATACTTAGAAACTTCGCTTTTCCTTATTTTGAATAAAAAAAAACTGTTAACATGGATTAAGTTAACGTTATGATTGATTTCGCACACCTCCGGAGTGAGCGGACTATTTTTACAATTCCCAAGTAGCACAAAAATATCGGCCAATAACAAAATTGTAATATCAGCCTTCATCATATGGATGCCCCCTGCTTTCCTAAATGATAGATCACTGAATGTCATTTTTTGATATTTAGCAACGTTTATCAATATTTTCTAATATCTCTGAATATCAATTTGGGATATTTAGCGATGTTAATGAATGTTTTTTCGATATCGTTGAATATCATTTTTTGATTTTAACACAGTTTCTCAGTATTTCCCCGATATCCCTGAATATCATGTATTAATGTTTAGAAATATTCCCAACAAGGTAATTTTGTCATGCGAATTAATTCATTGATTTCTTGAAGTGGTTTTTTTTGTTTGTTTAGCAGCTTTGCAATTAATTCTCTATTATTCTCCGTTATAATACTTATATTCTCTGTTATCCCTTAATATCAATTTTAACATTAAGTGATGTTAATCCATATTTTCCCGATATCCTTGAATATCATTTTTTGGTTTTAATAATGTTTGTCAGTATTTCCTTGATATACCTGAATATCATATTTTAATGTTTAGGAATATTCCCAGCGTGATAATTTTTGTCAAGTGACCTAACTCATTCCCTTCTTCATTCCCTTCACATTGTATGTGGGACACGTACTAGTACGTTTTCTGACGATTGATACTTGAGCGCGGGTCGCGTACTAGTACGGGTTAGTGTAACAACATGGTTTGTTTGTGGGTACAAAAATAACGGTATATACAAGAAAAAGAAGCCGAATGTTCTTGTCTTTTACATAGATTCTGGAAAAAATTAGACAAATAAAAACTAGTCATTACATCAGTCGATGGAGAACCACAGAACGGGAAGGTTGATTAAAATTCAATTTAGATTTAAAATTAACTTTTTATTTATCCTTGCGAAAAGGATAGTATATAT
The DNA here is from genome assembly GCA_032207245.1 of Pardosa pseudoannulata. Lineage (NCBI taxonomy): Eukaryota > Metazoa > Arthropoda > Arachnida > Araneae > Lycosidae > Pardosa > Pardosa pseudoannulata. The sequence goes on along the minus strand of CM063505.1, from coordinate 186,189,917 downwards.
ATATATATATATATATATATATATATATATATATATATATATATATATATATATATATATATATGTATGTATGTATGTATGTATATTTATATATCCTTTATATATATTTGTATTTATATAAATATATATTTGTTTATTTACCTATTTATATATTTATTTATATATTTCAATATAAAATACGAAAAGTTGATTAAAAAATTAAATAATTTTCGATCTATTGAGATTTAACTGAATAACTAAATTTACGAGGAAAACGTCCGCTCCCGGTACAATTCCGCTGAGAAATGTACCCACACACAATGTGTAAGATTTTTTTAAGCAGTTTTACGTCTAAAATTTGTATTATGTGACATTTTTCCTCAGAACAAAATTCTACGGCATTCCAGTTTTCCTTTGATTGCCTCACAGCTTTCTGAAGAATAGTAATAATTACAATTAAAAGTCGTGCATAGTGAAGAAAGGGCAAAATCGATTCACTTCCGGCCATGTTCATCTAATGTGGTATTGTGTTGAATGTCGTGAGATGTCATATGATGTCAGAAAATGATATTTATTTTTACGAATATTATGTCAGTCAATATCGGCAGGTATCCCAAATTTGGTGTGGGACATACAGTGACATTTAAAATATTGTCCTACATCCGTACGACATTGATCGATATATTTGTGCTACCTAGGTTTTATTGAGTGGTCTTTACATAAGAGATCGATTTTCAGTGATCAAAAGACTTCGTTCGGTATTATACTTTTTACTGGTGCATTATTATTATTTTATATTATTACAATTTTAAAATAGTATTTTGTATTGTCTTTCTTTTAATTACATTTTCTTATGTATCTGTAGTTTACTTAGCACTTGCGACGTGTAGAATATAAAATTATTAATTAAAATAAATGGAATTTAAATTTAGGTATTTAATAAAATGTAATCATAGTGTAACCCTTTCTAATATAGGAAAATTGAAATGGGTCTTTGGTCAACCTCAAAAATGCTTAACTCAGGTCAACAAATTTAAGGCGATGGTAGACTTTCAAATTGCCTAAAATCGACTGAAAATTCGAATTTTTGATTTTAGTGAATAGTGAAAGAATATATCATTAGGAATAGGGAGCAAAAAGAATTTTTTTCATCCCCCATCATTTTATCATTACTTATGGGTATAATACGCTTATCATTACCTATTGGTATAGCAATAATAACTTCAAATGTTGTTTACTCAGAAGTAAAATTTTCATGTATTACAAATGTTTAAAGTACTTCAGGCGCATTGAAAATAGATCACTGTCTCTGAAATTCCAGTATTATTTACTTTAGAGTTTATAAAATAAAGTCTAGTTGAAACGGGTATGTTTTGAAGCATATGTTGGTTATGCATTTTAATTAACCGCTATAGCTGTTTATTCTGCAAAATATGGGTATCATCATAATAATTATTTTTTTTCTCTTAATATTTTCTATGAATGTTTATGGAAACAACTACATTTTTTGTGAAATCTATAAGGTATACTTAAAATTTTTTTTATAATATTTTCCTTAAAATTGATGTGCCTGGATCATTTTCAATTAAGCTAATTATGAAACAATTAATAATTAATAACTCCAAAACTAATTAATATTTTGCCTTCAAATTTTTAAAATATTTATATATCAATAGTACTAATAACATAGTCAGTCTTCAAGGAAATTCATTTAAAAGAAAAAAAGTTTGCTCTGAAGGTACACTGTCGCCTTAATAGAGCACACTTGCTGGTCTATGGCCATATCAGTAGAACGCTGCCATTCGATACTGAATTCCGGGAATTCGAATCCCGCTGCTATCATGTTCGTCATCATTTGATTTGACTTCAAGCAGTAGGCATCGGATCTAATTATACCGTGTGTAGCAAATTATTAACTGTAGCTCTGCAAACCAAATAACACACTACCAACACAGTCAGGCGGAGTTCACACATCATGACACTGTTTAAAAGGACAGTGGGTGGGAAATGTTATTTTCAATTTGCTCTGCGATGGAAGATGAATTTTAAATATAGGTCTCAATGTAAAGGAATACATCATCGTACAGCGTTCATATTATTTAAAAAAACATTTTAACACTTTTAAACGGGTTAAGTATAAGAACAAGAGAAATATTTTAATTATTGAACAATTCACAGTTGTTCTAAAAATAAAAATTGTAAAATATATTATTTCGCCATTTAAATTCTGAAGGCCCGTGAAGGAAAATGAGGTTAAAAGGTATGTCTACACCGTGATATTGACGTAGGATCACCTTGATATGCCTAAAATCTTCCCAGAGTCAGTTGAAACGGCCATTCAAAATTATTTTATAAAGATTAATCTAGACATTTTGGGATCCATTGCGAAGAAACAGAAATAGGCATACATATGTACGTACATACATACATACATATACAGTATTTTACTTACACAAATGCTCATAAATCAAGTATAATGACAGTTTGCATAAATAAAAAATTAAAACACATAAACGGGAGGCAAACATAAAATCTGTATAGAATCTAAATGCAATAGGACAAAGAAATAGATACGTGTGCCATGTTACTAATAAAAAAAGAAACACTCTTTAAGGAATTAGATGAGCTATCTTTCTTTCAGGAAAGTTAACAACATACATTTTGTATTACAATTAATAAGAAATATGTTTACCATGACCTACAACACAGACAGAACGACGTTGGCATAATTTGGTAGCATAGTGTGTACCAAATTATCCAGCTGCTTTTGGAGGAGGTCACCCAACTCATCAGTGAATGCTCAATTGCAGTTCCAGAATAGAACTTCCAAAAAGATTGCGGGTGAAACTCGCTAGCCGAACATATCCCATATACATGTTCGATCTAACTCAAATCGGAGAGAAGGCCGTCATTCCAAACAAGCAATATTCTCTTCTATAAGGCATTCTTTTACGATATTTGTGAAGTTAGGACAAACTTTATCCTCCATAACGAACAAAATCCGCATTAAAAATAATGATCTGTTTGAGAATTCGAGACAGTGCTACCTTAAACTAGTAGTCCTTCAATAGCGTAATGGTGGAGATCAGATATGTTATTCTGGATGTAATGAATTTATAATGGATTCCTGGTTCTCTTCACATGCACATAAGCCATGAATTCAATAGCACTGAAAATCTGGATTTGCTTAAAATCAGCACACAGTCCTACTGTGATATTGTCCTGGTAATTCTGCACCAGACAAACAAACGCTGGCATTGCATTGCAGTGAGTGAAATTCATCTAACAAGTTTTTGGTATATAGACCATACAGTCTCAAACATCTAAACACACTGTGGTTTGAAGCAGAGTTATCCGAAGATACCGACAGATCTCGTGACAAGTCTGATGCTGTACTGGACCTGTTAACCTCAGCGGTATTGGATGGTACTACCAAATACCGCTGAGCTTGTATCATTAAAACACAGAGACTATCTGTACGGAAAAGTTACAATCCGCTTCAAAATGATGCTAAAGCCTAGACATGACACAGTAGGATCTCGAGTTTCTCGGACACTTCCATCTGCGTGCCCTTGTATTTCAAATGACCAATAATCCAGTCTCGTAAAATTTCATTTCGATCTATTCTCAGAGTCATAACTGTTTGGTTAAGTCACATTTACTCAAAATCAGCATATACTATTCGATTCTCACCCAGATTTCGGTCTGGGTTTGTAATGATTAATTCATACACCTAACCGGGCCCATTTGATCATAAGGCCGTACAGTTTTACCCTAGCGATGGTTGACTGATCGCAAGTATGGGGAAGCCTCACGCAGTAGTCTCTCTTCAAAGTACTGTTTTACCACTGTTGTCTTGTGAACTATCTGTGAACTATGGTGCATCACAGCAAATGTTCATTTGATATACTCTGCTGGCTCTTGTTGCCTTCTGATGTACTGTCTAAGCAATCTGGTAGATCATTGTAACCTAAAATTCAATCATATTATCTACGATCCTATGTGGGATCATCTTTCAGAGAATATTCTTCCTTTAGTCTACAATTTCCAGCAGTTTTGAAATATTCTTAATTTATAAGTATATCTGTATATAGATATTAAGTATGTCAATAGATTATATTGTTTAAAATAAAGTTGTTCTAGCTACAAAATATATTTATTAAAATGAGGCAAGTTATACAAAAAGTTTTTCTAATCTCGAAGAAAATTTTAACTCATTTAATTCAGTTAGAAAATGTGCGATATTGCAAAACTTTCCTCGTGGGAACTTTTGTTGATATTCTTGCAGAGAATAGATCAGCAAGATATTTCAAGCAAATTGTTCCACTGTTTTGATTACAAAAAAAATAATATGCTGACAGTATATTTATTGAGTAAAACTAAAAATGAAACAATTCACTCTTGCAAAATATCTGTAGACAATCTCTCCATCTTATTCGATACGCTTCTGTCACTTCCCGTTTTATTGCTTTGTTTTTCTCCGCGAGAAACGTTTGACATTTTCCTTCAGCGAAATGTACATCAGCTATCTTTTTTTCCGCTCTTTCCAAGACAACATATCAGATTTTAAAACTCGATTAAATATGGTGTCTAGTTTTTATTTTTATCTCCGTAAATGCTCAGTTATGGTCTGGTTACCATATTTAATTCAGAATGGCATCGGAAGGAATTTAAAATGCTTAACCAGTAATTCCGGGAAATTTGTTTTTCCTTCCCGAGTGAAAATGCGAACTGAATTTCTGCATCGTCGACAAATATTCATAAATATCGTGCATTTGAATTCATAAAACATGAGTTTGATAAAAGAGGATCTATGAGGAAAATATAAATATGGAAGTATAAAATCCGAAAATACATCTTTAACGACTTCGCCTTCCCTAATTTGCATCATACAGTAAGTACTTTTTAAAAATAGTTTGACGTCATTAAACCTTCACATCGTTCCCAATAGATGAACTATCTATCTTAATATTTTTTTTCAAAATTAAATGGTAGTTTTTGTACTCATTTGAATAAATAAGTAATTTTTACTATGTAATATGAAGTCAGCAGAAATTTTTAATACACCAGATGATACGTTTTTCAGAGTTTACTTAGATCATCTGTATGAAATTTAAAACGAAATTAAGATAAAGCTATGTATAGCTAACATATTTTTTGTGCACTTTAAGATAACATGGGTGAAAAATTTGGAGGTAACAGATGTTGGGATCTAAATGTTGAGACCCAAATGTTTTATGGGTCTTCATTATAAACAACCTATTTTTGATTCAATATCATTTTTTTAATAACGCTGTAGCCCTTACTTGTTAAGCATTCGCCTGTACAACACCTCAGATTTTTTGGACTTTTTTTATAATTATAAGATAACCATATAGGAAGGTGAACATTACTCTCAAAGGCAAAACAAAGTGGGTCTTCGTAATTTTAGATACAGGGTCCAAGCAGAAAACGCTCCGACTTGGCTTTCTACCTACAAGAGATATAATTTGAACTTCGAAGACATTGCGACCAAAAACCTATTTTACATGCTCCAATCGTCACTAATGAACATGGTGGATCTTTGGCCCTCCGATATGAGAGTTATGAGATCGATGCCTTTGGCGATTGAGCTATGAATATAAAATGAAAAGTTCTCTTCTATTTAGAATAACATTTTTCCTAGCTCAAATATCTAAGTTATTAAAACTTTTTTTTCAACGCAGCAGCATTACAACACCATAGATTTTGTGGACAATTTTATTATGGGAATTCCATATAGGTAATCCATATTACTCCGCAAGACTACACAAAGTGGGTCATTCTAATTTAGAAGCAGGGACCATGCAGAAGACCTTCCCTTGCTTGGTTGCCCTCTCCAGATCTTGGAAAACATTTTGATCACGAGACTACTTACGTTCCCCAGCCGCCTTTAATGAACATGAACGTTCTTTGGCTCGATTCCACAACCCTTCTGTTATGAGATCGACGAGCTACCTTACTTGACTGAGCTTCCGATGATCGGAAATCAAAAGTAGCAACTTTTGAAAATTTAAATTGAAATTTAGTAAAAGAAAAAAAATCTGTCCATATCAATTCAGTTTAAGAAAAACAGAAAAAGTATTTTTACTTTTACATTGATTGGGTAAAATCTTGTCAAATAATGGTTGGTCAATTGGGAAAGCTATTGTCAAATTTTGGCTACATGACAGCTATTATGAAATATTAAGTCCAGGACATACGCTGCTTAAAGCACAATCCTTACATTCATAAGATTTATAAAATTCGCACTCAAGAACTATGATTCCGTAAAGTATATTACACGCTGACTGTAATTACCAAATGATATAAAATAATTTTAATAATTTTTGCGTGATTTAAAAGCGTACTTTATTAAATTATTCCTTAAAAGTGTTGCAATTTATGAATGGCATTATTAATGTGGAGTAGATTTGAAAACCTAGTATAGGGTATCCCCGATAGTTTTAGAATAGTCTAAAAAAGATACAAGCATTAACCGTAAAATCTTTTAAAACAGTAGTAAATACAGTGAAAAGATCGGCTTTCAAGAAAATGAAAATCTCCAGAGGTTCGCCCACAACTATCTTTTCTCAAATTTTATGATATTTCAATAGAGGTGGGTGTAGCTGGAAATGGCGTTGTTGTTCTCGATGGCCGACTATATTTGTGGGTTTCGTGTATAAGTGGATGATTTTTCTCAAGGGAACAAAGCACGTCTCTTTTCTCTCATTATAGATTTCCAATTTTGTGACTCGAAATGAAGAGTTCCTACTTCAATCTAAAAAGATGAACGAAAGTAGCCAATAGTCTCCTATCTCCTTTTAATGTCTTAATATATGTATAATTTTGATAGAATTCTTATTCAAAATTGGTATGGTTATGTAGTGGATGTTTTTAAATATTCATAAAATTCTATATCTATTCGTACGCAGTTTTTTTTTCAATTTGAACGATGTTTTAAAGATTGTGGAGGATAATATTCTTTCAATAATTCCAAAAGCGATATTTTCAGAATAAATGTAAAGAAGAAACAAATTTTATTATGTATGTAAATTTTAAGGACTCCTTTTAGTAGAAATATAATACTAGCCTTCAAAAAATGATTCTCTAGTATTGATTGCTCAAATGCTTTCACATTTTATAAATAATGCTTAAATTTGGGACACCAGAATATAATAAGTGAAAATTGGTGTAATACAAGAGGTGCAAGCTACTGGTCGTCTTTTATGCCAATCAACACGATTGATTCTCCGGAAAAAAAATTTGGCGAAACTCGTACTCTTTTAGGTGCTGTAGGCGTTGAAGACAGTTTTCTGGCACAAACGTTCTTCTGGCGTCACACAGTTATCTCCAAATATACATCTTGCTGAATTTTTATGATTGGTTAATATTCTACTGGCCCTTGTTTAACATATTCTATACTTAGAGCTTAACGTTAAGCGAACGGTTAGGGCACTCATCTTCGGTACCGGAATTCATGGATTCGTATTCCCCTGTAGAATGGATGTTCGTAGCCATTCGGAACTGACTTTAAGCAGTAGGTTCCGGTCTCATTAGCACTAGTGTAGCAAAAATGTAGACTAAACCGAACCAAAGTTAAACTTTGAAAGATCTACCAGAGTCTAGAGATCCCACACTGAGGCTCATCCAGAATTCGAGTCACTAAGGTTTCAGATTGACGAGCTTTCCAGTATTCTGATAATTATTCCTTTTAGGAACATGTCCAGTTGAACCATTATTCACCCTTTTTGATTTTTTACTTGTCTATGCTATAGCACAGAAATTGGCCAAATGAATCCCTTTGTCACTTATATGCGCAGATGTTTTACACATTGCCCGTCGACTGCAATGTTTTGCATATGCACAGTGTTTCACCTTCAAATAATGATTTTCAACAAGTAATATTGAATGATTTGACCTCTATTTACTCATATTGTTTTACATTTGACGTATTATGTTTAACGTTTGGACACCAACCAGTGTACAGTAATCTTGAATATTCGAACCTTGTTCGTAGTGATCAAATTCCTGATTCTCCCGCAATTTAGAGTGATTTTGTTCATGCACACAAGCAATCAGACGTAATCACAGAAAATGTCTTTTTTTTAGACTGAAGTAAATTTAAAACATCGATTATTCAACTCCGTCTAGAGGTAGAGTTTTTAATGTTTAGAGAAATTTCAGTTTAACTTCGCAAACGAGAAAACGAAAAAAACTGCATTGATATATATCTTGTTTAGACATTTAACATAATAGAATATGAATTAATGAGACAATTTATGTGCTGGGTTAAAATATAGTTTATTAATTTAAGTATCTATAAACTTATGTTTAAAATATGGATTGTTATTACGCCCACTTGATAAGATATTATCGTTCGCTTCTGTGAAGCATAAGAAAACATGTATATATTAATCGAGTATACCTGCTAGCCAGACGACAAACCTATTAAGAAGACCGTCAACAAAGATTTCTTCCCCTGTTGTCATTCCGTTAAAGAATATCAGGTTCGATTACATTATGAATGCATTTAGATCAAGTGATTCTACTCCAGACAGTTAATCAAATTATTAGCGAAGAAGAGGTTTTGAAATAAACCACCCGTATTATATTCCGGCGAAAAGGAACTCGTGCGTGAAGATTGCAGATGAAACACAAATTAAGGAAGAATTAAGGGAACAAAATCACAATTTCATGATGTAGCATAATTTCATGATGTTTCGAGATGTAGCTAAGAATACATAATTAAAAATGTCATTTTGACTGAAGAAAGTCTAAAACGCCAATTATTCAACCAAAGTTACTCAATACGACGTTATCGTCCCAAATTAGAGTTTGTTTCAAATATAAATACTACATTTTATCATTATTATCGTAAGCAGAGTCGGGAAGGTACTGAAAGTGGATACCCCTGAAACTGAACCTTTTCTTCTATGACCGAAGGAGGGTATAACAGGTAGGGCATTGCCTTTCGGTAATGAAGTATAAATATCAATTCTTGATCGAAAGTTGCCTTTATATCTAACAAAACTGGACAACAGTCAAATGAGTAGTATGGTGCATTACAGAATGCAACACCCTCGAATCCTCCTTTTGATACGGATAGTTCTTAGCTTTCAGAATTGGTTTCACACAGTAGGTACCTCTCAAATTAGATCTCTTATATTTAAAGATGGTTTGGTTTTGGTTTGGAGCTCTACGGTCTACTTTTTAGCAACAAGAGGGCTAACGAAACCAAGACCTACTGCTTAAAGCCAATACCAAACGGCTACGAACATCCATGCCACAGTGGGATTGGAACCCACGAACTCCAGTACTGAAGTTTCCACCCTAACCATTCGGCTATTGTTCCGTATTATCAAAAGATGGACCATAGAACTCTAACCCTCAACTAACAAAAATCATATCAGTAGTTTTTAAAAGAAAATACATTTCATTTATGACTATGTCACTGAAATATATTTTGACATTTTAGTTCGGGTAAGTTTTATCCGAGTTACAACACGAAACGCAGAGGAGCCCGAAAATTCGCTAACTTTTAATCATTAACTTAACTTTTAACTTAGTGCATATTGAGAGTGAAAGAATTGAAATACGAATTCGGTCTTTATGCACGCAACGGGCCAACAAAATAAAGCAAGTAGAATGATAGATTCATGCTTTGCGTGTTCCTCTTTACGTACACAACCAACTAACACGTAAAACCGTCTAACGTGTACAGGGTGACCTCCGTTTGTTCAAGGAACAGACGGTCTCGAAACATCATGGATATCCGAGGGATGTCCAATGGAGTTCATGTGTTGTTAGGGACTTAGAGCGTTTAACCCGTTGCATTACGAATTTTACTTCAATTTTTTTATTAGCAGCTCTCAACGTTTTTAAGTGTTTTGTTTGTAACTTTACTTCAACTAAAAAATAGGTCAATTTAAATAAAATTCAATTAAAATTTAGTCAGAAAAAGTTCAAACGTGAGGATTTTGAGTCGATAACGTATGCGCTATATTTTTTTTTTAATTTAGATTTGAAAAAAATGTTGAATGAAACTCGACAAAGGAAAGCCTGAGGTAAAAACTGAGGTCGAGTCCCACTCGACATAGTGCAAAGAGTCAACATCTACACATGCAGAATCAAACTTAATTGTTTATCTGGAAGATGCAAAGTGCGCTTAAAAAAAGGTTTTACTTCCAAGAACTTTAAAATACTTCATAATCGTAATTTCATAAAGCTTTTGCGTTTTTTTCTTTTCTGGTGTTAATTAAACATTTGTAGATATGTTGAACTATCCTTTTGGCATTTTTTTCTTGATAAGACAGTGCTTTTGAAACTTTCATAAAATTTATCGTTTATATTAATGTATGAAGGAGAAGAACAGTGGTTCAATGCTGAGGGAATTTTCTGTCATCTTACAACCAATTTTTTAAAACTGCTTTCATTGCAGACCTTTTCTTTTTTTCCCAGTATATAGGCACTTGCCTTTATTTACGCACCGACCAGAACAATATATCAGGTTTGTTGACAATTTCATTACAAGAGCACCATTTAGGAAGTCAACAATACGTCCTATGAAGGTACAACACAAATGACAACGAAATTCGAACGCGGAAATTGAACCATACTCCCCAACGTGATTGGCGAACGCTCGAACCTCTGTACCGACCGGGTGGCTTATTGAGGACCTGCAAAGGGGTATTATATACAATTATATCTCTCAAAGAGTTTAATGATTCTTAGAGATTTACAATTTTCCATACAATCCTATCATAAAAGCTATTCCTAGAAATTCAAGCAATTCCGGAAATTAAATTTTTTTTTCGTTAGCTGCGAATTATTACTGTATCCTATTATTGTAGCAGTATGAATGAGACTTTTATACTCAGACTATTAATTTTAATAATTATATATTTGAATACATTAATATTTTTCTACATTAGAGAGGTACTGCAGAAATATATGCCGATGATGAAAAATTTCTTAATTCCTCATCTGTTTTTGTATGATTAATTACTATTTCGCATAGACTCAGCAATAACATGAGAAAAATATATCTTATTTTCATTCTGTATTTACTACATTTTCCATTTCCCATTCAAATACCAAAATTTCTAATTTATTCCATATAGACGACCTAAATTTTTTTTCAAAAAGTTTTATAATTAGTTTGCAGGAATTTTAATTATGTTTGCCAATTTTTCTTCATTAAAAATTTAAAAGGTTATTACAGAAGTACTTTTAGAAAATAGTTGGGAAATGGTTAATAACCGATTGCTTTTAGATTTTGATATGAAAACTAAAATAACTAGTTTTGAAATCCCGTTGGGTAATATACATCTTAGCAACTTATAAATATTAAAAATAATTCAATTTTATGAATGATTTCTTACTACCTTGTACAACGTAAAGTAAGTAGTATAGTATTAGCAAAAAATATCAAAGATCACATGAACTTCTCATTTTGGACATGAATCAATTTCAACAAGTTTTAGTATTAGGACTGTACGTACACTCCAAGAAATTTTAAGCTTGAAACCTTAAATATCCATTAAAGATCCCTCTAAAGATCCTTTTAATATCCATTAATATTGCATCTCACTTTTAATTGCGATCTGTAAACAGAAAAATGTCAATATAACATGTATTAACACCATGGAGCATAACTAAAAAACAATTAGCTGTAGAATGTTGAACTTAATTGTAACTTTGTTGTAATGAAAACTATTTTAACATCTAGTTCTACTGATCATCTTTTCAATATAACATATATAAACTCCAAGAGGAATAACTTACACTTGATTAATTGTAGAATGCTGATATTATATATGAGGCGCATCCAGAAAGTAAGTTTCCCGATGTTTTCCCCTTTAAAGTAAACGTAATTAGCCGTGTCAATTGAGCGGGCTTAACATGTCTATGACGTATTAATCATATGCCATCTGGACAAATCCCGAATCGGGCCAGTAGCGGGGTAGCAGTGGTCCAAAATGGAAACTCTAATTCCTTCTCCCGCCAAATGCAAGTTTCGGTCAGTGATCTTGAGTTCACATAGCATTGCGCCAATTCAAATTCGTCTTCAGCTCTGTCAGGTCTATGAGAATAAACTGACATCCGAACACAAAATTCAACGTTTAGGAGCAGCACTGACATTTCTGCTACGGTATAACGACAACGGCGACGAGTTTCTTGACAGGATCGTCACGGGCAATGAGACTTGGACTTCGCGCTTTACCCCAGAAACCAAGCAGCAGTCAATGCATTGGCATCATAGTGGATCTTCGGTCAGGACCAAATTCAAACAGACGCTGTCGGTACTTAAAGGGATGTGCACGGTGTTCTGGGACAGGAAGGCTGGTTCCATTCACATGCGACAGAGTTCTACGACAGAGGGATACAAAAGTTGATCCCACAATACGACAAGTCTCTCAATTTTGGTGGTGGCTATGTTGAAAAATAGCTGAAGCATTGCTGTACTTGTTGCCAATAAATATGTCCGTAAAAGTGTGAGTTCTTTTTTTCTTTTAAATAGCGAAACTTACTTCCTGGATGAGCCTAGTATTTATAACTGTTAAAACAACTAACTGAGCGTCTATTTTTATTGCAATCTGCACTCTGTAAAACCAAAAGTTTCAATATAACAGACATATTAACTCTGGCAATCAACAACAATGCATCTCAAATATATCAATATATTCATCAATATATTCATATGCAGTTGTAACAACGCTTTTAAAGTTCATATTTTAAAAACAAAAATAAATATTTCTTTAAGTTATTACTGTTTATTACTTCTTTATACAAAGTAACGGAAGTATTATAATCTCAAAAAGTTTCGGTTTAGAAAGAAATATGAGGGAAATGAAAATTATCAGTAAAAGAATATTAACTCTGCAGGTCTCCATTAGATGGTAGTACTTGAGGTTAAGTTACGATTACCATAAGAAGCGAAAATTACTTTGAACCTTGAAGAAGATGTGCAAATGCTAATTCTAATGACGATATAATATATTCATACGATATAAATGTAATTATATAACTTAATAGGCGTACAAAAAAATCCCACATAAGCTTTTTTATGTGTAGACATTGTTAGAAATCTGGTAGCAAACGATAACATACTGCGAGAAGAAAAAGTCTTAATTTAATGATAGCCTACATAGATCTGCAAACATTACATAAACACATAATGAACAATATATTGACCAATTAGAAAAAAATGCTTTTTAATTCAATACTTTACAGTATCCGTAGGAGAAACAAAATTACTAAAATGATATAAACATGATGCTGATTAGGAAATTAGGCATTATGATGATTAGGAGATTATGTATGATAATGATTGAGAAATTAGGCATATAATCTCATCAAACGATAAGTTTCTATGCCTAATTTCCTAATTAAAAAGATGTGTATGTGAAAATGAAAGGACGGTGTAGAACAGGGATGAAACGCATTACAAATTTGTCCCGCCATAAAATTTGAAATATCAATAAAAATAAATAATAATAATACATAATTTACTTGCACTTGTAAATTACGTTTCAATAAACACTATAATAATATTTGCTAACGCTGCCATATACTCTTTTAAATGCAGTATGTGTAGCTTGACATACAACAAAATTTCTGAGGAATCTTCATTCTGTAGATCGGTTGTCAATTTTTTGATTGGGCTTAAATATGATTGCCTAATTAATATTAATTGATCCGATATGCGTAATTGGAATACTTGATGATGAAAAAAATACTGAAAAAAATACTTCTGGTTTGTTAGTTGTTTGGTGTAATATATATTAAGAAATATATCTCATAGAAAGATGGTTGCCATTGCCTCAAAAGGTTGGACATCTAAGAATGGGTCCTCGTAATTTAGAAACAGGAACCAAGAAGAAGACTCCCAGACTTGGCCTACCACATCCAAAGGTATCTTTTGGGAACTTGGAGGACGTTGAGACCACGAACGTATTTTACGTGTACCAACCGCCATTAATGGACACAGCTGATTTTGGTTGGTTCGAACCCGCTACCTCCGGTTACGATAGCACTGTCTTTGCCGACTGAGTCACCACGGCAAAGGCATCTAAGGCATTTAATAGCCTACTATTAAATAACCGATGTAAAATTTTGCAAATAGGTATAGAAATACACAAAAACTTTGTTTTACCATCATAGCAAATTACTTTTAAGCTTAAAAAAAATCCATCATGCCTTTCAAATACTTCTTCAAACTATTCTTTACTTACAATTGAATATATAAACTGCGTTTTTGGAGTGGAACCACCCTTAATTAGTACTGGATCAGCAATCTAGTTCATTATATTAGCAATTTATAAGTAAGAATCTACAAAAAATGTTTTCGAAGAGTACGACATTGTTTATGTGTATCTTTATAAACTGTTTTTGATATTTCATCTTTTATATTTATACATGGTCAGAAAAACAAATTTAATGCAAGACCATTTTCTCATTCGATTATTGCCTCACTTCCTCATGATGTCTTTGTAAAATTATTTAATTTATTCCTTTCATAATAAGTGATACGGCAGCACGGGCAAGAGAAGAGCCTCTTTACAATCTCTCTACCTTCTGTCTTCGGAAATAAATTGCGTTTCAGCAAATAGGATTTCTGGAAACACATAATGATATTGCCAAAGATAACACGTATCGATTTTCAGAGTGTCTGACTGAGCATATATGAGATATTAAAATATTTTAAAGAATTATGTTACTCCAAATAGGGGTATATATATTTGTAAAATATAATCAAGCGGTAGAATAATTCGTAAAAATAGCTCAATAAATAGTCCCAAATGGGATTTTTATTCTACGCAATAAGCCTAGATTTAAATTTCGATTTGAAATATATTTTCATTTAGGAAAATTTTGCCACCTGAAATAATGAACTGCAGTAAATGAACTACAAATTAAATACAATAAAATAAAAGCTTCAAATTTCGAAATTTCATTTCAACAAATTTCTGATTTAGAGAAAAAACAACAAACACTCTGAATTACTATAAATTTAGTTTGTACTTAATGGATATCAATTTACATAAAATTTATTGTAATTAGAAATAAACATTCAAAGCTATGATGTGAATAAGTTTAAGATAAATATTAAAATAGCTCTGGTTGTAATACTATCTCTTTTCATTTGAATTATATGTCTGTTAAGGTTTAAATCTTGTAATCAGGTTTTTGATAGCTTCCAGATCTCCAATTGAGCTTAAATAGTGCATACTAACGTATCGTAGATGATAATAAATAAATAAATAAAAACTGCATCATTATAAAGATAAATATATATAGATTTTCTAACCGTTATTATCCTCTTTCTTTAGCACTTTACATAATCGTTGGTAGCTCCATGAATAAAAGTTCAGCCTTCAGCAGACGACCTGAATTTGATTCCAAGTAGGTAGATTTTTGTTTGGTTTGGTTTGAGGGGCTAAGGTCTACTTTTTTGCTCACGAGGGCTAATGAAACCGTAAACTTCTGCTTAAAGCCGATTCTGAACAACTACGAACATCGATGACAGCCGCAGGATTCAAACCCGTGAACTCCTGTACGAAGAGCAATATTTTGCCATTCGGCCATCATTTGGCAATCTAAAGTACTTCAAAGTATCTATTTTTAAAGTTTATTTTATGAATAAGGTTGTTTGCAATACATAAACAGATGATGGTCCAGTTGCTTTTAACAAATATCTTCAAAACAATAAAATTCGTAGAGTATTTATTAATTTTTTTCTCATAAAAATGTTGTCGAGTAATTCTAAAATCGTTAGGAGGCAAAGGAACCATTTATTCCAGAATTATGGTAGAGGGGTTTCAGTTCATGCCACTACCTTCTAACTCACTGTACTAAAGCTACAGTAAAAACTTTCCTCCTTACAATAGTATGTCGGTGTTGTCGGTCAG
>CM063505.1:186149027-186169027 GCA_032207245.1 Pardosa pseudoannulata | reverse complement strand
ATTCGATATACAGTTCCAGTTTTTCATAAAATTTTCCCTTTTGTAATAACTCCATGTTACCAGACGCAAACAACGTGTATATTAACTGATTGTGGATGTCTCTTTGGTATTGTTCTCCTTCTCAACATGGACAGAGCAACCCTTTCCTCCTATTGCAGAGACAGAAGTTTAGAACCAAGGACAGAATGTAGTCCATATACGAAACGAACTCTTTGAAGGCTACGGAAACAGATAACCTGGCTGTGTCTGGAGAAGTCAGCCTGTTGTTATTTTTGTACCATATGCTTTCCCCAATAACTTTCCCCAAAGGGGCCATTTTAATAAGCCCACCTGCACTCCCGAAGGGGGTGAAGAGGTGGGGAAATTTTCACCAATAACTGATTGGGACAGAGATAAAAAGGGGCTTTGAACTGAGGTATAAAGGTGTCGGAAGAAAGTTTGAGAAAGGGTCGATGTCGGGATTCAAGAGTTGCAGGACATCCAAAATACCTTGAGAAAGGAAGAGAGCCCAGGCCAGCAATCTATTCCCGAACCCCCATGCGTATGATAGGCACGCCAGCATAGACGTCCAGCAAAATAACGGCCGCTACGCCAGTACCGACGTCCAGGCTGTTGACAGCCAGAGCCTGCTCACCTGTAATTACTGGAGAAAAACTTAATATTATTTATAATTATTACCTTGGGTCTCATAATCTTTTGATTAAGGTATAACGTATAAAAAAAGAAAATTGTAATGAATTATTGTACATTAAAGAATGTCGAGTAATAAATGTCATATTAATCAAGAAATAATATCTATAAATAATTAGTGTACATAATAAATGTTTTAGTTCAAATATAAGGTATTATATTTTTACTGTGTTTCTCCTTTGAGAACGAACACTGGTGTTTGAGCAAGTGCATTAGAACAATATCCATTATACCTAATGCTGATAACTAAAACCATCATAATAGACATCTAGAATTTTGGTGTGAAGTAGTCACACGCATACCTAATTTTATCCATCTAGCTCCATTTGAGTGATCACGCGTGCATACTTATAACCAAATATCATACTTGTAACTTGATAGATAAAATCCAGTAAGATATATTCGAAAGTTTTCCACAGTTACTTACACAATAACCCACACAGTTTTTGTATATACTAATTATGTATTATGCTACAGTATTCAATGATGCACATCTCCAATTTTACTCTAAAATTCCCCCAGCACTGTATCCATTCAAAATTTGATGTAATCTACTATTGGACAGAATAAATCTTTAATTATAGCAGCTAGTGAGAAGGTGGAAGAAAAATCAACATAAGGTCAAAAATTAAGTAAAAAATCTCAAGAGTCTATTTCAGAAATACATTCGAGCTATTTCTTTTCTACAGACTCAGTAAGGTTTAGTCACTGGAAAATAACTGGCATTAAATTTTGTCTGAAATTTGAATTTCGTTATTGTGCCTTAATCGTATTAATTTTACCTTAACCTGTAGGTTATGTTTGTTTTGATTGGGAGATACATTCAATTTTTGCAACACGACATTTACTCTTTCAGGGTTAACATTAAACCCCAGTCTCCTAACTTGCGAACCGTAGTAATGCAACAAAGATAAAAAAAAAATTTCGTAACTTTTAACATTAATTCCGTCTTGTACATTTTCATCTGTCATTTGTGAACTTTGCGATAAAATGTAACTAACTCATTTAATTTGAAATTCAGTTTTTGTAATGTATTGTGATCTTTACACGCTGTACATTAATTATATTTGAAATAAAATTTTATTGTTTTAATGCCTAACAATGTGTTTATCACTGTGTTGTCATTATTGCGGAAAATTATAAAATATGTGGAAACACAGAAAAACTGCAAAAAATAATTGCAACATTTATAGCCATTAGTTTTTCATGACTTTTCTATATAAGGTAAATACGTATTCTCTATGAAAGACATAAAATCATAAGTGGGGAAATCGTTATATCTTTCTATTTGTTCCTAAATCAAGTAATAGATATAATGTCTACAATTATATCAAACTTATTTGTTCATCTCAGTGTTGCAATTGAAAATCCGATCTCAAGACATTGAAAAGGTTATACTATGGGCGAAAAGACACATTTTTGAAGTTGTGTTTGCTTATATGTGTATGATTCTATCTCCGTGTGAACATAAAACATAAAGAAGAGCAATAGGTTTTTCCGTAGTCATAATGAAATTTTATTTGTAATACTTACTCTAAAATTTTAGATCTTAGAACTGTTTTGGACTGGTTCAGAAAAGAAACATCCCAGAAAAACTAAGAGAAAAAATAATTCGCTGTTACTGAATTACTGAAAGGATGGAGAAGTTTTAAATAATTTTCGTGGGTAATTAATCTATTAAAATTTTTAAACCTGATATCTGAAAAACTACATTTTTATTACACTGTTAACTCTTTATTACTGTTAAACTCTTTACACATTCATGAGATTTTAGGGCACTGTTTTTAAAATTTTTATAGGCTTATTAAACAGAAATATATTAATCTAGAAATGAGTTTTTCAATTTTTGTTGAAAACCATATTTTTTTATCTTTCGTTTGAAAAACTCAAGTGGCTTTAAGTGAATGACTAAGAATATTATCGTCCTCTTAATCGATGTATGATAATGTTTATATATCGAAATTTTTTTGAGTACTTATGGTATGTTTGACACATTTTTTTAGTTAGAGGTCCTCAATGAGTTGGAGTCAAAAAAAACTTTCTTTTACAGTTGGAAAATTTAACAAATTTAAAAATACAGTCATATTTTAAAATTTTCATATTTTTCAATGTTTCATACCTGAACTGGGACCCAGTCAGCAAAGTGGGAAGAACATGAGCCTGCCACGATGAAAGTTCGAGGTTCAAATCTCAAGTAAAGCTTGGTCGTCTATTTGTGTTGTAAGAACATAGACAGCGCTATCCTAAAATCGTCAGTTTTTAGGCTGAAGGAAAGCCAATTAACTTTCTGAGTGGTACACACCGAGGAAAAAAGTCTCCAAAAATACGCTAAAGTTTTATTGTGTCAGTGACCAAAGTGTTCTATGATTTTTTTACTTCACCCTTTGTCGACTAGATTGGAATACGGGAAACCCACCCTCGTTACTGTCCCTTTACTTCCGGTTATAAATAGATATATAAATATACATTATAGATTGTTAATTTTTAATACACATAAAGCTCGTCAAGTCTCAAAGTTCATCCCATAAGAAATAATGGGTTCTAAAAGTACAAATAAAAGTATTCTTTAAGAGAATGATTTCTATCTTTTTTACGAAAGTCATCCAAGCTATTTAAGTGGTGCAATTAGAGATACATCTGTTACCGCAAACGAAATATTTCGAAATAGAAATTTACAAAGCCATGAAAAGCTATCAGCGTCTTTGTGCCTCAGAGAGTAGGTGTGCAGTACCTAAACAATCGACCTGACTCTCCTACCTCAAAACTCCATAGGGGAAAACACTGGCAAAAATGTACATTACATCCATTTTTGGAACGTTTTGGAGGTCGAAAATTGTACGTGACAACCGCTTTGAAGACATCATCGGTTTGGCGGAATTGTACGTGCGAACTACTTAGAGGGTTAAAGGACATACCCTCTTGGACCAATAAATAAAATAATAATATATATTAACTAACTGCTTCATGCCAGCCCTTCGTTATGGGTAATTTAAGTAGTAATGTTCTCTCCACTGTTACTCTCGACAGCTCTATTCATTAGTCCCATCCTCTCCAGTCGGAGCACTAGTCCTTACATTAAGAACACAGCAGCTACAACTTAACGACGCTTATTGTATTGTGTTAGGCTGTAACTAACGTTCACACGAGCTATTCCCTTCACCTCTACACGCTGACTCATCATTCCTTTTTATTTCAAATTCTAACAGTCGAGGGATACACCTCAACGAAACTTAGAGAGTTATAGGAAATGATACAATTAATTCATCCATAACCACTATTTAATAATCATCCGTTCACATTTATACAATTAAATCAGGTAACTGATATAACCTCCTTAAAAGTTCTCAAAATTTTTTAGGACAGCTAGCTACCATAGGGAAACGTCATAGTAACAATATTAACACGTTGATGGACACTTGCGTCTATAGCCGTCAAAGCGAAGTTCACTATGTGGCATGACGGCAATAGCCGTCCAAAACGAAACGGTCGTTTTTAGACATTACGGCTATAGCGGCACAAATGTGCATTTACCGGCGTACAAGTAGAAGCCTAGTGTCATGTTTTGGAAACAATTTTTTAGGTTGAATTTCGTTTTCCACCTGTTACATGATTTGCAGCTTCAGTATGCACGTGGTTGTGAAGGGAGTAGTGCGATCGTGTTTTCTCTTGAATTATTTTTTTAGTCATTTATTTATTTATGTTTTATTATAAACTAACATTTCGTGCAAAACTCCCAAAAATACTTTGTTGCACACAAAAAATTGCTTATTTGAGTCATTAAACCTGTCATTTACGTTTTTAAATTTTGCTGTTATAGTCACCATTGTCCCATTACTTAATGTCTAGAGTCCACTGGCGTCATGACGGTTATAGCCGCAACCTAATTAAATGTTCTGAATTAATCAAAATTTATTTAAGCAAAAAAAGTAAAACTATACTTCTAATATTCCAAAAATTACAAAAACATATAATGTTAATTTTTGAACTTCACTTGTTCCTACTGTCCTTCAATGTGTTAAATAAAGAGCAGCGGTAGTTCAGTCGATAAAGGCAACAATCTCAATTGAAGCTCGAGCCGTTCAAAGGCCTGCCATGTTTATTTTAATGGTGGCAGAGCTACGTATGTCCGTGGGCGTAGTGTTATCCAAGTTCCTAAACAATAATTGTAGAGATAGCAGGTCTTGACTGGGGGGGGAGTCTTCTGCTTTGTCCCTCCTGCTAAATTACCCTCTCCCCTTTGTGTGTTTGTGTTGTCCCTAAGGAGCATTATTGGCCACTTATATGGTGATCTCATCATAAAAGGAACACCAAATACCTACGGCTTCTTTTAAAGTAAGTGCCTGGCATTAAAAATAAAAAAGATATCCCAAGCTCCCTAATTCTTAACAGTTTCATCCACAAATCAGTAAATCAGAAAAAGGGACATTGAAAGCAGTATTCAATGTAGCAATGAGTTCACACAGCAAATGCCCTACAAGGCAATATTTAAGACTTATAGACTGAAATATTATAACTAATAATAGAAATGATTATGTTTGAGTCAAATAAATGTTTCATGACAATCCAAATGTCAAAATAAAAACTCTCTTTTTATGTCTTGTTCATAACTGTTAGATTGAATTAAATTAAATAATATCTGTCGGTCTCATCAAATTACATTTTGTTTTTTTATCAAATGATTAAAGAGAACTAAGATATCAGTAAAAGTCATTAGCAGCTGACATAAATAAAACGTTAAATACTTTAAAAATTAATTTTGATAAAGGTTGCTCTATTAATAATGGAATATAGCAGCATGAAAAGATGTGTAAAAGTACCAAAAATAAATTTAAAAGAAAGAAATATGGTTGGTTGGTTGTTTGGTGTCGTGCCCATTTAGAAGTTATATGACTTCTCGTGGAAAAATGGTTGCCGTTGCCTCGAGAGGTTGGACTTCAAAGTGGGAGGGTCTTCGTAATTTAGGAGCAGAGACCTAGCAGAAGACCCTCAGACTTGGCCTGACACCTCCATAATTATCGTTTGAAAACTTGGTTTGAAAACTACGAATCTATTTTATGAACCTTGGCCGCCTTCAGTGAACAAGGCGGATCATAGACCGGCTTGATCGCCTGTTCCTCTATTCTCCGGTTACGGGATCGTTGCCTTTGCTGACAAGGCGGATCATAGGCCGGCTTGATCGCCTGTTCCTCTATCCTCCGGTTACGGGATCGCTGCCTTTGCTGACAAGGCGGATCATAGGACGGCTTGATCGCCTGTTCCTCTATCCTCCGGTTACGGGATCGCTGCCTTTGCTGACAAGGCGGATCATAGGCCGGCTTGATCGCCTGTTCCTCTATCCTCCGGTTACGGGATCGTTGACTTTGCTGACAAGGCGGATCATAGGCCGGCTTGATCGCCTGTTCCTCTATCCTCCGGTTATGGGATCGTTGCCTTTGCTGACAAGGTGGATCATAGGCCGGCTTGATCGCCGGTTCCTCTATCCTCCGGTTACGGGATCGCTGCCTTTGCTGACTGGGCTATTAAGTGGCTCAGAAAGCAATATGACAAACAAAAATAAATAAAATGAAGTCTAAAATAAACGATGATCTAGAACCAATTTAGTCTGTATTAAACAGTGCAAAAATTCATCAATATTAATTTAGTTATGTCAGATAAACATTTTGAAATGATTTGCAAAGACAAATTCATACATATAAAGGATTTTATATATAGATAGATATATAATAAATGTGAACAGAGAATCCCGAATATCTTATATATCCGAATTTTCAAGATACATTTCTATACTTCGTTGATATCGACTGAATTGCCAACCTGCATAGTATATTCTCTATTTCCTGCCTTTAGTAAAATCGTCCTGATTTCCATTCTTTTGATCGTAATATTACCCTTTATCGTTTCGCTAAAATATCACTTTACTGAAGAGTATACTCTAATTTCGTCATATCAAATATGCTGAATAAATCTTGCGAATTTCAATTCAATTCAAACTGTTTAACGTCAGAGTATGAAATATTTCTTAGTACATTATAAGCGAATTTTATGGTCGACTTTACCGGTAACCTGACAGCAAACCGTAAATTAGTTCTCCGAGAATTTCCTTTCATATTCGAAAACAATTATACCCAAAACTTTGAATATTTTAGATTCATTGATCGAATTAATATTTTTGCAATTTTGAAGTTTTATCGCTATATTAATTTAAATGCATTTCTACTTGGGACTGGATTATACGGAACATCAAAGATTATTTAAAAAATCACTAAGTATCCAAACGATGGTAGAATGGTAAAGATCTGCACTTCAGTACCGGAGTTCATCGGTTCTCAATCCCATTGCTGGCATGGATGTTCGCAGCCTTTCGAAATCGGCTTTGAGCCTTAGGTCCCGGTCTCGTTAGCCATCAAGTTGTAAAACATTAGAACATAGGGCTTCAAAACAAACCTTCTAGTCTTCTAATGCAGGAGTGGACAGCCTTTTAACCCAATAAAGTTACATATATATATATATATATATATATATATATATATATATATATATATATATATATATATATATATATATATATATATATATATATATATATATATATATATGTATGTATGTATATATATATATATGTATATATATATATATATATGCGTATATATATATATATATATAACGAAATTTTTATATTAAATTGGATTTAATTTGATAACGAAATTTATATTTAATTTTTTTTATTCTGTAAGTCTAAAATTTTAAGAGTGTCTCACATTTAAAAATTTAGCTTTTAAAAAAATTAAAAGACAAACGAATTTGATATTTTAAAATCTTGTTTGGTATGATATTGCTCTTTGTAATGTTATAAAATAAAATATATCATTCCTATTAATATAAATGTGTTTACTGAATAGAATATTATATTTAGTTTTAATTTTATATAAAAGTTCAGTTTCAAAATACTATGTATCTCAAAATTTATTGCGATTAAGTAGATTTCATATTTTTCGTTTGGAGTATATATTTTCTTTGTTCTTCCAATTTTACTTGAAATGTTAAAACTAAGCAATTTTTAAAGATAGTCCTATGAGAGGACGTAAAAATTTTTCTCTAAAATGAGGAAAACTTTAATATTTTGTAATAAATTGAATTAAAAGTTGTTTAATTAAAGACTCTTCTGTTCGAACGATACTGTGTTCTCTTACTTATACTCATGCGAGATAGAGCAATTGAAATATGTATCTTCGAATGTGAATATACAGTGAGTATAAAAAGTATTTGTTCAATTACTATTATGATATGAAAAGCCTCTTTTAAAAACAATTACGACTGATAAATTCAAAGAGCAAATACATATTTTGATGGAGCGTATTTTACTGTAAAATTTGTATTTAAAAACAATACAGAAAACACAAACGATAAATCTTCTCGTAATATAAAAATTATTCGAAAATAAACTTTTAGAAATTATTATTAACTTTTAGTTAATAATTAATAATTAAAACGTTTAATTAATAATTAAATTTAATTAATTATTAATTAACTTTTGGAAATTAATTCTTAATTTATTATTATTAATAATTTAAATTTGAAGTCAATACCATATGAATATCTTTCAGTTTTAATAATGATTTTGAATTTCTTTCGCACTGATCTAACCAAGATTTATGCACACATAACTTGTTCCCAGGTAACACAAAAATACCGACGAATATATAATTCCTAATATCGACTTGTAATCAAATGGAATCCCAACTAAATGGTCCCTGAATATCATTTTTTTATATTTATCTATGTTGATCAATATTTCCCTGATAAACATAAATACCATTGATACTTAACAATGTTGGCCAATATTCCCCAATATAAATTTGTATTTAAAAACAATACAGAAAACCCAAACAATCCATCTTCTCGTGACAGAAAAATTATTCGGAAAAAAAACTTTTAGAAATTAATTAATAATTAACTTTTAGCCAATAATTAATAAAATTTAATTAATTATTAATTAACTTTTGGAAATTAATTATTAATTTATTCTTATTAATAATTTAACTTTGAAGTCAATACCATATGAAATATCTTTCAGCTTTAATAATGATTTTGAATCTCTTTCGCACTGATCTAACCAAGATTTATGCACACACAACTTGTTCCCAGGTAGCACAAAAATATCGACGAATATATAATTCATAATATCGACTTGTAATCAAATGGAATCCCAACTAAATTGGTCCCTGAATATCATTTTTTTATATTTATCTATGTTGATCAATATTTCCCTGATAAACATAAATACCATTGATACTTAACAATGTTGGCCAATATTCCCCAATATAAATTTGTATTTAAAAACAATACAGAAAACCCAAACAATCCATCTTCTCGTGACAGAAAAATTATTAGGAAAAAAATCTTTTAGAAATTAATTAATAATTAACTTTTAGTCAATAATTAATAATTAAGTTATTTAATTATTTATTAACTTTTGGAAATTAATTATTAATTTATTATTATCAATATTTTAAATTTGAAGTCAATACCATATGGGATATCTTTCAGCTTTAATAATGATTTTGAATCTCTTTCGCACTGATCTAACCAAGATTTATGCACACACAACTTGTTCCCAGGTAGCACAAAAATATCGACGAATATATAATTCATAATATCGACTTGTAATCAAATGGAATCCCAATTAAATTATCCCTGAATATCATTTTTTAAATTTATCTATGTTGATCAATATTTCCCAGATAAACTTAAATATCATTGATACTTAACAATGTTGGTCAATATTCCCCAATATAAATTTGTATTTAAAAGCAATACAGAAAAACAAACGATCCATCTTCTCGTGACAGAAAAATTATTAGGAAAAAAATCTTTTAGAAATTAATTAATAATTAACTTTTAGTCAATAATTAATAATTAAGTTATTTAATTATTTATTAACTTTTGGAAATTAATTATTAATTTATTATTATCAATATTTTAAATTTGAAGTCAATACCATATGGGATATCTTTCAGCTTTAATAAGGATTTTGAATCTCTTTGGCACTGATCTAACCAAGATTTATGCACACATAACTTGTTCCCAGGTAGCACAAAAATATCGACGAATATATAATTCCTAATATCCACTTGTAATCAAATGGAATCCCAATTAAATGATCCCTGAATATCATTTTTTTATATTTATCTATGTTGATCAATATTTCCCCGATAAACATAAATATCATTGATACTTAACAATGTTGGCCAATATTCCCCAATATAAATTTGTATTTAAAGACAATACAGAAAACCCAAACAATCCATCTTCTCGTGATAGAAAAATTATTCGGAAATAAACTTTTGAAAATTAGTTATTAATTAACTTTTAATTAATAATTAATAATTAAAGTTAATTAATATGACCCTTAAATATAATCTTTTGGCTTTTAGCAGTATTCACCTAGTGGAAATTTTAGTATGAGATTCAATTGATTCTGTTCACCTTGATGTAAGGCTTTTTCTATTTGTTTAGAAGCTATAAGTTTTAAATTGATATTACCTGGCATTCCCTCAGAACAAAAATCTATGGTTACCTTCCAGTACTATTTCGTTTGTTTCACAGCTTTTCCAAGAATCGCAATAATTACTATTAGTCGTAGTACTCGTTGTGTTGCCTCGTAAGAGTGGAAAAAGACCAAAATCTATTCACTTTTGTTCACATTCAGCTAATGTAATATTGCTCGTTGCTCTGAATGTCGCGAGATATTATTTGATGTCAGAAATGAATTTACGAATATTGAACGATATCGCTGAATATTATTAAAATCATATCATTTTTATGACACTATATCAGATTGGTTTCTAGGGTAATTACATTAAGAAAAACATTTAAAAAGGTGGGTTTCGTAAAATCTGACAAATTTATTAAATTTTATATTATTTTAAATGATATTTCTCTAATAAGTAATAAAAACAGTTCTTTTTTATGCTTTCTTCTAAGCAATTAAAGATTTTAATTTTCCATTATGTCGGTCAATATCTCCAGATGTCCAAAATCCGATGCCTGATGCTCAGCGAAGTTACACGACATTGATAACATTTGTATGACATTTACAAAGATATTTGTCTACCTGGATTTGTACTACATGCGATAAAACTTCAGGAGTGCATAATGCAAAATAAAGTCTGGCAAGCACACAAAAGAACACATGTATGATTCTCACAAGCGTCGGAGTTTATTATCATATTTTATATTAGAAACTTGAACAAAAGTATGCTGCATGTTGCGCAAAGAGCGGCCACAATGTATTTCTTACCCCCAATATTTTATGTTCTTTATAGGTGGAAAAGGGACGTAGTTACCTATACAACGAAGCAAGGCATTAGGAACTAACTGACTCATCTATATATCTGAACAATTCTCTAGTCAGTGCATCCAAGTACCTTTGCTAACAAAACAAATATTTGACTCCATAAATATCTATCAGACAACTTTTAAATTTACTTCTCTGCAAATATAGTTGTTTAGTGAGATCGCTGTTATATTAAAATGCTATTTCTGAGGTGTTTGTTGTATCGATACTATTTTTTACATTACCAAACGTAGTTGCTCGGTTTCTATTCTTAAAAACGCGGGGGCAATGAGGAATTTGCACATGTGGGGGATTTGAAAAACTTAGTATTTTTCTTATAATTCCAGACTTGTAAATTCCAAAAATGTTCTCAAAAATGTAAAAAACTGGCTCCATCATTTTAAAAATTAAGCGAAAATCACGTGACATCAAAACGCTCCATGATTGGTTGTGACGCCATAGTTCACATTATCCAATATTTTCTTATTGTTTGTAATCGCGCACTATTTTTCCAATTTTGTTTTTGCAAGTTCTTGAAATTTTCTAACTATCAAAATTTATTTGATCTTGATTGACGCAGTTTGTCCCTGGAGGATTTAGCGCCATTAAACTTCAATCAACCAACCAACCAACCAAAATGTATTTGTATTTAAACCTGAAGGTTTATTTTATCGATCTCAATAGCTTAATTATCTCAATTTGTTATAAATATCTCTTCTATCTGGATTTACCAAAGGGCCAGAGTTTCAGAGTTTACTAATCATTGTAGGCCATATTCAAAACATATGTTTCAAAAGTGGCATTAATGATGAAATAACATATCATATTTGAATAAAACAGAAAAATCAGCATTAAATAATACTATAAGAGTGACAATTAATAATTATGTATGCTGTTTGCTACAACCTTGCTATTGCAGCAATATTATCATTGCCACCCAGTTATCACAAATAAGTATGTTGGCTGATTTTATAAAAATATGTGAGAAAAAAATTAACATCTTTAAAAGACTTTACTTAATTATTTATACTTTTTAAAATACAATTTTATTATCTTTAAATATTAATATTAAATAAAAAAAAAATGTATACAGTTTCTGAAATTAAATTTACATCTTTAATCACTATTAAGTATTCTAAATCTAAAAATTTAATTTCATTCATAAGTATTTTAAATTTGATGAAAATAAATTTAAAATTTTTAAACGGAATTACTTAATTATTTATACTTTTTCAAATAGCAATACAATTTTATTGCCTTTAATATTAATGCTAAATTAAAAAATGTATAAAGTTTCTGAAATTAAATTCAATTTTTAAAGTAATATCATTATTAAGTATTTTTAAAATATTATACTTTTTCAAATTAGTCACCAATGAAATCGTAAAATATCTCTGTGAATTGATACACTTAAGAAAGTATGGATCTCTGGAGAAAATATTTATAATACCTTCAAAATACATAACCTTCCCCTATTTATTAGATAATTATATGCTTTAGATACTTATATATTTTACGATATTTATATGTTTTATCAAACATTTATTGTACTTGAACTCTGTGATAATACTAAAAAATTAGCAGTTTTAAAAGTTAAATAGCACTGGTTAATCAACAGTCCTTTTAAAGGTATAGATGTATTTTTATATGCTTTAATTGTTCTAAATTAGTAATATTTAATCAAAAGCAAGCATTTACTTACCGAAAAATGGTCTTCACAAACCCATAGAGATGGTTTACATGATAATTTGTGTTTAATTTCTCACCCCTTTTCATCGCATTTGTCCAGATTTTACGTGTATGTGGATCTTTGGGAACGCTAAAAAATATCTTTTCATTGCAATTAGTGGTTGTATTTTTACAGAGTGGCACAATACAATATTTATAATAGGATTTTTTAATGCCAGACATAACAAAAAAAATTTCTATTATATGCGATACTTTACACAGAAATTTAAAAGTCGCCTTTTAACATGTACGCGGTCGGTGTTTTCGTGAACGATGACGTCACAAACTCGGCGGAGGAAAAGTATCGTTTTTGAGATACTTTAAAGAGTCCGCTATAAAACCCATTAGAAATCACTAATTAGGCCCACAAATGAAAGAAAAATAGGTACTGTCTTGCTTACTTTTTTGTCTTTTATTGTTTAAAATTAAAATTAGAAAACGCGAAAATTCCTCATTGCCTGTTAAGCATTTTCCCATACTACACCGCGGAATTTATTGACTATTTATTATGGGAGCCCTATATAGGTGGACAACATTTCTTCATAGGTCAACAGAAGTTGGTCTTCGTAGAAGCAGGGACATAGGAGAAGACCCCCTAGCTTTAGCCTGCCACCTTCAGATGTGTCGTTTAGAAATTTGGAGAACATTGCGACCATGAATCACTTTTACAATCCATTAATGGACACGGTGGGTCTTTGGCCGGCTTAATCTTCGATATTGCAACCCACTTTATGAGAACAACAACTTTGTTTACTGAGCTCATAGTTGTTCATGGGGAAAGAATGATTATCAAATTAAAAATTATTAAGTTTTACAAAAGAATTTTCCTTCAGTTTTATAAGTTTTCACAAAAAGAAATGAAATTTTTTGTGAATTTTTAGCCAAATTAGATTTCGGGATTTTGTGTCCTTATATATTGATTACGTAACAGAAGTAAAAATAATATTTCTTTCACTACCAGTGAGTTACTAGAGTGTAAAGAACATTTTACAAATGAAAAATTATTAAGGATTACAAAAAATTCATCTGGTCAAAGCGGATAATGCGTTATTATATAATAATCTCAAAGCAGC
The DNA here is from genome assembly GCA_032207245.1 of Pardosa pseudoannulata. Classification (NCBI taxonomy): domain Eukaryota; kingdom Metazoa; phylum Arthropoda; class Arachnida; order Araneae; family Lycosidae; genus Pardosa; species Pardosa pseudoannulata. The sequence continues at coordinate 186,155,200 of CM063505.1, read as the reverse complement.
AGCATAAATGGATATCCATCTCTTAAATATGCAAAATCAAGAAATAAACTATTTTAATTTTAAAATTCCATATTTTGCCCACAGTTTTTTTATGTATACTTGTATTATTATTTCTTAGATTGTATTATTTTCGTAAAGTGTATACCACTAAGATGGAATAACAGTCAGAGTAATCAGCAGATTGGCGAGTTTAGGTGAACTCCAATCACAAGGTTACTCACTCATTTTGTGAGCCAAGGTAGCTCAGTCACCAAAACAGAGGTCTCGTAATAGACTGGATCGGGACAGCCAATTTTGAGTGCTTACACTTCCGTTAGAAAATTGCTTGGCTCACTGGTGCTATCTATTAACTAAAAACCTATTTAAGTAATCGTGTGCTAAAATATGCAATTCCATTGCATTATTCAAACAATGTTTGTTCTCAGTTTATTGTAATGGACAGTAAATAGCCTGATTTAAGCATGAGAAAATTATTCATTGAAATATACTTCCATATAGTACTTTAGAAGCTTATATTTTTTTTATCAAAGAATATTCAAGAAAAATTCTCTTTTATTTTTTATTAAGTGAAATAATTATTCAATATTACAGTATACTTTTTAGAGGAATAGTAAAATTTAAACTTATGAATATTCTTTGATAGAAAAATGTAAATTTTTAAATTATTATATTAGTATAACATTTTTTAAGAACAATGTTTTTACTGCCCATTATAAACAACTTGAGGTATAAAATTTATAATAGCAAAAATTGATTTTAAAAAAATAAAAAAAGATTTTTAAAAAATTGACAGTTAAAAATAAAAATCAATTTTAAAAATTGTCAAAAATGTTAAAAAAAATATTAGAAATAAAATAAAATATTAAATTATAAAAATAATAATAAATATTAAAATTAATAAATTTATTACAATAAAATATTAGAAATACTAGCACTTCTCAAGCTCATTTCTTAGCAGAAACTAATTTTATAAACTTAAAACGACAAAAACTAACAAAAATAAAAGTAAAAATTTAAATAAATTCAAATAAAAAGGTTTGTTTTGGTTTGGTTTGGAGCGCTACGGTCTACTTTTTGCAACACGAGGGCTAATGAGACCAAGGAGAAAATTGACTGAAAATATTGTCAAAAATGTAAATAAAATAATAAAATAACTGTCCAATTAATTGAGTAATTTTAGTTAATAGATATTTTAGTGAATAGATGGCGCCAGTGAGCCAAGCAACTTTTTACCGGAACCACTCAAAATTGGCTGTCCCGATTCACTCATCGTAATAGGAAGATTGTGGGGTCAAGGCTCGAGCAATCCAAAGATAAACTGTGTGCATTGATGGCGGCTGGTGTACGTAAAAGTTCGTCGTCGCAATGTCCTTAAAGTTCTCAAACGATACCTCTGATGATGGCAAGCGAAGCCTTCAAGTCTTCTGCTTCGTTCTTGCTTCTAAATTACGAAGACCCTCTTGAGCAAAGTCGTTCTTTCACCCTAGCAGTGCCCATCAAACGAAAGACGCACCCCTTCTTAAGATTTAGTCAGTCTTCAGACCTCTTCGTTCCTCTCTCAAGTGGAGCTGCATTTTACCCTTAGTCGTAGATCAGTCCTATATTGCGTCAGGGCCCATTAAACCTGGTAGTAGTCTTTTCTACACCAGTGGGATAAGTAACAACAACTGATTTTGATGATTACAATACTATTTCTACTTATAATTTGCGTAAGCCAAAGAAAAAAATTACAAAACTCTTAATCATTGTTGGCAGTCCTTTCCGAACATAATAATGCATGTCTTATTAGAAAACTCTAGTAAATTCGGTTTTCGATTAAAAAAACAGCTAATAAAGGAAAAAGGAAAAGTGTTTCGTTTCTTAGGAAGAAATATGCAATTTCGGATATGAAAATTTAATCACAGACTAATGTCATCTTCCCGACAAGAGATGAAATAGTTTATAAAATAGTTTGAACTAATCTTCGCATGAAGATGATATATATATTCTATGTCCAATAAACTTTCCCCGATTTCACTTTTAGGCTCATTGCATCAAAAATTCAATCTTTCGTATTTCAAGAATGCCTTTCATAAAGCTTTCTATTTTTATCTGTGCGAGAAATTCCTAGAACTGATCTTAACATATATTTTCAGTTCTCTTTACAAAAGAATTATCAAAGTCACTTTAGGTATTTTTGTTTGTTTTTCCTTGTATTTGCAGTTTTGCAAGAAAGGTAAACATGAAACGCGGGTTTGAAAAACATTTTATAACTTTATTATTTTATAAGTATTTACTTTTAAATATTATTCATACAACGTATATATATATATATATATATATATATATATATATATATATATATATATATATATATATATATATATATATATATATATATATATGTGTGTGTGTGTGTGTGTGTGTGTGTGTGCATAGCTTAACTTTTTTCCATTTATTTTAAGAATTTTCGCCTTTCAGCACAACTTTATGGTGCTAAGCTTCAATAACACTTATTTATTTCATTCACTGACTAATGTTTCATTTTCATATTTCATTTTTTAAGCTCTTGATAACATTGAGCGAATTGTGAGCCGCAGCAGCTCAATCGGCAAAGGCAACAATCTCGTAACTGAAAGGTTGCGGATTCGGGGCTTGAGCCGGCCTAAGATCCGCCGTGTTCGCTGGAGGTGACTGGGGCACGTAAAATAGGTTCGTGATCACAAAGTCCTCCAAGTTCTCAAACGAAACTTCTGGGTGACATGCCAAGCCTGGGAGTCTTCTGCTTGGTCCCTGCTTCTAAATTACGAGGACCCAGCGGGGGTAATGTTACTCGTGTCCGTAGCAGACCTTAAGCTATAAGTGCTCCTCGGATGGTGCTAAATGAGTAACAGGTTCACAGCCTTGTTAAGGCTTTACGATAATGTCTGTATTATCTGCTGCGTTGGAAACAAATGCTTAAATTCAGTATCAAAAGCTTTTCGCATTCACTTTCGGGCCTTAAACATACTTCATATACAAAGAGAGGTATAACCTCATTTTTACATACTCCTATCCAAAAAATTAAGTATAAGTGTAATAATGATGAAATATAAATAAGAACGACAAGGAAATGAACCATGTAAGTGTAATACGGCTCTAAAAGAATAAAATTCCTGGCAATGACCGAATTGTAGGGCTCTGCTCTTCGGTACCGGATTTCGAGGGTTTGAACCCCGCAGCTGGCATGAACGTTTGGAATCGGCTTTTCGTCTCGAATTACGTCTTCATCTCATTCACCCTCGTGTAGTAAAAAAGTAAACTGTAGCTCTCCAAACCAAAGTTAACTAATAAAAGAAAACAACTTAGGAAGGATAATATTCCCTTTTACTATCCAAAAAGAAATGCTGGAAAGTAAAGTGCAGAAACAAATAGTTTAGAATTTAGTGAAATTAGATTAAATAAAAGATACTTTTTGCAGTGCAATAACATGTTTGGAAGTCTTTAGCAAACAGGCATGCTTTAAAATGATTTTTCTCTGTGTTAAGAGATTGCGGATGACTTAAAAATTTCAGTTGTGAAGAATTCTTTTTAGTCCAGAAACGGAACTTAAGAGACCCTGAAGATCTATATGTTGCCTCTCAACCATATCGGTCCCTGTATGTGCTAGATATTTTCTGTTTCAAGAAAGTCGTGGATCAGAATTGCACTGTGACGTGACAAGTCTTGTTACCATGAATATAAATCCATGACCACCAGTGACTGTAAGGCTCAAAGACTTCGTATCTGAATTCAACAAAGATCAAAGAGGCTTTCTTAACAAAGGTGTTCCTTATTAAAACTGTGTGGGCAACTAGCAGTATACTTAATTACTCTACGACTCCCTATGAAGAAAAATTTTGATTTTCCGTGATATGCCTTCATTATTTTCTCTCTATCGTTATCTGACTTGAATCAGTATAAAGCCAAACTCTTCTCTGGACATTACATTGCTCCACCATTCTAAACTCTAATGTTAATGTTTCAAACCCTCAAGCATTTATACGAAGGTGTGAAGGGAATGCAAACTGCTGATAGTCTGGCATAGAGACCAACATTATTGAGTCTCATATGAACAGTTTGGCTCGAAATCCCTACTCCTGTGGAGCTTGTGGGCGTTGTATCCAGAGCTCTGGCATAAAGGTCTGTATAACGCTGAGCAGTTGTCAAATATTCATAACTCATAGTCGACGTATTGTTTGCCGTCGAGTATTAACTCTCGTGCTTTAAAACCTCTGTCACAGTTTTGAAATCATACACTGGGGCACATACAGAACTCGAGAACCTTCAGTTGAAGATTCTAGCATTCTAATCAAATTTCCTTTCCCACATGCATGTTCAGTCGTCGTCGTCTTATGACATGCTTTGTCTCTTTTAATCATTTAACAACGCTATTTAGCTCAGTAATTGTACAAAATCAACTCGATCTCTGAAGGGTACTTCAGTCTGTTTTATGCTCTTTCCAACGTGTGTCACATGTCAGCGGTGATTTAAATGTTTTACACTCGCATTTTTTACCAAAAAATGATTCTCCGTAAATGATTTTGAACAATTATGTTAATATTAATTTCCCTTTTTTCTCATTTTAGGAATCGTGGTTAACTTTTGTACGTGCGTGTCTTCAAAGCCTGGAATAATTAGGCGGCCACAACTGTAGAAAGTTTTAGCTCCGGAATCAACTTTTGAATTGAAACTTTTACTATAGCAATTAAGCCTCAATTATAGTCTAAAATAACGCTAGTAATGTTATGACGTCAATTATAATTTAATAATTTATTTTAAGGAATTACATATGTATAATAAATTTTTAAACTTTGCTCTTGCGTATATTTTATGTAAAAGGGCTAATTATTTCTATGAATATAAAAATTTAGTTATAACATTTTTAATGCATGTTAAAATGATCTCTATTAAAAATCATTGCATACTTTAATACCACAAAACTTTATGGTAAAAAAAAAATTGTTCTACATAAAAGCTAAATAATATAAGCCATTTTAGAGCTATCGGCTAATTTTTTTCGTGCTGTGAAAATGGGTTTAATACATTTTTAAAAAATATCATACCTGAACATTCTATGCAGAAAAAGTTTCCTTGCATCGGTCACTTACAAATTCATGAACCTTTCACAGTAAATTACGTTACATAGCCGTTACTTCTAATCAATTATTTACAGAATTTCTATCCTGGGATTAGTTTTCAATTCTTTAATTATGTTTTATGATTATTTTCTATGTTAACGTGTCAATTCCTTATCAGACATTATATTTTTCCTATTTCGGTACAACAAAAGTACATAAAAACCATATATGTTCAAGCTTTAAAATGAAGTAAAATCATTCTTAATAAATAATAACCATGGTTTTAATTTCGGGAAAAGCTTAAAAAATATTTCATTTTTTAAAATAGTTTATTCCGCAACAAATGCAAATATTTCGTCTAAATTCCTTTTCCATTCACCTTACTTTATATATTTATCTGGGTCTAAATCTTGTAATCAATTTCTCAATACTAACGTATCTTTGATGACATCACGTGAATATCTCATAAAATCACATTATAGATAATTTCATTCATTTTCATAGGCAACGGTTTCCCAATCGTTGTTATACTCTTCCCCTTTGCAAATGACGTTGGAGGCTTGGTGGTTTTTCATACTTATCTTAAGCGTATATATTCGTCTTAACTTAAAGGGCCAAATGTATGATAATCATAAAGAGGTTGCTATGAAATAGATACCAGTACAATGTGCCCTTCGGAGAAACGTAATGACAGAGATCTCGGCAAAGAGGGGAAGAAATCATACAAATATATCATAATCAAATTCCTTTATACACTGCCGAAAGTTAATTAAAAGACTTTTCAGAAAAGTCTTTTGAAAAAATAAATGGCAGGAAAATAAAGATTGACATAGACAAAGATTTAAAAATTTCTTCATGTCCAAATAAAAGATATGTAACTACTTTTCGTCTTGTTAAAGGGTCTGAATACTTCTCCAATCAGCTTTTCGAATTATTATACACTTAAACTTGGGTCGAAAGATGGCTGAATCGGTAGACCGCTACCTTTCAGTTCCATAGTCCACTTGTTTGAAACTCGCTTCTGTCATGGATATTCGCTACAGTCTACTTTTTTGCAACACGAGGGCTAATGAGACCGGGACCTACTGCTTAAAC
>CM063505.1:185994027-186141527 GCA_032207245.1 Pardosa pseudoannulata | reverse complement strand
CTTCAAATTTTTGCCCCCTTTTTTTTTTTGGCAACACTTGGCGTCATGCCATACATTTGATGAATGGTAAAATAAAAATTATATCACATTTGCAGGTGGTTTAATAGGGGACATAACCCAGCATTATACGCGAGCAAAAAATGTACAGATTTACTCTCGCAAAGTATCTTTAACCCAAAAGTGTTTCTATTCCCTAGGACTAAATTACTCACTAGGACGACACATCCAAATAAACATCGAGGGTCCTAGTAATTTAGAAGCAAGGACGAAAAAGACCCTTAAGCTTGACTTGCAACCTCTAGAAAAATGCTCACTATACATTAATGCTGCCTCTATAGTGTTTGCAACTGTTATTGTTACTCCTCCGCCTAGCTTAAGAAAGTCTACACCAGATCCAAAAGACCCGTCGCAATAAGTGACTCATCCAAGACTAATAATAATATGCAGCTTCACTTGAATGTGGCTGAAGACTGTGGTGAAGCGATTTAGATACTTCTAATTAATATAATTAATAATGCCACATTTCAAACGACACTACCGAGCTCCATGGCGCAATGGTTAGAGTCGCGGGCTACGAACCGAAAGGTCTCCGGTTCGATCCTGCGTCAGGACAAATTTGTTTCCGTAATTTTATGTTCGATTTCTTAAATAGTCAAGAAGACTTCTAAATTATGCTAATTTTCTGTTGCATTAAAATATTTCTAGAAGGTTCTGTTACCTTATAAAAGCCTCTGTAAAAACTGCGAGCGGCAGTTGTTGTTTTGAGTACGAGCTAGGTAGCTTGGGCTTTAATAAATTGTTATTGTCCCGGACTCAGTAGCTCTCGTGTTGCAAAAAGTAGACAGTAGCACTCCAAACCGAATCATGACAATAAATAAAAATGTGCCTTTGTGGAATTATTTATGAGTTCCTAAGGGACAAAAGTTAAAAGTTTGTAAAGCGGTCGAGTGTGCTCAATTTGAAGGGTAAGATTTTCCCCATGTTTGTGGTTTAAAGGCGGGGAAAGGACGACCAATTAATACGTACAGCTCTGCTGATTGGAGCAAGAGTAAAAAGAAAGACTAGAGATGAAAAGAATATTAAAAAAAAAAAGAAAAGGCAGAGAGATAGACAGCAGAGTTCGTGATGCCAAGGGAAGAATCTTGGGTCCGACAAATTCCGGAAAGATACCGAGTAGAACACCTCGCAACTAACAGAAGTGTTCCATATAAGGAAGCCCCAAACCAGTAGGGGGACTGAAGTCTGCATTGCCATCCTAATCTACATTACCCGCAAAGTTGTCTATATATTTTGACCATCTCCAAGTCTGAAGAGCTCCCGACCAGCTTACAGCCCTTACAGATTCACAAAGGTACTGGATAATCAAAGTTTGAACGTAGAATTAGATCCTCTTTCCCCTTTTTCCCGTAGAGTAGACCGTAGCACTCCAAACCAAACCAAACCCCTTTTCCCGTAAATGTTTAATGTTTTGAATTTGGGATAAGGTGGCGTATAATATTAGAGAATTTTGAAAGGTAACTTTTTGAAATTTGATAAACTTCTGTATATATGTGTGTATATATATATATATATATATATATATATATATATATATATATATATATATATATATATATATATATTAGTATAACAATAAATGTTCTTATTTTTTTATTTAAAACTATTGAACTGTGTTATGTATTTATTTTAGTGAGTAATATTTGTTTTAGCAACTTTTAGTTAGCTTAATAGTTTAAAAATTAATCTGAAGACTCTCAGAATCTGTGGTTGAATTTAAAATTTAAATAATTTTCACAGCGAAATACAAATAAATTTAGTCTGAGACTAACCAAATACTTACCATTATAACTGATCACAGGTAAAATACCTGTAAATGCGCGCCGAGCGGTCCGCGAACGTTGGTATCTCCTATATCGTTGGTCAGTTGGTTATGACCTGCATGGGTCTCGCAAATGGAGCAGGAATGGGAGACGAAATGAATCAGCCGAAGGGAGAAGTGCAAAACTTAACAACGTTGATTTATTCAACAACAAAGAAAAACATTTAAAGAAAACTATCGGTACAATCGTTGAGAGAGGAGCTCATTCTCAGCCACCTACTCATTTGCCAATCCACTCGGGAATGTCCTTCCCGTCTTTTTTTGTTCCAACAGGAAACCTCGGTTCCAGGGGAGAGCGACACCCCCCCTTTAACCTTCGCCCTTGAAGAAGTCGAGTCACACAAAAGCAATTTCTTCCTTCTGTCGGCGCGATGACAAACGGCAGATTTGACACTTCTAATAGTCCGTGTGTCAAAAGGACCATTACTGCCGTTTCCCAATTGTTCGGCGTTTTAAAATGTTCGGCGCCTTACAATAGACCAAAGGTTCACTTTAGCCGACACATTTTTCCTTTGATCGCCGACAGAGACGGACGCGATACTTACAATACCTAAATTTAATGAGAGCTACAAGACAAAGACTGGTAAACCTCAAAAAGGGGTGTGCAATCGTTAGTTGAGCACCGGTAGGGTGAAAGGACGATTTTGTCTCAGTGAGTGCTCGTAATTTAAAAACAAGGAAACAGAAGACACCCAACCTTGACCCCCTGCCACCTCCAGAGATATCGTTTGGGAACTTGAAGGATATTGCGCCCACGAACCTATTTTGCATGCCTTAGCTGTCGTTAATGAACACGGTGGGATTTTCGATGGCTCGAGCCTCCTGATAGCTCCTGGTATCAGTTCAACGCCTACCGCGTGTCTGAAAATAAAGAACCTTACTTCAACACCTCTTTATAATAGCGATATGCAACTCCTGCATCTAAAACTCCCGAGCAGAAAATATGCACGGCTTGCTCACAGATTAAAAAGAAATCTCCATTATATTTTAAAGGCTAGTTTTTCTGTTTGTCGAGTTGGAAAAACCCCTAAATTTAAAAAAAATAAATTTAAGGTAATTTAAACATGACAGCAAAATGGTAGAAAAGATCTCGGAGTTCTGATTTTCTCGAAATTTTAAACACACCATCTCAAACGCAAAACTTGAAATATACAGTGCGGGTTTTTAAAGCCCAATGAATTATTACTTCATGTTCGAATTTAACTTTAAAAAAGCAGAAAAATGTAGACTTATGTTAAAAAAAAAATATTTGATGACCATGAATTTCTAGTGCTTTAACGCTAACTGGGATTTTGTCTACATAAGCCCAATCCTTTTTGACAACTTATGTGTGGGAGTAGACGAGGAAACACTCTATTATTAATTCTAAAACATCTTCTCATTCTACACATTATTATGGAAGGTAGTTGGCTATTTTATTATAGCAGAATACTATATTCTGCTAAAAGAACTCCAATGACAGTGCATTGAAAAAGAATAGCCTGGAGTGTATCAAACACTTCAAGCTATTTTTTAAGGCACTCTCCCTAAAAATGAAATTTTTTTATTCAATTTTATCGGGAGTTTAAAAAATATTGCACCTTATTTAAAATAAAAGACTGGTTTTATTTTTAATCTGTTAAAAATTTTCACTAAGATATACATTAAAACTCATAATCCTCTATCCAAGATATTTGAAAGGCTGCTCTTTAAATAATAATAATAATAATAAAAATATTAAATTTAGAAAAAAAACTTTGCTAGTGTTGAAATTTTAACAGCTATGTCAGGATTGCATACTGGAGTCTAACTTTGGTGGGCAGAAGCAAAGTGTTCTTTTTTAAGGCTATCCATACTTTAACACATCCATTCAAATAACCAGCATTTAGTAAGATTTCTCTTACTAAGTATACTCTAGTTACTTGTCTTTGTCTGCTTCATCAAGTGTGTTTCTCAAATTTTGTGATAAAGGCTTCGATACAACGTTGTGACTATGAATACAGAAGCGAGTCTATTTTATCTTTTGTGTGGAGGAACTTCTGCCACGAGTATGCAAAAGCCTAAGTAACAACCTTCCATGGAAGATCATTCCTTCTAAATAACACCTCTTACATTGAAGATGTCTTGATAGGAAGGACAGTATACAAATTGAAATATTATTAAAAACTAATATTTGAAATTATTTTTAGCTTTTTAAAATTCATTCGTTCTTTTATAGTTACAGTGGCCGCAATTACCGTTTCCTTTTCTTAACTGTTGGGAACCTCTGCGGAAGATAATGAGGAGAATTTCGTAATTCATCTCATTATCTTCTCATTATTATTAATTAAAAAATAGTGGAGTAAAAACTTTTATTAAAGCCATTTATCAGTTTTGTCTTGTAATCCAAATTAATGAGCAGAAACATATAGTGACTCACTAAACAAATAAAAATTCCTTAGCATATTAGATTTCAATTTAAAATCTTATATTTTGCTCATTTTATTTCCTCCAGTGAAAATTAAACATCAGATTTCCTACTTTACACGTCTATTAATATAGCATTGATTTTGTGTCCTAATTAAGGACTGTATGTTCTTGCTAATACGATATTTTTTTTACTTCATACAAGGAAATTAAAAGGGCGAAAATTGATGTCTCGTATATAGCCCGCATCATAAATTTGACATGAAAGAGACTTTCCAGATTGTTAAACACGCAAGATTGTTAATTCATTGTATTAATCTCCAACTCTATTTTAATATCCCTCTTCATACAGCTCCATTTATTAATTCTGATCGTAAATTTATTAACCGAAAAAATAAAGTATCTTGATACTTAAACTCTTAATGCACATTCCAAACACTAATCTATTTCCAAATTAATGTCAACATAGCCGCGAATTTGCTATGAACTACCGTTAATCTGTTTTTACTGTTGCAGACAGGTAGCGTCATCGTGCATTGCATTGAGGTTTTTAGTTATAGAGAGTATGGATTTCAATAAAAAAAAGGAGGCGTACAACTAACTGTTGGAACAGTTCTAAACACAAAGTTCACAACATTTTATGTTAATTGTTTTTGGTTCTACCCGAAGCGTTAATGTATATTATATTGAAATATTTCACTGCATAGACTGCAGGGGGGGTTACAATTAGGTGTTGCAATAATCCTAAACAGAAATTTTTGACCTTCGTTAGTCCTTTACAAGTTATGCGAAACACAAACGTACGAGCTTACATGCATGTACAGATGTACAGACGTACAGATGTCAGGTGGAAACTAGTCAATATATGCTCAGGAATGATCAAAATGAATATTTAAAGTTTCTTTGTACGCACGTACAGTCGTAACATTGAATCTTGTCTAAAATTTTTTTGACATGGTCAAAATGAACCTTTCCGTCGAAATCTGAACACTGAAATTTTTCAAGATTACAATGCTTCCTTTACTTTATGCAAGGGAGTAAAATGTGCGTGTCCTGAATGACTTAATATGGGAATGTCGGGTTGAAAGTGAGACATGTTGTGAAAGATGTAAAGCAGCTGGTACATTTCGAAAAGTTTTAAACCATATGTATGTCAGGTTTAGTCTAAATCTTTTAAAAATTGTTTGTAAGAAATTTTGTTGGCAAAGAACTTAAACAAAATTTTCCTTTTATGTATTCATGCATTTGATGACATTTTGCTTGCACATAAGTGCAGTTCTTATTTAAATATACATCTGCAAACTCTCCCGTAAAATATTGCTTAATTACAGTTTGAAGGAATTAGCGGAGGCTGCGTTTCTACCTGTTTTCAAATAATCACACATGGATTTCTAAAGGAAATAAAGTATGGCCAGAGATTAAACAAGCGTGCTTACAATTGTGGTAAATTCTAATTAAGTAGGAGAATATTCGTTCTCTGCTATCTAGATGTATGCATTTATATATATAATGTTTAACTTGCTGCATTAAAGAGGTCTTGTTGTAACTTTTAAATGTAATAAAAACTGGCAAAAAGGCTGAAATATCGTGCATCAGATAACTTCATATATAAACATGAAAATAATATAAATATTTCATAAATATTAAAAAATTTAAATATTAAAAATTGCATTAATATTAAAAAAACTATAAAATATTATTGTTCTATAAAATGCCATTGTTAAGATTTACCAAATTTTTTTAAATTTAAAATATAATCGTTCAATTTTGATAGAAGGCCACTTTGTGAACAAGCTACGTTTATATATATAAAATATATATAAATGATTAATCATGAAACGTGCTTGGCTTTAAAATAGTCATTTTTTATGTAATTCCTGCAATGAATTTTCAATTACGATTTGTAATATGTATATAAATTTAGAAAAGAAACGTTTTATAAATATATCAATTTTACTTCGTTAATGCCATTAATTTGATTTTACAATAAATCGCTGTGATACATTATTCTTGCAAAAAAAAAAAGACGAATGAGTATCAGATGGGTAGGATACTGCTCAGTCCCGGTTTGGTTTGGTTTGGTTTGGTCCGCTACTGCTTTTTCTACAAGAGGAATAAGGATAAAGAAACCGGGACCTGCTTCTTAAAACCAATTCCAAAAGGACTACAAATATCCATGCTTTAGCGGGATTCGTACCCATGAACTTCGGTACCAAAGAGCAGGGTTCTATCCATTCGGCCATTGTTTGTTTCTTTGGACCCGGATCTCATGGATTCGATTCCCGCTACTGGCATGGATGTTCATAGCAACCGTTCAAAATCGGCTTTAAGTAGTAGGTCCCAATCTTATGATCACTCGTACTACAATAAAGTAGACCGTATCGTTCCTAACCAAACTAAAACTTCAAAAAAAAATGTTGCAGAAATTTTGCAGCATTTTATGTACACATCAAAACTACGGGCTTTGAATGATAGTAAAAAATTAAGGATAATATATTTTTTGTTGAGTATACTTTATATTTAAAAAACTAGCTGAAGTAGTCGGCTTAGCCCGGATAATGATAGCATTTGATATTTAGATTAAAGCTGGTTATTTTAATTGTACGTAAAGGGTGCAAAATTTTACGAAATTTTAAAAAACTCTAGTTATTACACAGAAAAGACACTTTTTGAGCGCAAAGCTTAAGTATTTACAGTGTTATACGTTTCTCTGTGCAGAGAGTGGATGAACAAAATACCTTGCTGAAGAAATTATTGGTCTCACTGGTTAGATTGCACAAATAGTACTCCCCCCACGACAGATTAGGATATGACGATCACTCAAGAATTTACGAAGATATTAAACGTTTAAACGAAAAACAGAAAAATATCTGTAAAAACCAGAATTTTTGATAATTTTTTTTAAATTTAGAGTAAATTTGCTTATTTCTAACACACGTTCGGAAAAAAAAAATTCGTGTCATTTCGATGAAAATTCATGAGATTATTAAACGTTTAAATTAAATGTTGAGCCTTTCCTAAAACCTCGTAAAAAATTATAAAAGTGTATATATATTTTTAGTTACACTGTTGAGAGAGGAAATTATGGACTTTTTACTGCTACAACAACGGACCGAAGGGAAGAATTACTAAAGAGTACAAATTAAAAATCTGCTTCGTAAAAATACTTCAAAATCAACTTTTCGAAAAAAATTCGTAAAATACAATTAAAATTTTTGTCCTCTATCCCACAGGTAGCCCATGATGAAATTTCAAGCTCACGAAATTTATAATTTTTAAAAAAATCGAATTTATTATGATACCGCCCTTGTTGGTAACCTATAGTATAGATTACGATTTCTCAAAGTGTGTTCTACCATCGACTCTCTCAGGAATACAATGGACTAATACTTCTTTCATGAGTAACACAAAAAATTAGATAAACAGTCCTGGATTAAAAGTCCATCTGTCATAAACGAAAAGCCTTTTTGGTTTTCTTCGGAAAAGTATGAAAAGTTATTGAACTGACATGAGCCTGTTCGATACTATCACTTTATAAAACAGTCTCAATGTCAGAATTCTGGTGACATTTGAAAAGAAAATATCTATCATTTTCTGACAAGGCTCTCTCACTCTCTCTGTGCTGTTACGAATTGAAACTGGCTTTTCTGCAAATACCGTATCAAAAAGTAAACATAAAGCAGAACGTATGAGAAGAAGGTGTTCATCCATACAACCAATCTTTAACCTTTTGAGGAAGGCCGTAACATATATGCAACATTTTTTAAATTAAGCCAGATGATTCTCTAGTATTCAGATATCTCTAGTAGACACACTGACCTATAACAGACATAGGCTACCTCTAGTAGTAATTAGCAATACTAATTAATGTTTTACTTAAAATATCATTATATCATTAATGATGTACTTGTTTCACACCAATTTGAAAGACGTTGCATATATGATGCACCCGTCCTCAAAGGGTTAAAGACATTTAAGACATTCAAAAGTACTGCTATCCATCGCATTGAAATTTTCCATTAACGTATCCTTTCATTAAAAAAATTGTTATGTTCACATCACCTTTTGTAAGTATTACCTATATTTTTCTTCTGCTTAATATTGTTTAGTTTTTATGCGTATGTCTTATGATTGAAAAGAAAGACCTTAGTTAGGTTTGGTTTAGAACGCTAAGGTTTACTTTTTTGAAACACAAGGGATAAGGAGACCGAGACATACTGCTTAAAGATGATACCGAATTGCTACTCACATCCATGGCGCAGTTAGATTTGAACTCCGGTACCGAAGATCAGCACCCTGACTATTTGACCACCATTCGGTTTCCCTTGGCATATATTTATTCAGTACTTTCGTTGCTACGTATGTAGCAATAAAGTGGTTCTGAGAAATAAAACTGGTATAGATAAAACTGTATTTCGAACAACCTTTATATGCCTGTTCTAGGGACAGACAATGACATTAAAGATACACAGAACATTTTTAATTACAGAAATTGCAGTTTAATTTAATGTAATTAAATTTAATTTACAGAATATTTTTTGCTGTTTTAACTCTTTTGACTGGATTTTGTATACATTTACTTATTCATTTAAAAGTAAAATGAGTATATAAAGATAACTATTGACAGATAATAAGTCCTCGAGCCCCATTTTGAAGTAAGTAAGGACTATATTAGAGAGGTTAAAAATATCCAACTCTAGATATTTTAAATATCGTTGCTTATAATTTTATAGCTATAAGTTTTAGAGTTAGAAAATATTTTTTGAGTGAAAATAATCAAAAACAAATTGCAATTTAACAAGAAATATACTTGCTACAAAGTATATTTCTATTTTTACATGGGAAAATGATTCTAGTGTGAAAGTATTAACCATATATACACCAAAGAGGGACTACTGAAGACCACCCTCCATTTATACCAGTGGGATCGCCCAGGAACCAAACCACTGCGCAAGCGCGGCTGATGTTAGAGTATAGAGAAAGTGCATGTTTGTAAACAAATACGAGTGCTGGCTACAACTCAACTTTTCTTTGGCAAAGCATTGCTTGTTTTCATTGTATCTTATGAGCTTCGATATGGATCACGTATACAATAAAGCTAAATTTTAGTTAAGGGAAGGGGAAGGAAACATTAGAAACTGGCCCAGTAATTCAAAATAGATTTTTTTAGCACTTAAAAAATTATATATATATATATATATATATATATATATATATATATATATATATATATATTTGTATATATATATATATATATATATATATATATATATATATATATATATATATATATTAAATTAACACTTTACACAATACTATTAAGTATCATAATCGATCTATAACTACTTTGATTATGTTAACAGGCACAATAAGTTATTACATAAATAAGAATCTAATAAAAAGTACAAAACCTGATAATTTTAAGGACAAAAAATAATTACATTTATAGGTACAGTACATCTCACAAAAGCATAGAAAATACATTAGAAACATAAAAAAAAACTTATTAATAATAAAAAAATTCCTACAGCATAATTTTATATAATCTATTACATTACAGTAAAGTTAACGTTTTATTACTATTCCGAAAATGTTTGCAGCAAATTCTCGAAGAAGAACTTGGAGTCCAGTCTTGCCTTTTCCAAGCTTTTATCCAAAGCATTCGCAATGTAGGATCTTTAAGAAAGCAATAAAATCCAATATTTTCACCTTTTTTGAAACGTTTCGTACAGCCATACATACAACAACTTGTTACCATTTTCAGATAATTGATAAAATTAAAACCCCAATAACAAGCGCAATCCGTAGGAAATTCAAATGTTTTACTAACGAAGACGTTGAGCTGCAATTTTTGCTGCACCTGACGTCATGCGCACATTCTCTATATACAGCGCCAATGCATTGTCTTTCCAAACATAGCTCAATTAGCGACATAATGGGAAAAGCAGCTGTTTTATCGGATTTCGAAAAGGGTCAAATCGTTTAGGCTCGACAACTGAGAACATCAATATCAGAAACGGCTCGTTTAGTGAGCTGTTCATGTGCAGTTGTTGTGAGCACATATCGAAAGTGGTGTATGGATGGTGAAACGACAAGTCGCCATCCAACGGTATGTCGTCCATGGCACATTGATTCCAGAGGAGAGCAGAGATTGCTACGTATTGTTCGCCGCTTGTCCTCAACTTTACCTGGCATTAATCCATTGGAAAATCTGTGATCCCATCAGGAAGACTAAATTCGTGCTGCCACGCTACCCGTTCACAATGTGGGGGAATTGCAGGACCCGTTGGTGAGCGCTTGGTACCAGTTACCTCAGACTACCTATCAGCCCCTTGTGGAGTCAATTCCACTCTGGGTGTTTGAGGGATAAATGTGGTCATGTTATTAATGTAAAAGACTCTTCGGTGTATATTTGTGCATCAAGTAACTTATTATTACATAACTACTGTAAGGCAAAAGATGACAGCTCTTCCAAAAAGTCTTATAAAAATTGTGTGCGTTTTCAACCTCCAAGACTTCATATTAAAAGAATTTAACCTGAAAAAGTATATGTCATTAATACCAAATGCAATATTAAACACTGTCGTGAATTAAATGTTTTCCATATTCATGGTAGATACGTTGTCCAGCATAACATTCACCAGTCAAACGTAAAACTCCACAAACAAAATTTTAGAACACTTTAAAGAACCACAAATTAATAAATACTCATCGGTCCATCATCGAGCAGAGCATCAACTCTGGAACACACACTTATCAATTAGGGCACACTCTATCAGAGTCTTAGAAGTAGTACTTCTTTTTAGTCTAGTTAAAGTAGTAGTTCTTTACAAGCACTTTTCTAATCTTAATAAGCAATTACATCAAAATAAATGTCAACTATGTTAAATTATCCCCTATATAACAATAGCCTAAGTTATATGTCCATCTGTCCTCGAATTTATGAAGCGGTTGGACCTGGAATGGATAGAGGCATCCATATTGGGTTCAATTTATCACATAATAAATAGGTAAAAATAACATTTTTTTTTTCTAGAATTATGACTTCATTCCTTTAACCATATCATTTAATCATTTCTTATTTAAAATTACTTAAATATTGTCTGTATTATTTTCATACATTTTATCGCTGAATTTAGATATCACGTAAATAATTTTCTTTTATATTTGGCATAAATAATAGATTAGGTACATATGTAAAAATTTTAAATTTAATCATCGATTATTTTTTATTGTAATGAAAATTTTATCTCCGGTATTAACAACAAATTCTATTTACCTCCAGGGTGTAGCGGAAATGATAGCTTCACTCCTTTACTTCCATTAATTACTGGGGGGGGGGGGATTGGGAAGAAATTAACGATAATTTCGACTTAGATAAGAAAACTTTGAATTATCTTTCTAAATGAATCCAACATGATTCTAAACTGCATTCACAGTATCGGGTGACTTTAAAGGAGTAGGAAGATAAACAAATTATTGAGCGTGTACCAGATAATTTTCAGCCAAAAAACAAACCATTTTTTTCTGCCTCATAAAGTACTTTACAATTATAGAAAACTAAAAATTTTAGTGACCCCGTCATACGACGGGCTATATGCTAGTGCTAAAATATAATGAAGTCGACTATATTAAAATAATGTGTATTTATGTAGCAGATATGTACAATATTAAACCTTTTCTTCCAATCTTAAGAACCCACTGTGTTAAAATAGATAATAACTGTACTTAAAACATAATGTTGTCAACTACGTTAAAATGATGTGTATTTATAAATCAACTACATTAAAAAAATCCTTTTTTGTGTGTACTTGTCCCGCTCTCATACCTTTTTTAATGTTTTACAAAAATTTAAATGCTGTACGTGTTTATTTGTTAATTAGTTTAAGGTACTTGAATGCCGCTGCTACAGTTAGGATTATAAACTTTGATAACAAAAGTATGATAATGAATGAAATACTAAATAAAGTGCAACATCCAATATCATTTATTTCGTTTTGTAATTTAGTACTTATTTTCCAATATTTAGCTAAAACGATTTATTTATGGCTATAAAAAAATAGCTTCATATTGATCATTTTTTAACATTATATAGTTTATAAAAATGAATTTGTCAGTAAACTAGAAATATGTTATAAAAAAGTGTTCTCTTTATTATATTACAAAATTTATAATTAAGCAAATAAATTCATCTATCAAGTTTTAAATGCTGTACTAAACATAATTACTAATCCCCTTTGATGTATTATGAGGTTTGTTTGACAATAAAATAAAACTTTTTGTGTCTTCCGGAGCAAATACAGAAAATTTTTTAAAAAATAGAATTGTTTTTCGGTTGTTTGACTTGGAATAAAAATATACCATCATTTATGATTTCTGTTCTATATTTTCATTCCAATCTACTCGTTTTAAAGTCGAGATGTTTTTCCGCTCAACCTGATTTTATTGAGGATTGTGTTTACTTTATTCAGCTCTTTTTAGATAGCCACAAGTATTTAGTATATTTGGTAGGGCATGAAATTAGTTTTTATATAAAGTACGCGAAACATTTCTAATACATATATTTTTTATATATTTTTGTAGTTTCGTGAATAATTTGAAAATGCTCTATATATCAAAAAGACTAGGTGAGCTATAGGGATCTGCAGTTCTGTATTTATTAAGCTAAGTCAAAGTACTGACTTTCGGAGGGGGGTTGTGCAACTCTGTAATTTATTGTTAAAATTTAAAAACTATATTTTGTAATTCGCCTCTAAACTACATGAAAAATCACCACTCAAGAAATTAGCTTCTTGGGTATTTTTTTTCTTTACAAACATTGGTTAGTTAGTCATTTATAAGAGTTGGTTTTTAAAACCCTGTAATCAATCTTTTGTTTCAAACAGGTTTATTACACGGAGATCTACTGTATAAGGCCGATTTCGAACGACTTTTAATATCCCTGCAATTAGCGAGATTCGAACGTGTAGACCTCGGTACCGAATGGCAGTGACCAAGCGATTTGTCCATCATTCGACAGTCAGCAAATCGTATTTGCCTTTTATATTCAGAAATTATATTTATATATTTTAATGTTTAGATAAATAGACTGTTACAGGTATAGATAGGTTTAGTTTGGTTTGTAGCGCTACGGTGAACTGTTTTGCTAGACTACGGCTAATGCGTCCAAGACCTACTGCGTAAAATCGATCCCAAACAGCTAAGAACATCCATGGCATAGTGGAGTTTGAATCCCGAAACCGGTACCAAAAAGCAGCGTCAATATATTCGGTCATCTTTCATCTCTAGATAGGTACACAGATGCATATATATATATATATATATATATATATATATATATATATATATATATATATATATATATATATATATATATATATATATATATATATATATATATATATATATGTATATATATATATAATGTATATATATATATTATATATATATATATATATATATATATATATATATATATATGTATATATATATATATATATATATATATATATATATGTATATATATATATATATATATATATATATATATATATATATATATATATATATATATATATATATATATATATATAAGCAGATAGATAGATGTTTAATTGCCTGTGGCATCTTCTTCATAGAATTTTAACTTTTCAAAAAAGTGTACCATTTTATATTACGATGTAGCGTTTTAAAATGCAGCTGGGTGGGATGGGAAAGTTTTATTAGTTTACCAACATGAAGGGACTTCCAACAAACTCAGTTTCAGTTAGCTATATTCAGTTTATGATTACAGTTATAGTTAGTTATAGTCAATTTATGATTATAATTATAGTTATAGTTAGTTACAGACAATTTATGATTATAATTATAGTTATAGCTAGTTACAGCCAGCTTAGTATTATAGTTATAGTTTTCAAGAAAGGGGGGAAATGAAATGACACTACTTTTTTTTCCTAGCGCAGCTGGCAATAGAGGCACTATATGCCTCTATGGTAATTGAAATGATGCTACTAAATTCAGTACCATTTCTTCCTTTGAGAAAGCTGAAACACCTTTTAGAAAGCAAAATTGTGATTTTTCTTGAAAACGGTACATTTTTAGGACTAAAAATCATAGGGTTTTGTAACCCGATGTTGAACAGCAAATTTGTGATTTTTCTTGAAAACGGTACATTTTTAGGACTAAAAATCATAGGGTTTTGTAACCCGATGTTGAACAGCTAATGATTTATTTCTATGAACCAAGACTTAAAAAAGAAATCCTTTGACAGCATTGTTGAAAGAGCATAACATGAGCAGAAATAAATTTTTTGTTCCTCGAACCTCCATTTAACACCTTCAAGGAGAGTTTAAAACAATACTTGTTTACGGTTATAGTCATCGTATTAGAAACTTGTATTTCAAATTTCAAGTTTTTAGCTGTGGTAATTTTGATTTCCATAATATATCAGACAATCAGTGAGTTTATTTCTCTTGTCACGCACAGTAACCACCAACAATTTAATATACATGTGAAACATGGAAGGTTTTAATGAAAAACAGTCGAAAAATTAAAAATAATGGAATTTTGAATGCCATTGAAGAAATTTTTAGTTGAATTTATTCTTAATCTACTTTTTTGTATAAACTAAAAAAAAAAAAGATTGTAATAAAAAAAATTCAGTGATAAAATTCCAAAGGAAATACTCATTTTGGTCATGCCTGGGTCAAATTTGACTATGTTCAACTTTACATCTGTACGTAATTTGGAATCACGCACAAGAAAACTTAATTTTGAAACTGTATAAAATTTACTTTGATCGTCTCTGAGCGCATATTGACTAGTGTCCACGTAACATCCGTATGTCCAGATGATTGCTTTAGGACCTAGATTCATATCTATGGATTATAATGCGCCTTATCATTGTGTGGTCCTGGTCGAATCTTCCTCCAAATTGAAACCCTCCAGCGCATGTGGGTACCTGCTAACTTTCCCGATCATAAACCTATTGAGTATGTGAGACATTTGTTGGGGACACCACTTATAGCCGTAGCGCAACCATCTAACTCCTCTTCAGAATTAAAACATAAATCTTGTTTTGAAAGCAGATAAAATATAAGTTCTAGTTTTCTAAACAAAAGTCGTTGGTGACCCCCGATCTTAAACCTATCGAGTATGTGTGACATTTGTTGGAAACACCACTTAGTGTCCTAGTGCAAACCTCTAACTCCATTTCAGAACTGAAAATAATTGAAGAACTGAAATTATTTGCAAGCAGATGAGGCATAAATTGTAGCTAGCTAAACAAAAGTCGCTGGCGACCCTAAAGGTGTTAGACCAATCATAAATGTAACTTTCCAAAGCAATAATAATCCTTAAAATAGCAATTTTTCAAAATACCATAAAAAATTCAAATTAACTCACTCAAAGAATATTACAACAAATGGCTAAAAGGAGTATAATAGATCACACACAATGTCAGAGATGCAACACCAAAGCAAAAATCTTTCAAAAATTAAAACAGCAAAACACGCTAAAATTTCAAAACATTCCAACTAAGACCTATACTATATCTGTATCTTGTTTTTCTTCAACATATACGTCACTGATAAACTTAAAAATATTTTTTTTCCATTTACGAATACCAGTAATGATTTCTTTTCAGAGTATTGTTTCGTAAAAGCGTAGACATTGTTGAGCATGAATGCATAACAATGTCCATTGTTCTGATCTCACACTGTCTCACACAAATAATGCAACAAAAGATGTTTTATAATTATTTTAAACTGAACTCTCACATGAGGTGGTTTAAGCTTTTGAAACTTCTAGTTTTCTTTAAAAAAACTTTAATCTTGTTATTTTGAAGCATTTTTTGACATCATGAAAAGACAGAGTATTTACAAAATGATGCATAACAAAGGGCTGCAAAATCACAGTTCTTTAATCCGCTCTTGGCTTCGTGAAACTGAGGGAGTGCCACTATTTGAATCATTCTTTGATAGTCAGTTTGGTATATTTTATTAAGATTGTGTTAATGTAAAAAAGGAAGAAATATATGTTGAAGATCATGTTAATTTTGAAAAGGAAGAAATATGGGTAGACCATATTTATTCCATTGTACTTTCCGGAGCCAGAACCTGTTCCACGTTTTGGCACTTTAAAAAAGCAACTGGAAAAATTTTTCTTTTTTTTTTGTGTACATGCTAATGAATAAATTTCAAATTATAAAATTCAAAATTCCTATTCGTAAACATTTTCGGCTAACCTGTTATATTGTGTACTAAATAGGATGTCCCATTACATTAAAAATTTTGTTCTTTCAATCTGATTTCAAAAATTAAAATTGTATATTATCAAAACCATTCTACCAAAATACTCTCCTTCTAAAGTTACTCACAGCATCACCTGTTCATTTTCTTCAACATTTAATCATTTAGTTTCTTCTATGTTTTTGAAATCTAAAGAATAACTTTGGAGAAACAACTTATTACTGTACCAGCTCTTTGATTCATACCTAACTGACTGCACACCTTAAAGCCATCAACATCGGGTTAAATATGAGTTCGATATCACAAGATCTCTCTCAATTTCTACTCTTCCCTTTCCCAGCCACCAACATCAGGCTAAAATACTCATTTCCATCTAACCAGCCACCAACATCAGGCTGAAATCCAAATCTCCACCTGTAGAGAGAATCTCAAATTCCTTATCTCTCATTGGTGCTGCCCGATAACTTTCTTTTCTTGAAGAAGAGAACGGCCTAGAGGCTACTTATTGTGAAGCATAGACATGTCTAACGTTTCATAACCTGAATATTACAGTTCCGTTGCAAAATCATGCACATAAAGAACTATATGAAGGCTTGGTTTGGTTTGAAGCGCTCCTAACGATTAATTTGATGACCTATGTAACAGAGACATTACGGCTTAAAACAGATTTTGGACAACTACGAACTTTCATGCCACCTGTTGGATTCAAATCCATGAACAGCGCCCTGCACATTTGTCCATTATTCAGTAACTGTCGAAAAGCAGTTTTTGACAATCAATTCCCAATGGAAGATTTTACTTTTGTAATCATCATGATCATAATGATTATATAAATTTCCTCTTATATAATATATAAACTTGATTTGAAATCAATATATTTTTAACAAATAAATTATTTGTTTAACCTCTATGAGTATTTTGTTTTTGTTTCTTAACTGTTTCTACTCTTTTTATTTTGAACATTTTATTTAATAACTTCAAAATCAACAACAACTATTATTTACAAACGCCTACATTGCATAATGAGGTTTCAACAGTGATTCACATGTAGTATTTCCAAAAAAAGCTTATTTTACACCAGCAATTAATATCTTTTAAAATGATCAATATTTTACATTGATATTTTTCTAACTTTTATTGTTATATTAATTTTCACGCAGATTTATTCTAAACAAATTTTCCAACTTTAATATTGTCTTAATCCCCTAGAATTTGAACAAGAAAACCCACTCAAGCCAACTAGGGAGTTTATAGTAGTCCTGAACTGACGGATATGTATCATACAGGCAAGAGGCTACATGCATTTGATGATTGATAAAAATGCCGTTTATTAGGAGGGGTTAAGGAGAACTGAAGGAGAACTTAAAATGGTAGATCTACTATGGGCCTAACTAAAATGTAGCAGAGAATGTGCATACGAAGCCATGAAGATAACTATGATTCTTAGTTTTACCTCAGAGAACCGAAGCTAGTTTAGGAGAGTGAAAAGAGGGCTCTCGCAAAGCAGTCATTAATCAAGGATTAAATTTTGAGAAGTGTAGAAGGAATGCAATCTCAATAAATCACGTACTTGATTTCAATTTGAATAGCTGGTAATATTAAGATTAAAAAAGTAGAACATATATTGAGAGAATATTTTAGAACTTGAGCTCAATTATTTTTACATTTACATGTAATATATATATATATATATATATATATATATATATATATATATATATATATATATACACGTAATATATGTATATTATTCTGTACATAAATTCTTACTTATGTATCTCGTATAACTCGAAAACGATTAACCGTAGAATGAAACTTAACTGTGCCCTCCCTCTTATGAATGCAATCTGCAAACCATGCAACGAAAAATTTCAATATAACGTATATTAACGTTTCTTTGAGAGCTCAAAAATGATTAAAAATATTTGTATTTATAATTGTTACAACATCTAGTTATATAACTCCTTTTTTAATTGTAATCAGCTCCTTATATAACGGAAATTTTTAATATAAAGTATGTTAACGCTGCCGAGCATGAATAACATTGTAACTTTCTGCTAATAATAAATTATTAGCAGAAAGTTGAAATTTTGTACTTAGGACAGTTATAATATTTAGTAGTGAACCCCAATTTTGAACTGCCACTTTATTAAGCAAAACCTTTGAGTGCTCAAAAACGATTAAAAGTATTTGTGTTTAGAATTGTTGCAACATCTAGTTATATAACTCCTTTTTTTAATTGCAATCAGCTCCTTATATAACGGAAATTTTTAATATAAAGTATGTTAACGCTGCCGAGCATGAATAACATTGTAACTTTCTGCTAATATTAAATTATTAGCAGAAAGTTGAAATTTTGTACTTAGGACAGTTATAATATTTAGTAGTGAACCCCAATTTTGAACTGCCACTTTATTAAGCAAAACCTTTGAGTGCTCAAAAACGATTAAAAGTATTTGTGTTTAGAATTGTTGCAACATCTAGTTATATAACTCCTTTTTTTAATTGCAATCAGCTCCTTATATAACGGAAATCTTTAATATAAAGTATGTTAACGCTGCCGAGCATGAATAACATTGTAACTTTCTGCTAATAATAAATTATTAGCAGAAAGCTGAAATTTTGTACTTAGGACAGTTATAATATTTAGTAGTGAACCCCAATTTTGAACTGCCACTTTCTTTATTAAGCAAAAACTTTATATAGCTTTACCTAACAAAATCATCATGTTATATAACAAAAAAAATCTGAATATAACTGTTACTAATGCTACCGATTTTAGACAAAAATTAGCTGAGCTCTATT
Organism: Pardosa pseudoannulata; assembly: GCA_032207245.1. Classification (NCBI taxonomy): domain Eukaryota; kingdom Metazoa; phylum Arthropoda; class Arachnida; order Araneae; family Lycosidae; genus Pardosa; species Pardosa pseudoannulata. The sequence goes on along the minus strand of CM063505.1, from coordinate 186,122,210 downwards.
CAATATTGAACTAATATATAAAGGACGATAAGGAAGTTTCCGTTTGAGGGCTTGACTGCAACGTGTATACAAGTTAGAGCGAAGGGTTTGATAAGCACCAACATCGAAGCATATGATTATTGTGGTATTTGCTTATTTCCGTTGTGTGTGTGAAAAATACTGAACTGTTAACAATGGTGACTTAACAACCAAATGCGTCCAAACGTGATGAACGTGAAGCACCTAATGCGTTTCTATGTTGAAATCACAAATTCCTTCATCGCATTGTTGCAGGCGACGAAAGATGGTGCCACCAATGTGAACCTGAATCGAAAGCGACAACTATGCAGTAGTGCCATCCTTCTTTCCCTGGTTCCAAGAATTTCAAGATCCAGTCATCTGCTGCAAAAGTAATGCTTTCCCTACTCTTTGATTACCCAGATCCATTACTTATTGATTTAAGAATCCATGTACGCAGGAGAACTGGAGAGATTCTAACGGGCTATTAAAGTGAAACGTCTGGGGAAATTGTGAAGTTGGGGTGATTTTGCTTTATGATAACGCACGTCCCCATATCGCAAGTGTCGTAACGCAGAAGTTACGCTCGCTATAGTGAGAGACACTCGAGCACCCAGTCCTCGTCATAATCTAGTATATTATTAAAAATTAACATCCTAGTATCTGTGTAACCGTCCACTTTGAATTGGTGGATCGCACCTCCCATTCAAACAAAATAAATTTAAATGAAGTGCGGCGAAAAAATGTGTATAATTATAGGCGTACAAGGAATGCAGTCATGTTCACATAAGGTTCAATTTTCAAAAAAATGCAGAAAAAGAAACTTTGTCGTAAAACAATAGAACAAAATTGAGTATGTATTTAACGAATTTATAAGTTTATCAACGCTTTTTATATATTCCCTTTAAAGCACATTAACAATTGTACGTGAAGAATTTAAATGTAATAACAGTCTATTCTTAACTAAGTATAATTACTTTATACACTCTTGAAAACTTATGAAATGAGATCAAGGAGTGAAGAATCTGAGAATTTATGCTGTTTAGACATCAAAAAGTCGAAAGATAACTAATACTTAAAAAAAAAATAGCTTAATTTATTCAGAATAGATTTGGTTGTTTTCAAAAACGTTACATAAGTATCGGAGAACTGAATCCGTATTCAATATTCCAGAAAGAAAGCTTAAAGGAAGAATTACTGGAAGGCACGCTACAGGAAGGAAGTAAAAAGATTAAACACTGAGTAAAAAGAAATCTGAAGTTAAGCGCCCTAAAATTTGCATTATCGATGTCTTCAGAGATCGGAAGAAAGGTTTCAACTGAAATTTTTAAATCTGTTCTTAATAATGCAGGATTTTATATTCATACTCCCTTATGGCTTCGACACGTTAGCAGTTTATTAGTTCGATTAACAGAATAAATGAGATTCTCCTGAAATAAAAATAAATAAATAAATAATTTATATTTCAAAGTCAGAATTATTCTGTAACACTGTTTTGGTTAACAGTGAGAGTAAATTCAATATATACGGGAGTAATAGAACGATGTATAGTGTGGACAGAAGTTAAAAAATATCTGGTAACTAAGGAAGATAAATAAGTCCTCATTTTGGGGGTAATATTTCTGCAAAACGAGTATAACCTGGTCTTGATGACTTTATGATCAGATTAACACATCATGATGTATTACAAAATAACTTGTATATAAGTGCCGGTAAAGACTATGGGTCAAACTTAATCTTAGCAAAACGATAACCCGAAACATACTAAGGTAATCGATTTGCATTTGTTCTATTATTACAAGAAGCAACTACATACTCCACCCCAATCTTCATGCAAAAATGTCATAGGAAATGTATAGGCTTCAATATGGGTGCAATAAATATGTCATCATGTTTACAGATGGAAGATTCATAATGAACATGATGACAAGTACAGGACATCAAGAGAAAGTCTTAAGGAAAAGTGGATCAAACTATCAGTTGAAAAAATTAAACTTCTTGGGGAATCCATGCCTAAAAGATACGCCTCGTCTTCAGCGAAGCTTTCCTTCGATGGAGTACTTGAAAAGTTTACTGCATGGTGTAGCCCTATAAATGTGATCTACTGTCCTCCGCTGAAAACCAACCTGAAGATTCTTTTGGCTATGTCGGGTCCCAGACTGATACATGAATGGTTAAAAGATTGCAATTTGTGATACGGGAGATATATGTTACTAAATATATATTTTTGTATCGAAATTAATAAGAGTGTATTACGTAGCGTGCAGTTTCGACAGCATGCCATATTTTTTGTTTATCTTTGGAAAACATAAATTCATTTACATAACTTTTTTTTTGTATTCCAAGAGGAGAAAAAAGAGTAAGGATAATAAAAAATATTTTTTGCTTAAACTTGCTAAGTAAAAAGCATACTTTTCATGTTGGCTTTTTTTAAGAGTATCCTCAAGTCTGTGGTTCACTGTAGGTAGATGAATCATATTAGTTTAAAAGTGTCTGTTGAGTTAGAGATGCAAAAAGTACTAATAAGGATTGTTTACTTAAAGAATGTTAATCAATTATAAGTTATTTCTTCATATCTACATCAATCGAATTGCTTAGCTTTCTTAATCATGGTTTATTTCTCATAATAGAAGAATTTGTATTTAAAAAAAATTTACTCTTTCTTAAAGCTTTTAGTTGGCAAATAAGGAAATTTTCATATACTTAGTTTGATGTAACTGAGTGATAAAAAGGGAAGGTTAAAATCAAAACAGTTCCACAGCCATCCTACAAATAAACTTATTTTGTATTTGATCTCAAATTTCACGAGTATTTAGTGTAAATTTCCTGAAAATAACTGTAATTTTTAACATTAAGCCTTTCTTGTTTGCAATAACCTATAAGTTGTCTTATGACAAGCTTCGATCACTTCAATAGACAAGGATAAAGAAAGCACTTACCTGTGGTGAACTGAATAGGGCACTTAGCAGTACAATTATTATTAGCATTCGACGAATCATCCTTCTGGAATCCACCCGCTTCATAGGAAACTTGACCGCATAAAACCTGTCATATCCGATTACGACCAACAAGAAGGTGGAAAAATACAAAGAGAACATCTGAAAGAACTTGACTAGTTTGCAAGTCACGTCGTCGGCCAACCACTGCACTGTGTATGCCCATATAGCATCCACCACGACGCAAGATGTTGTCACCAACAAATCAGCCACTGCGAGCATGCCGATGAGGAGATAAATAGAAGACTGCTTTCTTCGTCGGTTCAAAGCTATCGTTGTAAGGACGGCAAGGTTACCCACGAGGGACACTGCACTGATCGTGGATAGGGTAGCCACACGCACAATATCGTTCGTGGTAAGAATAGGAGCATGCTCAAGCTTAGCAAAAGAGGCATTTTCCACTACCATACAGGTCATGTTCTCACTTTCTATCCAAAATATGTTCTTGATATCTATGGAGAGTATCTTCCCCATTTCGTGGGACATCGTCTTTTCTTCGTTCTTCAGTTCGTGGAACATTTTGAGTTCCATTTTGTTGGAAAAATTGAAACACAATGTGAAGTTCTTGTTGACACTGAGATTTGTCATTTGGCTTATTTCGATGAGCAGAGGGACCGTCAATGGTTGTTCCTTAGCTTGCGTTAACGGAATAAAAGTGTCGGTAGGTCTTCTACCAAAGGGATATATTAAACTTTCAGAGAAATGGGTTATCATTACAAAAAGCCCGAATTTTAACAACATTTCCTTATAACTCATTTTTTTTATTCCTTTTTAGTTAAAATTCATCTGACTTGAAATAGAAATGGACACATTTTTTCCTCAAAAGTTGGAGAAATTAATTAAGAAGAAGAGGCATTCCAACTTCATTATGATAAAATAATTGACAGTAATTATGTACTACATTGTGTAAAATAATTGTATCTTTACTGTAAGATTGGCTAAAGCAAGTAAAAACTTTGCTTTGTAAGTACTCGTGAATCAATTTTTCCCTTTAATTATTTTATTCTCCGAGTACGTAATGCTCCCCTTTACGTCTTCACGATGAATCTTTTATTCAAGTATATTTCAAAATTCAAAATATTTTATTTCATAACTGTGGAAATAGTTTCTTTCTTCTATTACCTCACAGCATAGATTTTTGATATAAAATTTAAATTGAACCACTGAAATGCATTTTGTTGTATAGGAAAAACTTTATCAATGCCTCTCAAAACATCAAAACCAATGAAAAATATTTCATACTATCCTTGATTCAATATAATTATTTACATTATATAGGATATTTGCTAAATATTTTTTATCTTAAATTACCCTAACTTGCATTTGTATCTACTCTATACACATTATAAATTAATCGTAATAGATTTATTTAAAATGAAATTCCTATCAATTGTAATTTTATTCATTACACTACAATGTAAAATTAGTTGGCTTTAAATTACAGAAATTTTAGATGAAAAATCCTAATTTTGCTATTTCAAAAATTTGTCTGTTGGTAGAAATATTTTATGTCAATGCATATAAATCTTGAATTTTGGAGTTGTACAATTTCATTACATATTCATCAATCAGCAAATCTTAGTAATATACCTCTTTTTTTTAATTTAATAAGTCAGAGAAGTTCGAAAGAGCTGGAATGAAAATTAAATATATGAAAGTGATATAACTTAAAATGCTTATAAGAATATAACTAATTAAGATTAAACCTGTATCCACAGAATCTAAATATTTCCCAGCATTTTTGTGCAAAAAGAAATGGCATCGTGTAACAATCAAGTTAAAAATGACAAAAAGTAAATAAAATTAGTCTACTCTGTGCACAAAAGTGTTTGAATTTTCAAAAGATCACTCCTTTGAATAGTATTCCTTATTACTATTAGACATATTGTTTGATGTCAATTTCGATTGATATTTATAAATTGTTTTGAACAGAATATATATTTTCAATAAAAAATATTCTTCAAATTTGAAGTTTATTTGTACATAATGATAATATTCACACTATATTTTAAAGTTTTCAAAAATTTAAATTGGACATTAAAGTCATCATATGCAGATTTTGTCTACGCCTTTATTCTCAATATGCATGTTTATTTAGATTTAATAAAGTAAATTTTACATTTTAAAGAATCTAATGCTCTGATATTCAAACACATGCAACTTTATCTATTCAGTTAATTAGTCCAATTCTCTGAGAATAAAAATATTTTTCATTGTTATTTAAAAAAACACTTTCGTTTGAATTTAACTCCAATATTAGAAATTGTGCATCATTTTACTTACTTTGGAAGTAAACATTAAGTTTCCGTTATTTCCTTATCAGAGCTTTGATTGACTCTGTATACTTATAACGGTAATAATATAGCACTATCTAACGTCGTTCTTTTTTTATTACGTTTGCATAATAATTGCACAAAAATCCAAACCTAACGTACTTCTCATTTCATATGAAGAACAATTCATTTCCGTTGGGATATGATTTTCAAGAATAAAACTTTCACGTTGGGACTATCAACCTGTGAGAATCTTATCACAAAGAGCTCTTCTCCGTGATAGCCTGTTTCCGAATACTTCATGAGAAATCCTCCCGCCGCTCATTCGAAAGGGTTGCAATGAAAGCGGACGCATTTTCAGATTTGTCGCCAAAAACGCCAATAATAGACGGCTTATGAATTAAGTGCAATTTTTGATTTCTTATTTTCAGTAAGAAAAAAAATTGAAAGTTATATACTTAAACCTCTTTAAGTTTAAGAAATATATATACATACATATATATATATATATATATATATATATATATATATATATATGTAGAGAGAGGGGGTAATTATACTTTAAACAGAGTGATAGAAATTTTTTGTAGATTTTTTTTACCTACAAGTAATTCAAATAACACTTTAAGAAGTACACTTTAAGGTAGCAGTGGCTATTACATGACACACGTACCAAGTGTACCAAACTAGAAAATTTTAAAGTGGCGCCAAAAAAATTAAACAAGTGACCTGGCATAGTTAAACTGCCTGAGCACCGCTGGAGTAAATCAAGACAGTTTCTTTTCCAAAAACCCTAGCTGTGTTGGGGAAAAATTTATATATATATATATATATATATATATATATATATATATATATATATATATATATATATATATATATATATATATATATATATATATATATATATATAATGTCTAAAATTTAAACACGTACTTTTGTGGAAAAAGAAGCCCTTATTACATTTACCGTAGGTAGACTCGGGAAAATCCATACCTTTTAAATTCATCAGAATGAAATAAAAATCTAAGAAGACAGTGAAGTTCCTTAAAAAGACTTTGAAAAAAAATCCATTTTTTTTATCGTGGTCAAAATTAGCACAAAACAACAATAATGAGCTTCCTGAACTAACGAACATGGATACGTGTCGTTATTTTCTTTCACCTCCCAAGTAATCCCATGGAATCGCTTGAGAATTAAATTAGATCAGCATTTCGAAAAAGCCGGAACCACTAACCTTAAATTTAAACAGGCAAAGGGCTCAAAATTTACGGAAATTTATTAAGTTCTGAAACATATTGGAAGAATGTAGAAAGGAAATAAATGTATGTTCGTAATGTAAAAATGAAATTCAGTGAGTTCGCTCCTGTAAAAATTAAGTTATACTCCTCTCTGAGTCGGTGTTCCGTTGGCAATCCGAAGTGTGATTCAAAACAAAAGAATACAATTTAGTTACTTATTTGGATAATTTTGAATATATTGTACACACACAAATATATATATATATATATATATATATATATATATATATATATATATAGTATAAAAAATGATAAAGAGATAGTTGCCTTTTTTAGATAATGGTTAGATTGAGCCTTTATCGTAAATCCCAATTCATTAAATACTAAGGAGGTAAAGTAGGCATCTGATGTTACAATTCAACAAATATAGTTTGTGAAATAATTTTTATAAGAAATCTTTACGTATTTTCAAGTAGTGAACAGATCTGTACATTTAGATATACCAATAAAATATTTTTAGAAAGACTAATAGTCCTTTTTGTTTCAAAGACTGGTTAAAAAGAGACAAAAACGTGTGCAAACGATGTCTAGTCAAAAAGGTTCGACATCAGCACGCAACAGCTTGTTCTTCAATGACCTCCAAAAACCATCCAGAATACTGGAGATAAGACGGGACCGATTCTTCTTGTAAATCTTTTGAGTGATACCGTAATCCTCTCGCCTCTGCTGTCGCCTAGATATGAGAAAAACGTGGGGAGGATCGTAGAGAACCACTCTCCTACTAAAGGAGAAAGTAAACCACGAGGACGCTAAATCATACATCTTCAGTAAGATATAGTCACAGGAAATGCCGGAGAGACTCGCAATAAACTCGTCCAGCCCGGCGTAAGGAGAAGAAGACGGCGACAACGACAACAGCAGCTGAAGGACATCCTCTTTAGTAGCGGCAACTTGCAGCTCAGACGGGGACATAAAACCCACATCACGTCGATCATCAGACTAAAGAAACTGAACCTCAGCAGGCACAACCTCGGGAGACACCACCACAAGGCCGCTATCAACCTGGTCGCAAGGAGTGACGTGAGAATATTCAACAACATTCTCATCGTCCCTGGAAGTCCCAGCCTCGGACAGGTCCCGAAGGAAACCAGCCACGAGGCAGCGATACGCCGGTCGGCGTCGCTTCCCTTTAATGTCCTCTACTGTATGAGAAGTACATAAAGCGGCCAGGCGATTGTTCATCTCCGTAGCACCAGCAAGAGTCAACTCCATCTCCCTAAAAGCCATCATCTTTGTCTCTTCGTTGGCCCAGCTCCCACGCACTCTCTCAGTGTTGACATTCAAATTAGCGGGAGCCGGATGAGCTCGGCTGGTATGGACCCCAAGTTCACATTTAGTTGTAAAAGTACTGGAGCAGATAGAACAAAAAAAACCCATAGGGGGAGGCAAATTGGTGGAACCGGTAGAATTGGAAGTGCCGGGATGATTTGGACCCCCGCCCAGAGGGGCAGAGGTATCTTTTTTTCTTTTTCTCGAGCCAAGGTAAGAAACCCCGAGAGGACCGGCAACCCCCAAGGGACGAGTATTAGACAATGTACACGTTATCCTGGAGGACAAAATCCCCCAGTACACCCTTGCGGTACGATGAGCCCTGTACATCATCCTAGTACTCCCGGCTAATGTCAAGCAGAAATACCGGTTTCCCGGCAGACATGCACACCAGGACTTCTTCTGGTCACCCTCCATAAGTGATTGGTTCAAAACCAATGTCCATCCAGAACACAGGAACATCAAAAACTCCAGGAAGAAAAACCTTCCTAGGTTTTCCGTCCTTGTGCTCCTTGAGCGAAATTGTCCGGCCACAAGAGAAGTAAAGCCCCAACCAAGAAGAAGGAACACTGTGATAGTATGAGTAGGTTAAAGATCTTCACAAGGGAGACCTGTCAAGATACGAACAGAAATCCGGTCAGGTCCAGGAGAAGACCCGGCCAGCTTACTCACAAAATCTTACCCTGCCTTTAGCCCGAACAATTTTCCCAACCCCTGACTCATACTTAACCCTAAAATATTACCCCTTACGTCCACGTGACCCATTCCACATCCCGTTCCATGTACTTATCTCGAAATCTTAATCCTTCCATCCTCCACAAAACTTTGCCTGATCCATCCGCTATACTTACCCCCAAAAGCTTACCCCTGCTGTTTGCACGACACTTTCCCCTATACTAAACCTTAAACCCCTTCAGCCGGTCTGTCTGACCACTTTTCCTAACCACGTAAATGAATAATCTTGCCCCTTCCTTCCACCCGACTCCTTTCCCAAACAACTCTTCTGTACTTTTCTCCAAAATCTTTGCTGTCTGCTAGACCCTTTCACACACCCGTACCCTTTACTTACACCAAATTATTACCCCTACCGCCTGTCAAAAACCTTTCCCACATCCCTCCGTTGAACTTACTCCCAAAATTTAGCCCCTGTCGACCGCCCGTCTCTTTTGCACAAACTCTCCCATTTTCTTACTACCCCCCAATCTTTTCCCAGCCGTCCTCCCGAAACTTTCCTCACCAAATCCCCTATACATTACTACAAAATATATCCACTTCCTTCCACCCGACACCTTTCCATAAATTCTACTGTATACTACCACTAAATTTTTACCCATTCCTTCCACCCGAACCTTTTCAAAACAAATCCTATAAACTTACCTCCAATATCTTACACCTTCCGTCCTTCAAACCCTTTCTCTATCCATCCCCTATACTTAGTCCGAGAACCTTACCCCTCCCGTAGCCTCACCCCTTCTCCCAAACTCTCCGCTTTTCTTACCCCCAAACTATTTCCCCTGACGTTTTCCCGAACCCTTTCCCCAATCCCACCCCTGTACATACCCCAAAACTCTTATCCATTCCGTCCGTCCCACACCTTTCCCTAACCTCTGATCTGTACTAACACCAAAATTCTTACCCTTTCCGTCCACACGACCTTTCACAACCTAATCCGTATACCCGGCCAGAAATCTTACACCTGCCTTCCTCCCCACTGCTTACTCCAATTCGTCTCTTACACTTACGCCACAAATCTTAAACCTGCTGTCCAGCCGAACCTTTCTCCCAGCCTGTCCCCTTTACTTACCCTAAAATCTTACCGCTGCTGTACGCACCATCCTTTCCCTAACCCGTCAAATATACTTCTCCCCAAAATATTGCCCCTGTCCTGTGCTTACCCCCAACATCTTACCTCTCCAGTCCGCCCAAACCTTTCCCCAACGCGTCTTCTGTACTTACGCATAAAATCTTACTCCTGCCGTCCATCCAATCTCTATTCTAATTCCCTGAAATGTACTTACCCCAAAACTTTTACGCCTTACGTCCGCTAGAAACATTCCTCAACAAGTTTCCTACACTTATCCTTAAAATCTTACTCCGTAAAATCCTAATATCTTATTCGTTCACCCGTAACCTTTCCCTAACCGCTCGCCTACACTTACCTTAAATATCTTACCTTTGCCGTCTATCCGAAACCTTTTCTAAACCCCTCCACTACACTTACCTCTAAAATCTTGCCCCTACCATCCGCCCGACTCCTTTCCACAAACTCTCTCATGTACTTATCCCAAAAATCTTATTCCAGCCGTCCAACCGAATTCTTCCCGAAGAAATGCCCTATACATACCCCAAAAAAAATCTGACAACTGCCGTCTACCCGACACCTCTCCGAAAATTCTCCCCGGTACTTTCTCTAGGCAGCTTGCATTATTTAAAATTTTCCTTAATTTTACCCCTTGATAAAGCTGAAAATTCTCCAGGATAATACATGACTGATTTTTTTTAAAGCGAAAAAAATAAATTTAATTTTAAATTATTTGCGAAAAAATTTGATATGGTCTTCATTGAATGTAAATTATAGCATTTTGCCAGCATAATTTTTATAAAAGAGTCAAGCATTACCCTGGAGAATTTTCCATTTTAATATTGATAAAATTGGCTTAAAGAAATCTGTAAATGCAAATATCGCAGAAGCAGAACAATTTTACTCATAGGTTAACTTGAAGATAAAGGATCTAGCAGTATAACCACTATCCACCACCTTAACAAGGAAAATTTGGAAAATCCACTATTTTTCGATAGCATTTAAAATAATTTAAATACCCTTCTTAAACAGAGAAGTAATAATATAATGAATTTCCACAGTAAACTGTAACAAACAATAAAACTAAAACGACTTTTCAAAGGCAAAAGGTTTAGATTCGGTTTTTAAAAAATTTCATCGATAGGAAATACCGTTAAAGCCGTTTTATTACTCAATATTTTATGTTATTTTCAAAGAACAGATGAAAAGAGATTTTATGAGAAGCACATTTATAGAGAGGGATTTTCAAAGGACTTAATCAAATAAACTTTAAGCAGATGGGTATTACTTCTTACTGATATTAAAAATAGGGAATTTTCTCCTCTACACTTTCTCGCAAATTGATCTATTGAAGTGTTGACCGGGGTACCTTGGCCGAAAGCCTTATACCCTGTAGCAAGTTAAAAATTCAAAATCAGGTGTCCAGTCTTTTAAGATGAAAAACAATAAGTGTAAAAATGCAGGTCTTAATGATGGGATGAGATAAATTGCTAGGCCCTTAACAAGTTAAATAAATTGAGATGAAATACATTTAAAATAAAAAGAAAAAAATTTAAGGATAGCAAGAAATTTTTATTTATTTATTTATTTAAAATGTTTTTTTATTTAAATTTTTAAATTTTTATTTATTTATTTATTTATTATTACTAAATTACTGTACAAGACAGTGAAGATATAGGTGAATGTTGATGAGAGAAATAATAAGTGAAATTACATTAAGTTAGTACAAGAAGTAAAATTAAAGTTAAAAAATTAAAATTAAAAATTAAGTTCAGCTTAAAATTCATGGCGAGAAAAGCTCAGAGCAGGTTCTGTGGCTCCATCTGTTGGATGGCCTTGCTTTCGGGTAGTGCATTGGGGAGCGTTAAGAAGGGAGATGAAATTCTACCAGTTTAAGGAATCGTGGCGGCTCTAGGCCGCTTGCGATGTTTAGCTTTCCTATGATCATAGTCGGGTAATTCTCGCAAATTCCCACATAAGAAAACTATTTACAACGTAAATGTTTTACAGTGATTGTATAGTGGTAGATATTTAAACTGCACAATAGACTTTGATCTCAATGTTTTATCGTCATCTTGGCAGTCATTTCAAATATGCGTTCCAAATAACTCACTCATTATGGTCAAGTAGGCTTATGTATGTAAATAATTTATAGTGCCTCTTCCGATCAACCAAATGTATCAAACACCAATCAGGTCTACCCCTTTAGTGTAAAATCCACGTACTAAATTTCATCCATGTACTCATTGTATTTGCGTTTTTGATTGGTCGGTTTCACACACAGATGAGCACACAGACAACTCAAAACTATTTTGTGTGGCCTCGTATTTTTTTAACCCTTACAGTACTTTTTGAGTATGTGTCTGAGATAAAGAGTTACATCAGTAAATGTCCTCGCTGCTATCAGTGATTTACCGACGGGGAGGTTAAATACGGGGCTTCCAGCGTCCTATTTTGCCCCGATCCCAGCTGGATAATCCGGTTTGCCACCTCCACCCCCTGAATAAGGGAGGAAGTGGGAGGAATTGAGGAGTGTTTGTCCCCTCAGGGCAATTAACAGGAGATCACAGCAAAGGAAGGACATATAAAAGGAATCAAAGAGGATTTCTCCGTTTTTTAGCAGTCCCTGAACGTTATCTATACTAACTCCATGACACTACTATTGACTCTTGCAATAGAGCACGGGCTCCTGACGTCAAGGGTACCTACGTCACTTGGTAACCATCATAGCAACAATGCTGGGGGTCAAGCTAACTGCTCTGATTGAAAAACACGTTGTTCGCAGCTTGAACTTCGCACGTTGGTGGTACGTTGTGGTTCGCACGTTGTTCACTTGTGTGCTGAAGAGTTATTTAGTGTTTATAACTGAAAATGAATTATTACTTGAAGAATTTAGATCAACTGTCGCAGAAGCGGTATTTGGATAAAATATCTGTAATAAGTAATATAGATCCATATATTATAAAAGACTGGGAAACGGATATTGACAAATTATCAGCAATTTGCTATGGCGACATAAAAAAAGCACAATCTTTTTGCTACTTACTATCAATAAGCAAAGAAACATGTTAACGTGCCGGTGGGAAAAAACCTTCGGTTTACAGTTATAAATAATCGTTCGATGAATTCCTCCTATTCAGTTTCTTTTAAATATGTGATGATTATAATTACAAAAAAAAAAGTAATTCTAAAAATTTGTAACTGAAAAAAATACTACGACATTAAAATAAGACTGTTTACATGTAAACGTCCATAGCAACGAGTTAGCGTGCCTACCAGAATGGTTGTTAGAGCTCGGAGATCTCAGCGATCAGCTGAGTGCTCATGCCCTATATCTAAACAAAAACTACTACAGAGACTTGCCAAATTTATAAAATATTACAAATAAATTTGTAATGATGTAAAAATTCTTAAGTTAAATTTTAAAATAAATTGTCGTCAACGATAAGTCTTAACTCATTTATATCTTCTTGTGCCTATGTCACTTGAGTTTCTCAACAGACCTGGTTCATAGCTTTGCATTTGCTGTGCTGTGTGATTGCGGTTTTATTTTTTTTTTTTTTTATTAACATCTCCCACAACACGGCATAATAGCCTGAAAATAAAAAATATCGTATCTTAAAGATGACGAGAAAGCCGACAATTTTTTTATATTATGCTCTTTTCTAAATCAGCATAAAAAATTTTCTTCAAATGAAAAGCAGTCTGAACAGTCTGACGTGATAAACGGAGTTATTTCTGAGCAGCTAGACTCAGAAAGAAATAAAAGCACACTTTCTGCAATTTCTAAAGTATTTTAATATTCTTATGATAAACCGAAATGAATATTTAAAAGACCTTTTCATGGAAGGAACATCACGAGAAAGTTGTTTAAATTATGTCTTCAATCATCGTTGCCACACAAAATACGATCATTTTCTAAAAGTAATATTTTTGCCAGCAAGATTAAAAAGATCCTTGATATATCATACAGAATTTTCATATAATACAGCTTTTCATAATAACTGGGGAGGGAAAAAAAGGACTAAGCCGTCTTCGAAAGATTTAGATCTGTTCTCTATCTATATGGAGAAGAATTTTTCTTTAAAAGATTTAAAAAAAAAAAAGCAATTATAACCGTAGAAAATAAATTTATTTCTTTAATCCGAATGGCGGGCATGTCTATCGATGCAAATATGTCCATATAAACTTTTAAATTTTAAAAATTATAACAGAAATTCGAATTTAAAAATAGGTATTATATAATACCTGTTTTTGAATGTATTCTTGTTACATAAATAGAAATCTATGCTCATAGTCCTAATGTCAACTTCATCAAATTAAAAATAACTACCGTCACAAAAATTTTATTAAAATATGGCATGCAGACACCCCATGACTGCTTTGTACAACTATCAAATTATATCTGCTTTTTATTTTTTATTTATTTATATATTGTATAATGCGTCATAAGAATTATTTGAACATTCCTTTTAAAGTTTATTTCATTTCTTAAAGTAACTGTGTTATCCAAATACAGTGTTGCAATCTGGTGGCGACCCGAAGCGTTGATAGCTGTTAAATTCAAATTATTTTTATATAGGTACTTCGTTAAAAATTAAAATTTTTTGTGATTACAATACTTCTTTTATTCCATGCCAAAAAGTAATACAATAATAAAAACTCCAAATTATTCTCTGTAAAAAATTTTATTTTTTAATGGTCCTTATAAACATTGTTTCAACTGCTTAAAAAGCATCACAACTGCATAACTGTATATGATGAATACATAAATAAGTTTTGTATTGTTGTAAACCAGTACGTTAATTTCATTTTATATTGAGATTTTTGTTATATAAAGTGCGGATTGTAATCAAAAATAGGAAAGTACAATTAAATGCTACAATAGCCCTAAATATAGAATTTCAGCATTTTATGGATAATCGTTTTAGAATTACACCTTAAAGCTTTAATATCCGTTATATTAAAATTTCTCGTTAACTAAAGTTCCGATTGCAATCAAAATGCGATGTTACACACAAGGCTACTTAACACAACTATATGTTACAATTCTAAATACAAAATTTCATCATTCTACTTCTAGTCGTTTTGAGTTATGCAAAATACATAACTACAGATGTCACATCGAAACTAGTGAAAATTCATTTATGAATGATCAAAATAAATATTTAAAGTTTCAAAGTTAAAAATTTCTTGTACGTAAATACTGAACACGGAAACTAATAAAAACTGATTCAGGCATGTTCAAAATTAAGACCGAAATTTTTCTTCCTTTACTTCGTACAAGGAAGTAAAAGTTAGACCTAACTGCTCAACACATTTAAAAGATATTGAGGTTGTGGGTGAATCTAGCACCTGGAGAATTATTTAGATGATTGATACATAATCGACCGACGTAGTAAGCTATATGAGCAAAAGAATTACACACATTTGGCAAAACAAAATGCATTTTATTGAGCGTTTGGGTACAAAAAGAAAAAACACGAATTGTTGATATTTTTGAAAGACGAAAAAAAGGTGTTTCCTTTAAAGAAAATCGCTTTTAGTTGATGGTATGGTTTCTCTGGACACCAAACAATTCTCAACACCACCGAGGCATGGAGGATTCAATGAGGCTATTGATTATGAGCTGGAGTATTCTAAACCACTCCTCCAGAAGAACTCATTCCAATTCTTGAAGGGGTGGTAGACGGCCAGCAACTTGCCTGTCTAGCTTGTTCCAAATATGCTGTATTGGGTTTAACACGCTGACTATTCCATTCTTCTGATGGGACTACAATAGGATCTCCTCCTTATAATCGGCGACCAGTCAAAGCTCCATTTCGAATGATGTGGAGATAGGACCGAACATCAATAGATGCCCTCATAAACCATTACTCCCAACCAACGAATCTAAAATTTCTGTGCACGGATGCAGTATTGTTTCTAATGCCATGCTCCCTCCTGATGAGAATACGCCTATTATCAGGGTAAACAGAAAAGCGGGACTTGGGTGAGAAAAGAACATTGTATACCATTTATTTCTCCTCCCGTCCACATGCTCTGGACAAGGTACATCCGTTCAAACCGTCTGTTTTCACAAAGAACAGTTCTAGCCAAAATTGCCTGGATTGCGTCATATTGGTTTCAAGAGCGTACCCACCTTCCCCATACATACTTGTTACGTTTCATGCAAATGGTATTAGACCTATTTGGAAAGACTTTTGCAAATTTAATTTAGGTTTCGTACATCAGAATATGAATTGAAACTAGTACTTGGTTTGTTGTGCCTAGTTCTTCAGCCAATTGAAAAATAAAATTCAAAATATGCTTAATCCACTGGTCTCTTTGTACAATATCACAGCACTGATGGCTACAGAATCTAAAATCTTATAAAAAACAGGAAGGGGACATCTGCTAGAGCATACTTTTACGCTATATTTTCTAGCCATTTGGTCAACAATATCAACTCAAACTCTGGTTTTGTTGTACAATGAGACTATTTCATGACAAATATTCAAATATTTACTCACAAAAAATGAACTTTTACTGAACTTTCAAGTAACAATTTTACATTGATCTAATTATATCATGTAATATCAAGATCGGACTAGCTAAGTTTCAAAAAACACATGTTCTATACGCAAAATTCTATAGCTGAAATGATTATTTGTGATAAGATTAAATTGGTTCTGCTTGTAAACAAAATCAATCATTTGTCTCACTTTTATTTTTCTTTACTCGTTCATGCGAACGATGGCCGATTGGTTAGGGTGCTGGCCTTCGGTACCAGAGTTCGTGGGTTCGAATCCCACAGTGACATGGATGTTCGTAGCCGTTCGGAATCGGCTTTAAGCTGTAGGTCCCGGTCTCATTAGCCCTCGTGTTGCAAAAAGTAAACCGTAGCACTCCAAACCAAACCTTACTCGTTCATATTTCTTTTTACTTATGCCACAAGAATTAAATCTAGATGTTGTAAATTAAGTAGCACATCAATTTGACAGATTTTCGTAAAATTAGGTATAGAACAAATAAAAATAATAAACATAATTTATTCGGAGGAAATGATTGGAATTCTGTTTTCAACGCAATATGTTATCAGAAACCAATAAGTAATGTCTAGAGAATAACGCATTTTTGGAGATTCGCACGACCAACCTTGCAACACGTGCGGTGCGGAATGCCCTCTCGTGCTTATGGGACGCAAACCCACGACTACTCCAACACGCGTTGCTCTAATATGTGGACTAGAGTTGCGAGCAGTGGAAAAAACTGGGTTTTTTGGGAAGGGATTTTTGAAAATTTCCAAAACATGGGAATTTTGAAGTCGCCAATTCCTAAGACACAATGAGAATTACCATTTTTTTCTGTCTTTGCTGTAGACCTCAAAAGTTGATATTTTCACAAAATTTAACTATTATATGCTATGAAAAAAAATTGAATAAATTTTATTAACTAATTATATTTGGCAAGGTATCATGTTTAGCATGAAAGTATATTTTTCCTTTGAGAAATGTCCAATATTTTTATTATTACATAAATATTAGGCAATAACCTGTAGTGTCACAAAACCCATAAATCATTATTTTTCTTGGATAAATCTCTCTCATATATATATATATATATATATATATATATATATATATATAATGAGTATGTGTAGGAAATGGACACAAAATGCAACAGTGTCATTTGATTACACCTTTAAATGATATATGTATTACAAAAAAATAAATATTATTTTAAATTTAAAAATAAATTTAAAGATATATTTATTTTTATTTTATAAAAGGAGGGGAAAAAGTTTAGCATAAAGCAATTTACATAATAAATAATGATCAAAACTAATGTATACAATTATATTAGCAATTAAAATTGAAGCAACCGGTTATGTGTTTGATAAGACTAACAGGGTAATAAATTACATAAGTACTACTATAAAATAATTTAAATGCTCATTGCTATTATTTCTTGAAAAAATATATATATATATTTTTTTTCAAGAAATTATATATATATATATATATATATATATATTGCCAAAAGTAAAAAAAAAAAAATTTCTTAGAAATAATATGCTAGTTCTTAAATAGCCACTGTTGAAAAAAATAAATGTAAACATTGTTAAAATGATTTCTTCCCAAAGTTCCCGGGTTTATTCCCACCTCTTCAAAATTCCAGGTTTTTTGCATCTCTATATAGAACTAAAAGTCTCAAAGAATTTTAGAGAGATTCAGGCAAGTAGATATCTTCTAGTGTCCATAAGGGAGGGAGTGCCATATAGGAGGAATGAAGTTCGTTTCTTTTCCGGTATCAAATGACGGACCATCAAAAGATTTTAAGATCGCTCGACCGTTATGAACTGTTTTGATGGCCCGACTCTCAGTCTCATTTACTGGCATTAACATTTTCCCCCTCATACACTTTTTCTTTTTAAATAAATCTTCTGCGCTATCTGTTAAAGTGTTTTGACTTATTTTTACACCCCAACGACATGAAAGTAACCACCGTACCCACTCCAGTTTAGTTTGGTTTTGGAGCGCTACGGTCTACTTTTTGCAACACGAGGGCTAATGAGACCGGGACCTACTGCTTAAAGCCGATTCTGAATGGCTACGAACATCCATGCCATAGTGGGATTCGAACCCACGAACTCCGTTTCCGAAGGCCAGCACCCTAACCATTCGGCCATCGTTCGGCCACTCCAGTTTAGTAGACAGGCAGGATTCGGCATTCAAAACAGATAATTACATATTCTGAACTATCAAGCATGAAATCCAAAACCCATCAAATTGATGAGTTCTGTAAATCTAGTGTTAATCCAGGTTTGGTTCTTTTCCATACTATTTAAATAGTATTGGTAAATTGGATACTCCTCTGTGTCCGTGTGGCTCTCTAGGCATACCATTACATTACGCAAGTGAATCTTCCACATTTTCTCACTGATATATTAATAAAATGAAACTGAATCATTAAACCAGTACTTTAAATGTATAGAAAGTAACAAAAGATATTTAAAGATTTTGAAAGAAATATACAATCATTTAAACAGGGAATATTCATTTATTTTTACACATTTTTAATCAGTTAATATTTTAAAACTATATTAATGAATTAATGTTTAGTAAATATAAACTGTAAATAACTGGTAAATTAATAAGAGTTTTCTTTAATGGAGCAAAAAAATAATTTTATTACTGAAACTTATCTCACTTATTAGAAGTAAAAATACATTTTTTAAATTTTGTAATTGTTTTCTTCATAAAAAATCTTTGTTAATCTTTGAAATTCTTCTTCATAACAAGAAATAAAACAAAATTATTTTTTAAAGGACTTATATATCTTTGGTACCCATAGAAATATATGTCAAAAAAAATTTAAGTGGTGAGGATTAAGTTAAAGAAAAAAACAAACAGTAGGAGATAAAATATTGCAACGAAGATTTGGTGTGGTCGATTAGTGCACCAGTCTGCCATGCCACATGTCATGGTTTAACAGTTTTTTATAATTTAAATGTAAATATATACAAATTTATTATTCTTTGTTTAATTATGCCTATCTTTGTTTCCACTGGTGTTTGCCATGGTTGTTTCTTAAAAGTCAGACCTTGATTGGTTCTTAGGTTGTACATATACAGCCTATTTTTGAACCATCGGGCAGTCTGACTTTTTCTCCTGTAAGATTCAGCTGAATGCATTGAAATTAAGTATTTTTGGAATAATTTGGCCAACATTCGCTGGAACTTTAAACTAAATAAGAAAACTACTACCTACAATTTATGTTCAAGAAAATACACTGAATATTTATAACATAGAAAAATAACAATAAGAAATAAAAAAGAAGAAATAAGATACAGATTAATGTTTAAAAGTTAAATTTTATTTTTGCAAATAGAGAAGGTGAATAAAACAACATAACTCCATCTTCTTTGACTCCAAGTTTTAATATATTTCATGTATAGGCATTCCAATTTTTTTGACATACAAAGTTATTTTAGTACACTAAAATGTAATACAGGGATAAAATACAAAAGTTTTGTTTTAATAAAAAGAAATTAAATCTGTCTGTAAAGCAACAGTCATTAAATATTGTCTTTCATGTACTTAAGATAAATTAGTTAAAAATGTATTTTATAAGCACATGAAATGCAATCACAAGAAAGTATTCATTAATTTAAGTTTTAACCTTTAAATATTAACCCACAGAAAAATATTTGAAGAATAGCAAAAAAAAAACTTGCAACTGTTAAAAAAGGCATTTAGAATAAAAGGAACATACAGAAAAATTTTAAATGCATTATTTTATTATTATTATTATATAGATAAAATTAAAACATTTGCAAAATAAATTGAAGAAATAATCTGAAACAAACAGCATTCAAACTATACAATGTAACAGAAAGAAGGAAGCATAAGGATTATATTTCTATTTGTCAGTATTGATTTTAATATTACAAAATATAAAACAAATATATGAGATACATTAATCATTTAACAAAATTTTTAATAGTTTACATGTTTGATAAATGAAAGAATCCATTTTACTTAATCTAAAATAATAAAGTTTTTTTATTTTCATATAAAAATTCCTAATTGTATATATATACACATCAATTCTAATAATTCTAACTGTTTTTGGTTAGCTAGAATGTGTCATTCCCACTCTGTCTCTTGGGATCAGCCGTAATTCAGAACCATACTTTAAGAACACATCACCTGAAAATTTAAAACAGGTTACAACAAATTTAAAATAATACATTAAAATTATAACCAACATTCAATTTTAAATAAATCTCACAAAACTAAAGTTTCATTCAAAATACTTTTGAAAAATTCTCAAATTATCAAACTCCAAGTTTCATTACAAAGGGGAAGTTTTAAACCTTGTTTTTTATAATTAACCCTCTTACCAATATGTATGTACTCACTCAGTGTCAGTCCTTCTAATAAGAGCATAAGTGTACAGATAGTAAATTGTGATTCTAGGTTGCAAAAATTTTACATTAGAGCCTCTAAATTATGACTTCAATATACCATGTTTAATTTGTGATAATTTTAAGCCAGTGTATTTAGCCTCATAAAAAATAAAACTCAAATAAATTGTATCTCAGACCTCAATAGAGGTTTAGGGTAACATATTTATACTCAATAAAGATATGATAACAAATCTACAATTATTAAAGAAGCCTTCCATGTCACAAACATTATGCTTTGAACTTAAACATTATAAGTTTGTTGCTATATAATATACAAAACAATAATATAAGTTAATTCAGTGCACAAATTAATGAAGATTAAAAAATTTCAACCATAAAAATATATTTATATATCCTTTAAATAACTTAAATACCTTAATTTTTCTAAATTACACAAAAAATAAAACTAGGAGACATGCATATTACAATACTTATATTAAAAAAAAAATCTTTAAGTAAATAGTTCTTGGTAAGGTTTCATATTATATGGCTGCCAAGGGAAAAAAAATAAGAAAACATTATATCAAACACTTTTAATTAGTTGTTTCATTGTATGTGTGTATATAGGTTAAACAGAGCAGCATAATACTTGGATTACTTACTTTTACTTTTTAAGTCTTACTTACTTTTAATCTTATTAATATAAATACTCTTTTAGGGTACTATATTGTACCCCAAAAGAGTATTTATATTAGTAAAAATTTAAAAAGTCTCATAAATGGCTAAAACCATACTTTAAAAAATTGAGCATTAGTGTTATGCAATCAAAATGATAGTTTTCAGTTAGCTATTTATACACAAACATACACTTTAGCATTATTATTCACGAGGAATTATTACAGTAGATTACGAGAAAATAAAAGCCAGACTGCTTCAGAAATAAATATAAATTTATAGTAGTAAAAATATATTTTTAATTAACACATACTTCATAAAATTATCTACTGAAAGATAAAGTTTAACATTTATTAAAATATGCTAAACTTAAAATAATATTAAATTTTGCCAATCAAATTTCAAACAATTATTTTCAAGGTTACAGAAAAAATGCTATAGCTTTATATGATTTATTCTGAGACTCAAATTTATATTTTATATAATATTTTTAAACTTAAAATAATATTTTGAAAATGCAATCATAAAACTACAACCTTTAAGCTCATTAAAAAAATAATTATAATGTATATTTTAAAGTAGTAATTTTTCCCACATGGCTTAATATGACTAGGGAAAAAAAGAAAAGAAAACGAGTCCTCTAAATTCATTTAGAAACTGACTTTCCCAAATATAATAAGCAAATATTAACTGAATAATATATTTGTTCAGTAAAAAGTAAATATATTTAAATATGATACAACTGCAAATAGTTCTTACATTCTTATTTATATAAGCTTAAATATTAAGGAGTGCAAAATATTTTAAAGAAACTTAATAGACAAACCTGCAGTTTGAGAAGGATTAATTCCAATACCATTATCAGTAATTATAGCACTGGTTTCAGGAGTGACTTTGAACTGTAAAATCAACGTACAGAGCAGATAAAAATATAGATATAACAAAGCTAAAACAATATTTTTATAAATTCAAAACATTATATATTTAAAATCTTTATGTTCAGATTTATATGTTTTAAAATTAACACATATAAATAAAATAATCATGTTTTTACACAGTTCAGTCAATGTGACCACCACCTACTCTTGACATCAAAGTTAAATAAGCAACAGCAGAAGACATCAGTAAATTTGGTGGATATATGTTGTAGGCATTCGGAAAAATTTTAGTTCTTGCAGTCATGCAGAAATGGAGTAATTTATCCAACGTCCAAAAAGGCATGATCATTGTCTTTCGGCCTAAGGCTAGAAGCATTTCTGAAATGGCTAATTTCATAAACTGTTTGAAAGCCACTGTTGTAAAAGTATACCCTGCATGGCAAAATGGCAGTATCCAAAATCAGTGATATGTCAAATGTGGTGCACCATGGACCATAGATGACAGAAGTGAATGCCAGTTGTAGAAATGCATTCTAGCAAATAGACATACAACCTTTGAACAACTGACTACCCAGATGAACCAAGGGGTTAGCACCAACAGTGTCTCTACAATGATGGTCCAGTGAACATTGCTGATGATGGGTCTCTGTAGAAAATGCCTAGCTAATGAACATATACTGACTGCTATTCATCAACGACAAAGGATAGAATTTGTACACCAGTACCAACATGGACTTCCACTGCATGGAGACAGGTGGCTTTTTCTGTTAAACTATGTTTTATGCTCCATTGGACAGATACATGTATGCATATAAAGCATGAAACATGTGAAAACAAACATCCTGCAACAATTGCTGGAAGGGTCCAAGCTGGAGGAAGGAGCATTATGGTCTGGAAAATGCCTTCATGGTATTCATTGGGTTCACTCATCTTTGTGAAAGACACAATAGATAAACACAAGTATGCATCTATCCTTGCCGACCATATTCATCCCTATATATGAATTGTTTTTCCTCAGGATGATAGCATCTACCAGCAGGACAATCTGGCGTGTCATGAAGCTTGCAGTGTACATGAGTGGTTTGAAGAGTACCAGAATGAGTTTATCGTACTCTCTTTGCTGGTAACTTGCTTGAAATTGAACCCAATTGAAAATTTGTGGGACCATCACAATAGGATTGTTTGCACCATGGTTCTTCACTTGCATAACCTAGCAGAGCTGGCCACGGCACTGCAGTCACCATGGTTCAATATTCCAGTGAACACATTTGGGAACCTAATTAACTCTTTTCCTGTAGGTCTTGCAGCGGTCTGCTCTGCAAAAGGTGATTATTCTGGATTTTGACAGGTCACATTACTGTGACTGGACTGTGTATATTTTATAGCAGCATATAAGAGTAAATTATAAATGTATGGTATATAAGCATTAATAATTAATGCTCATAACATATAAGTGCAAAATTAAACAAAATCCTTATTTTATATTTAATTTTTCATTTAAAGTAACCTAAATGAATATTTTGACTTCCATATATAACAATCTCAAAATAAAATTTATCAAGCTTAAATATCTTAAATTAAGTTATTTTAAAAAAAACTTAGAAGTAAATCACTTTGGTTTAAGGGTTAATTTATTTCACAAACCTCTTCAGCAGCAAATTTCAGTACAGCAGTGAAAGGTGTAACTTCTGGGACACTTAAACTAGAAATATAGACATTGTAACGAAATTAGAATCTTACTAAATTTAAAACATTTTCTTAATATATTTTTATTAAATATAAAGATAAAACACACATCAAATTATCATTTTAAAAACACTAATTTAAATTTTAAATTATTTTAAAATAAAATATTCAAAACTTATATGATTAGACAAATTTAAGTATCTCTGAAACATAATATAAACAATAAAATCATTTAAGTAAGAAAAGAACATCACTTTCAAGAGAAAATTTATATTCAGCTCAGAGTTATATCACCTTGATATAAATCTTGATTTAAATCACGAATACTTTAAAAAAAAATAAACAAAATTTATATTTTAAAAAAATATAAATCTTGATTTAAGTCATGAATACTGTTTTAAAAAATAAACACATCTTTACAGCTATTGTTTTCACCACTGCTATTATAAGAGTATATTCTACCTTTGGTTTAGTTAAATCAGCACTTAAGTAAACTAGAAGTATGCTGCATTTTTGTTTGGACTAAATAAGGATCAATTATAACTTCTGAATCCGCAACTGTAATTTTTTAATTCTATTGTTACTTGAATTTTTACTTTTCAAAAATTCATGTAAATATTTTAAGGAAAGAGAGGAATGTAATATTTTTATTGTTACTTCAATTTTTTTTTCCTTAAACCAATCCATCAAAAGTATGTTTTCACTTATTTGTGATTATCTAAAAACTGATTTGATAAATAAATATTTTATATTTTGTAAATAAAAAAGAAAAACCTGTATGTAAAGAATATTGCACACATCATAATAAGAAAATGAGTAGGATAAAAAATTTAATCATAGCTTAAATAATTTCATTTGTAATGTTTAATTTGCAGAAAAAAGTTAAAATAAAAAAATCCTATTTAAGTTTTAAAAAAATTAATAAGAATTTTTTATTATTAAGATTTTTAACAAACTATGATAGCTAATATCCAATATCCTATCTATCTCAATGAATTTTAAACATTCAGAACACCATTGGGACACCTATGCTAAAAACATTGATAGTCACAACATATGAAACCTGATATTCATATTTGATATCAAAGGTGCAAATCATAAAAAAAAGATTTTAATGTTTAATAATGATTAGAAAAATTAAAATTAAAATAAGATAGGAGGTATTTGAAAAACAAAATTTACAGAATTGCAGTTAACCACAAAGATCTACAAATGACATGTATGCCTTATTTTGTAATCTCTGACTTTGTACATTTTACAGATGTCTTTGATAACAAAGAAATTATGATTGTAGAATCCTCTTAAATTACATTCAGCTGAAAAAGGTGAACATCTCACTAAAAATAAATTTCGGTTGCTGTAATTATGCAGGTCTGGAAAATAATTGTTCAGCTACTCTTAGAGTTATAGCAATCTTATATCCTAACGCTCAACTTTTTTGTCAGAAATCCAAACATGAGAAAAACAGTTTTGTAAAGAAATTTAAATGTGCAACAGTGTTTATAATAAAGTTATTTTCAGTTAGCCCCCTTCTAACACCCTTCCCCAAGTTAAATACTGTTTCTTCAACTGATAAGAACCATAGTAAGGAGTAGTAGGGGTTAGCCTATCTTCTTCTGTGAGTATTTTTATTCTTTTATCTATATAACTTTTTAAGACTTATGTAGATAAGTCACATCACTTGTACTTTTATGTTCTTGATAGCTGTTTTCCTTAAATTTGCAATAAAATAATTTAAGTCTTGGCTTATATATATAAAATTTACAAGCAAAAGTTAATTTAATCTGAATGGGTAAACCCTGAAGCAAAAATAACACTTTCATGAGAGATCATTACTTTGTATAGCTTTCATATTTATATAAAATATCTTATCTTAACACAAGGAAATCTTTCCGTGTATAATTTAATCCTTATTTAACTGTACTTTCATATTCTTTTTTCTTTTATTTGAATTCAGATTTAATAACCATTAGGATATAACAATAAATATTATAAAGACTAATTTTCAAGAAAATGTTAACTCATTAGAAAAAATGTTAAAAACACATTACATTGGCAAGCTTTTTTTTAATATGTCAAAAAATACTATTACATTTTGAATTTATTGTACAGTTATATCAATATTTAAAATTTTTTTTTTTAAATAAAACTATGTTCTTTTAAATGCAAAATAAAAACGGATTTGTTAATTTTTTTTTAAATTAATGATATGTAGCCTAAAGTTACACTTCATACTGTACAAAATTAAATGCAAGTAAACATAACATCATTATGAATATTTAAAGCCAATAAATTATTTTTTACTTTTTAGAAATTTCCAAAAGTATTTTAACTGAAAATAAAATTCACTCTAAGAAAATACACTACAGCAATAATATTAAAATATTTTTGATATATTAATAAATTGTTACTCACAGGTACATTAATAAATTATTTTATATTTAAAGTTTGATTCCTTCATACCATTATTATGCAAAAAAAACAGAATTTTTAATTTTAAAGAGGGAATGTGGCATTTTAATATAAAATAAGATAGTTTTTATAAATTAGATTTTGAAATGTTTAAAGTGTTTTTAATAGATTTATGGGTAAAATAGGTTTGCAATTTATTATTTTGAAATATATTTTTTAAAAA
Source organism: Pardosa pseudoannulata (assembly GCA_032207245.1). Classification (NCBI taxonomy): domain Eukaryota; kingdom Metazoa; phylum Arthropoda; class Arachnida; order Araneae; family Lycosidae; genus Pardosa; species Pardosa pseudoannulata. Next base: position 186,095,805 of record CM063505.1, on the reverse strand, counting down.
AATCGGCAAAGAACTTCAAATATCTAAAACCTAATATCTAGTAAAATCTATGCTTAACCTTAGCTTTAACAGTTTATGTTAAATTAAGATAACTTTTAATGCCCCATATATCATTTAAGATCCAACTTTTCAAGAACAATAAATGAAATAGAATGAAATTCAACACATAAATAAGAATCAAAAATAATTTCTATATGTAACAAAAAGATTTCTTAACCCTTTTTCCTTCATATCCTTTCTGATATTTGTTATATAATTAGCAAACAATATGAAATAAATCAAACCCTTAAATTTGATATAAAGAACAATATAATAAATATCAAACAAGATGAAATGTTTTTCTCTTTCCTAAATTTGGTTCTAATTAATTAAAAGAGACCATTGTTATCCATTGATTTGTAATAAATTTGTAGCATTTAAATTCAGATAAAACAGTTGAAATTTAAGTCTATAGCTTTTACATATAGATAAAAATATTTAATACTATGTTCAGGCTTTTATTCTAAAAACAGAGACATCAAAGGCTTACAAGCTTATGAAAAGTATTAAATTAAATGAGTTAATGTTTAAAGGTAATGTTTAAATGACTACTAATAGAGATAAGAAACATGATTTAGAATATACATACACTTTAAAAGGTAATTTAGGATCTGATGTCAAAGTTATCTTGAATGTTACTTTAGACCTAAAAATGAAAACATGTCTATTAAATATAAATTTTAATAAATATGATAAAAAATTTACCATAAACAATGAGGATGCATTTTTGTTTCCTCTTAGTAAAATAAAAAGTTATTACAGAAAAAAAAGCAGTTCAAAAGTTTGAGTATAAAAGAGCAAAGGAAAATAAATTATAGGGTAAAAAGATTTTAATTTTTAAAGCTTACTTAAAATTGCACAAGATAATTGAACTTTACTTATATTAGTAATTTTTAAAGTCCTAAGATGACTGTAAAAACAGCTTACATTTTTAATATAATCTCTTGCAACAGGTGCTACAGGAATATTCTGCAATTAAATATAAAAAAATTTAGTTAACTTACATGCACAGAAGAAATGAAAGAACATGATTAAGTTTTCATTAATCCAAATTCACACAGATATAATTACATAATATATGTATAGCAATAAAAAATCAGACTTGTGATTGTTATACTTTAGTGAAAACAAATATAACATGTATAGTTTTTACTGATAAAAAATTTTTAAAAGTTAAATTTTACAATTTATCTAAACTTTAATGCAATGAACTTCTGATTTGTGGGCCTGATTATGAATGGGAAACTGCAAAATATATTGTTGATTTATATAAATTGATTTATATATCAGTTGTAAAATTATTTTACCCTCCCCAAACAATGGGGGATTTTTAAATTAATTATTCCGGGAGATATAATATAGAAAATTAAAATATGCATTAGAAAACTATATTGAATAAATATATTTAATACGTTCAGACACAAAAGAAAACATTAATGAACTATATCACGTTTCTTTTATCAAGTAGTGGAATCTATACGGTAAATTCACCAAAAATGTTATACATAAATGTAGGTACCATACAATATGTTACACAAAAAGAAATATTAAGATGCACAAGTATAATTTACAAGTATGAAGTGTTATTTATAATTTAATAGAATTGCTAATCGTTATCCACAGACAAAAGCTAACAGTTACAACCAAAATACCGTCTTCGTCTCAAGAAAAGAAAATTAATATTTTAAAAAACTGATCAAACACACCGACCTAGTTAAAAGGGGAACCACGTTCAATTTTGGCAGATGATTCGGTAAGAGTGAATCTAAAGAATCATTCAACTAAAAAAAATTACAGGCAACAAGTATCAGTTCAGTATATAAAAATTATTAATCGATTTTGAATAAAATAAAATTACTATAATTACTAACAGAATTCTGTTTAAATATAAATATTAATATCGTGAATACTACGATTGATAGTATTGAAAACCTATCTGGCACATCAGCTCAGAACCCATAGACATTACATTTCGGGTGCATTCAGTGTGTACTCAGAACCGTAATCGAGCGAAGTATGTAATCGTTGATTGGTGGACACATGTCTTGTTTTGGTACGAGGGATATTACAATTATTAAAAGTTAATTGATATAAAATTCTACGATATAATGGAGGATACAAGCTCTGTAAAACATTTGGTAAGAAAAATCTTGAACACTAGCTGCCACATCTTTATATCTTCCATAACTTGGATTTTTAATATTTATTCTGATATTGATAATTATATTTGAGATTTAATTTATAGGCTTTATCATTTTGTATAAGTACTGTTTATTTTCATTGAACTCCAATTCATCCAGTATATTGTTTACTTTTTTTGTTGCATGCATTAATTAAACAAATTTATAAATTGAGTTTATGGCCTGTAATATATACTTCTGTAGTTTTGTTCCAAAATATCCTTTATGAACCTCAGATCATAAGATGATTCCTTGTTCAAATTAAACCATTGGTAAATTAATCTTAATAGGAATTCTGCCCTTGGTTACAAGTAGTCGAGTTTTTACATCTAGAAATCTTAGTATTCCATATCAGAGTGGTGTATTACTCTTCTGAGGCATACATTATATTTTAGTTTGATCAGTATTATAATACACAGTGTATTATAATGTGATCAGTACCATTCTAATTGTAAAACTAGTTCTGATGTCCTAGCTGGTTTGACACCTTGTCCCTGTTTCATTCTTTTAAAGAGAACATCAATCAAGAGATAAATGTATTATGTGCTCTTAGCATCAATGTACCAGCAGTATATGTATATAATTTGGAGTGTTTATTCATATTTATCTACAATAACTTAGGTAGTTGAATTAAGTGAAATATATTTTTATGTTTGTCAACAATTTAAAAAGTAAAAGTGAGTATCTGCTGATGTAGTAAATCTGAGCTGTGTTTATCAGAAGTTTGGTTGTAACAATCCAGTATAAAAGACCATTTAGATTATAAAAAGCCTTAAATGTGTGATATCAGTCTTAAATTTATCAAAAGTGTTAATATTTCATAAAATATCTGATCCAGCCTACATCTATTACTCCATTTCATACTAAGCAGAATGAAATGGTAATCTTATATCCAATGTAAATCCAAGGTTATTTGATTAGCTGAAAACTGACATATTTGAGGAATTTGAAAAAAAAAATCTTTAATCTAAACAATATAAAAGCAATTGAATCAGAAGCTATAAAAATTAAAAGTTTATGATTTTCTTTAGGTTTCATGCAAAGCGTATAGGAATTATATAAATCACCCAACTGATTAATTAATTTGTTAACAGTTATTAAACAACATGACATAATGACAATTTACTAGATTCTTACTTGCTAGATTTTTTTTTTTTTTCAAGTTATCAGAAATAATTAGATTTAAGTATAGATGTATGAAACTTGAGTCCACAGCTATCACAAATATCGGTTAGTGTTTATATACTGAGATTGAAGATATTGTTATTTTGACCCACTTTATGAAGAAGTAAATTTAGTATACTGTGGGTGTAACAAAGAGTTACAGTTCAACAAAACCATCCCGAAACTGAACTAGAGGCAAAAACAAAGTGAGTGATCTTCTTTCGCACCCATTGGTCAAGAGGGGTTGCTAACCGTGGAGTAACCATCTTCAGCCAAGGCAACTCTATCCAATGAACTTTTTTGGGAGATCTGCGGCCCCCTCAGAGAGAGCAAGGAAGAAGTATAATGTGGAGCTTAATTTCTTCTCTACCAGTTCGAACACCATTTTCTTCTAAGACTAAGACCCACGTTTGTCATATCTTCGACCGAGTGTGGTCCCTTTGGCATAATGGCCTAATTAGCATTTTTATTTCCTATTTACACCTTTATTTATATTCAAAACAAACAAAATTCAGCAGGAGGAACTAGTTTTTTTTTTTTCAATTTTGTATTTTCTCTGGAGTACTCCACTTATACGTGCAGCTGGCCTAGACGCTCAGTCGGTCTTCACCTTAACAGTGGGTAACCTTTTTTTTTTTAAGGTATGGCTAACAAGTGGATCTACTAGGCATCTATTGTTAAGCTAAGTGCCAGATTAGTATCAGAAATTGGATGGATGGCTAATTTTTAAAAATGTTCATAAAATAAGGCATTTATTACAATTATTTTATTCTTTTAACATGTATTTTTAGGAGCATCTTTATTCAACTGTTGCTGAGGAAGTGGAAAAAATTGAGAAACTCTCTGGATTAAATGGAGATCTTCCTCCTCATATTTCAGCATTGATTACAGAAAATGATAAACTTGAATACAGAATTGGGATATTGAAAAGGGTAAAAATAAATTGTTAATAAATTAACGTTTTAAGTTCTTGTAAATTCTGTTATTTGAGTTTTATTCTTCAACAATGATGGGTTTTTATGTTTTATTTATTTATTTTATTTTAATGCAATGTCTTTCTTTTCTTCTTCCTTTTTTTATGTTGTTACACAAGCTTGAAATCTTCATTTTAAGAATACTCTTTTTAAAAATTACATAACTTTATCCTTGCATGCTTGGAAATCTCACTTTAGTAATTTTTAAAACAGATTTATTCTAAAATTTGAAGCACCAGGGTTATAAAATTTCTTCTAACATAAAGCACTCAAACATTATAGACAAACCAATCATTTTCTTATTAGAACACCATATGGGGAGCTGACATTATTAAATCAGATAAGTACTTAGAGGCATATGTAATCCAGGTTCTCTTTATATAAACTGGCTGATACAATTGACATTAATCATTCTTTAGTGTAAATTATTAAGAAAGTATTGAGATAATATAATATTTCATCAATTCAAAGGTGGTATTATCAGTAATATTAACAGAATGATTTTTTTTTTATTTAGTTAATTTATTTTTGTAACAGCATGATTTTTTATTCCCTTCATATAAGTATCCATTTATATAGATAAATTGTCTTAATCTCTGTCTTTCTATATATTTATACAATACTATGCATACATGCATGGGTTTCAGGTGCACATCAATTGATGACAAATGAGCTCATCCTTATACATTTTCCCATGAGAGATGGAACAAGTTGTGCCTTTGAAAAAAAAAAAAAAAGGCTAAATGATTCTAATGAACTATGAAGGTGTTTTTTTTTTTTTTTTTTTTTTTTTTTTTTTCTCCGTTTAAAAAGAAGATAAAGAAGTCTCAAGATATATACAAAGAAATCTTTGATATTGTCAAATTATATTTTGTGTGCCATAGTCGCATATGTTGTTTTCATTAAAAACTAAAACTATGCATTATTAATTATTTTTATTCATATTATAGCTGAGATATCTTCTTGATATCTTCTCAGTATTTAATTCTTTTTCAGCAGATTTTCAAGTTGTGTAAGTAAGTTAGTGGCAAGCAATAAATGTGTTGACTTATTAACTACAATTAAAAATTAGCCCATAATTTGTCTGAAATAAATATGTAAAACAGATTTAAGTCTGTATCTTAGCAAACAAGCAAAGTTTCTTATTAAATCAATACATGTTTATCTAAAGTATTCATTCTGTTAGTAAGTAAATTACAAAATTGTTTGATTTGAAAGTTCTGTGTCAAATTCCTTCCATCAAGCTCCTATATTTTTAAGTGATCATGTTCTTATACAGACACACAAATTTATGCATACATAACAATATGACAGCTTGTCATTTTCTGCCCACAGAGTTGGAATCATTTTCTGCCCATAGATTGCCCACAACTTTTTTTTTTTTTTCCAAAATATGGCAATGGAAATATTTAGTTATGACTATTGTGTTGTATACTTTATAAGCTATTACTGTTTTGTTTTTCATACAGGAATTGCAATGAATAATGACTTAAGTAAATATTATACAGGTATAGAAATATCACAGTCTTGTTTTGATTAGATTTCAGTTTACATTAGCAAAAATCAAAATTAATTTTCGCTAAACACATTTTTCAATTAACATCATGTATTTAACACTTTAGTACATAGCACCGCTTTTTTCAATAAAGTTTGTTTGACTCAGTGAGAATCACTTCACCATAGACTGAAGGTCTCAGTTTGATATTTTTAATACCTATAATTAAGTGCAGTTTATCCAGTACATCAATTTAAATATAAGGACTTTCTGTTTTAGCTATGAACAACTAAATTAAATCATTTCTACAACAAGTCAAACTACAACTACTGCATGTAATCAAAAATAATAATTTAAGATAACAATCAGTTTACTCAACAGAATTTTTTTTATTATCTACTTTTGTAATTTAAAACAAAGGTGAAAGTGCCTTTGTTAAAACAGATATTGTTGATATTGGCATTTTATTGAAGTAATTCATACCTACCACTTATTTTAGAGAGGCAATGGGTACTTCAACTTTATATTGTGTAGTTTTTTACAATAAAGTTCTCTTTTCTGTATATCTTCACAGTACATAAACAGCCATATTGTGAAAGATATACCTGAATAAAACATGTTTGAAATGAGCAATATCACATCTACTGATTGGAGTATAAAAATAGAGTTAGAGTTGTAATTCAGAAATAATTTTGACCAGAACACTGCATAAAAGTGGTTTTTGATTTTAGTTTTTTTTTCTAATTAAGAATAACCTAATGAGTAATAATTAAATGAGTAATGAGTAATAATTAAAAACAATACACAGACAAGTTTATGAGACTCATTAGTAAAACATACTTTTACTGTACAATAAGAATGTTAGAAGTTTAAAAATGAACCATGCAATTGTAAAAATATAAACCAGTTGCAATTAAAAACATAAAACATGAATTGCAAGATATTATAAAGTTAGTTCAATAATAAAATGCTATTGAAATCCATAAATAATTCAGAAATAACTACTAACTATCAGGTTATCTGTGTGAATATAAAGCATCTGTTAAGCCACAATTTCCTGAAGAAACATGAGGAAAGAATTAAATTGAATGTTTGACAATTTTTCTTAGAAATATATTTTTATATGTAGATAAGCTTGAAGATGATATTGATGGCAAAATTCTTGAAACCATTAACAATATACAGGCATATACAAAGAAGTAAAACATTTGCAAAATCAACTAATGCCTATTTCCCGTGCTTTAAGTAAATTTCTCAAAGATGCTAATATATCTGATACATGTGAGTAATCATTATGATTGTTAAAAGTAAAAAATCCTGATACTTTAACATTCAGTCTTCATTTAATGAAAATGTTATCCCCAATTCATTTTCTAACATAATCCTGTTTATATGGGTAAAAGTATTTCTATACTACTTAGAAAACCATTTACTTGATTAGCAAGGGAGTAGAAAAATCAACAACAGCCCTACTGGCTGTTGGTAATTTTCAAATTGTAGGATTCAAAGGGTTAAAGTACCTCCTCAAAAATACTCTAATAATAAAAATTTGCAATTTTTAAAAAAACTTTAAAAAATCATCTTTAACTTAAAAATTAATAAAAAGATAAAAGATTTTTTTTTTTTTTTTCTTATGCATTTCTTACTCGAAAGCGGATTGAGAATTTTTTCATTTGAGAATTTTTTGGGAATAGAGAAGTCTTATCAATATTATAACAGTGATCTCTATTTTATTATATACCTTCTTGACACACGGATTCCAGATTTGTTTCAGGTGTACCACCAAAATAAGCAAGATAGTATAAGAAAAAAACTGAAAATATTGTTTAGTTTGGAGTGCTACAGACTACTTTTTTGCTACACAAGAACTGAGAAAAGTATTTTTAATTTATGTAATAGAGTAAATAGGATCCATAAAATATTATGTAGACATAATTAATGCAGAAAAAAATTTGAGAAAATATGGGACATAAATTTTATCTTTCTTAATTCATAAATAGCTGACATTTTAACAAATTTCTTATATTTACATTTGTAAGTATTAAATGCTTCTATTAATCATTGTTATTGAAAGTCATCAAATACAATTTCTCAACTCTTTACTTCATAATAAAGGTATGTTAATATAGCAAATATGTCTTGTAGTGAAGTTAACTAATACGAAGTTGCAGCTATTTTATTTTTCACTTTGATGGTAGTATTTAAAAAGATTTTAAAAATTGTTGAGTTTAAAAGTTGATAATAAACAGACATTGAAATAAACATTTTCTTCATTAAAAACAATTACAGAAATTTTATATTACATCATCTCAGATATATGAGTTTTAAAGTATATATGATACACTTGAGATTTCAAAATATAATCACTATATTCTGAAAGTATATACCTAAACATAATTTCACCAATTATTGTCACTTTAAAATCTATCGCTTTGTTAATTTATTTAATAAAACACATACCTTTACAATCTACTGCCTATGCATGAATAAAAGCCATATATATGCTTCATTATAGAAAAAGTTGGTATGGCAACTTATATATTGCTTTTATATTTAAAATAGTTGCTTAAGATCAAAGCAAACTATTAGAGTTAACTTGAGATCTTATTTATTAGCAAACACTATTCCAAAGGATATATATATATATATATTACTATAGGGTGTAAAAATGCATTTTAGTTTTCCTTTTAATCTTGTTGCAAAGAAATTACAAATAAGAATATCACAAGTTGTTAATTTTATACTAATAAATGCTAAAATCACAAAGTAAAATCTTGTAAGAGTAGCAATTATTAATTTGATCAGGGTGTTCAAAAGTAACATTTGTGTCACTCTTACAAGGCTACCCTTATACAATGACCAGGTAGGTAGGGCACTATCTTTTAGTACTGGAGTTAATTGCTTTGGATCCCTTTACCAATATGGTTGTTTGTACCATTCAGAAATTAGCTATAAGATGTAGCAAAACAGTAGACCATAGCATTCTAAACTTTACAAAATATTGTCTTATAGCATGAAAAGGATTGGTAGAAGTTTTAATGTGACTTAGTAAAGTTTAAGAAGGCAGATGTTCTTTTTCATAGCATGAAAGTTTTAATATTGGTGGTAATGTAAATATAATTTATATTTTTAATTTATTGTTTTTGAACTTGAGTTTATTTCTGGTGCCCTATTAAAATTCCAAAGCAGTCTATATAAAACTAAAAAAAAATACTGTTTAGAAAATTGTCAGTTGTGTTGCATTTTTCAATCATAAGTGTTTATTTCCAAAAAGATAACTGAATTCATTTATCCTGAAGAAGTTGGCAAAATTATAGCTTACTTTCTAATGCTAAAGCTTGCATACACAAAAGCCTTTATTCATCATTAATGTTATTGAGGTTAAACCAAAGTCCAATTAAATAGCATTTTTATGATTTTTATTTTCACTTTTACAGTGCTTATTGCTGTTCAGTAAAAACCCAATCCATTTTTTAAATCTGGTGAAAAGATAGTTCATAAACTTACTTGGTTACAGCAGTATTCAGCTAAGACAATCTTGTTATCATCATCCATCTGAGATCTACTTTGTTCAATAACGGCTAAGTACTCACAGACTAAAAATCTGTTGAATCTATGTTTATATATGAAGAATGAGACATCTAGTGCACCTTTTGCAAACTGCCTATTAGTTACCATGAGCTAACCTAATGTCCCAAACAGTGAAATTTGCTTAAAAATGTAAATAAAATCATGTAACATTTTGTGGTGCCCCTATGAGGAAGTCTTTACAAGGCACATGCACTGTGAGCCACTGTTTTAAATCAATAAAGTTTAAAATGATAAAAAAAAATTTTCTAGTTATATGAAAATGTATATGATTATTTTATTCTACAGATTATATGTATACATTTTCCTTGGTGCGCAATTATTAAATATTTAAATATTAGAACATTAAATAATGTAAATAAATATGTACTAGTATTATGTATGTTCCATAACCTACATTTATTTTATTATATGATCACCATTATTCTTGGGCTTAATATAAATGTTTTAGAATATTATAATAATTTTTTTTTTCACATTTTATTAGCGAGCTGAAGAACTTGGAGAAGGTGCTGCTTTGCATGGATCTATTTTAAATTTTTTGCAAGATCTTTTTTCCTCATCTATTAAAAAATGCTTTCCCCAATTGGACAATTTTACTTGTAATGTAACAAGGAGCACCTCAGAAAAATTTGGAGATTACCAGTGTAACAGTGCTATGAGTATTTGCCAGGTATAGTTTAAATTCAATGTCTTACATATAAAAACATTAATAATTATTTAGTCAAATATTACTCTTTTAATGTGTACTTTTGCTGTTCAATTAATGCCTTCTTTCTTGTCATTTATCAAAAAATTGGATTAAATTATGTTTGTTGGCGTCGAAGCTCACTTTCAAAAACGAAAGTCAAAAAACATAACTAGCAAATGAACGAGAGCGGACTGTATCATTAATCATATTTATTGCAAATCAACTAAAACCAATACTTCAACGATAAGAAGCATAATTAAATCCCAATGAAGGAGTTTTCACAATAGCAGGATCGGATCCCCTTAGAACCGAACGTCTGCTCTAGTTGACGACCAACTAGCGACTACACCTACTAGCGACAATTTTCACCAGATGGCGCTCATAAATACAAACAAGAGCTTGCAACGCAGGGGCTCGAACAATGTTTGATACTTAATAGAGCATAATTGTTTTAAAAATTTTAAATAAAATACAATTTATAGTATTTGCTATTTAAAATCTTTGGTCAAAAGGAAGAAAAATTTACTCTAAATATGAAAGTATATAAACATCCCATGATTCTGGTAAGAAAAGAAAATATTCATTGAATATAGATATGTATATTGATTTAGAGTTTGTAAATTGTTTGATATTTGACATCTTATATGAATTTCCTATAGTACTATTATATTTTTCAAAATATCACATGGCAGTACTTTTTTATTTGATTTTGTGAATATATAGATTGAATTATTTTTTAGGTTGGGTTATTTCTTTTAAAAGTTTTTTTAAATTAACAATCCATACAAAAGGTCTTTAAAAGCAATGTAAAGTTAGTTTTAAAGCTGATGATTTAATAATGTATGTATTGTCTAATCCAAAATGTGGTGTAGTAAAATATTAATTATACATTAAAATTGTACAGCACCAGAATTCTTAAAAATTTATTTTTTCATAAAGGAGGGTGAATTTTGAATTACTTATTGCCTTTTATGGTAACACTACTTCTTTAATTTTTTACCAGTCAGTATTTCAAACCTGTAGCATGATATAAAGAAATGTTAAATCTACATCATCATCATACTTGGTGCTAACAAAAATAAAAGAAGTTTAATTAACAGAACCTTAACATTACCAAATCACTACCCCTCATATATATATATATATATATATATATATATATATATATATATATATATATATATATATATATATATATATATATATCACATACACTCACTTTCTTTAGAAATTCTGAAACTGATGTAGACATTATCTCTCAGCTATGTACTATACTTGATTCTTATATATATATGTGTGTGAGTGTGTGTATGAGTATGTCTACTGGAAAGTCTTGTCTGATAATGGTATTTCAAGTTTCATTATACATTCAAGGTTCGTCTGAGACATTTAAGACTATTTCTTATCATTTTATTTATACAAATCTGCTGTCCTAATTAAGTGAAACAATAGCATCTTATGCAAAAATTGGTAAATAAATGGTTAAGATGGTAAGATGTTATCATGTGAACATGGCTATTAAGTTCATTTATGATTTTGTATTTTGTAGGAATCCCAATAAGAAAGAAATAGTAGAGAAATGTGAGGAAATTTAGAAGTTGTGGGGGAAAGCAGTTTTGTATAGAACTCAGTGGAGATGGCTTGAAAATTTGAAGTAGATGATTTCAACCTTAATAGTAAGCCATACTCCAGAAGGCCATATTTGGTCAATGATGACACTCTGAACACTATAAAACAGTAACCTTTTTTTGAGTACATTAGAGACTGCAAAAAAGCTTAACTCAGCTGTAGAAACTGTCTCAGATCATATTTAGACGACCAGCTAGAACCATTTCTTCCTAAATTTTCTGGGTTGGGTAATACAGCCAATGTCTCACCCAAGAATTTTTATTATTATTATATTGATATATTTATTTTTATTCCCTAATTTCATGGATAACATTCACCTGTGTGTGCTTCTCCCCTCCTTTTATGATCCCTGTTTTATGGGAATAGGGAATCCTAATTGTTGACTAAAAAATTAAACTTTCCCACAAAAGTAAAAGAGATGTTTAGAGCAGAACAAACTTCTCAAGTGGGAAAAATGTTTAAGAGCAAAACTTCTTACTAGAAAATTTGCGGTTATCAATATATGGTAAAAATCTGTTTCCACAGAAATAAAGCATCTAAAGATCCATGATATTTTCTTTCAGTTCCAAAGAAGGCAGCATTTTCTGAAAACGGAAAATACTTCCTATATATTGTTTCTTTAGGAAATCATTTATAAATATAGAGCTCCTATTCTGGAACATTGGTAAATAAATGGTTTAGTTAGAGTTTAATTTTTAAACTGTTTCATCATAAGAAAGTGTATGATGTTTATACTGGCTTGTTAGTGAGTCACTTTACTCAGTCATTTTTTTCAGCTAAATCCCTCCTAATCCTTTTTTTTATTATTATTATTAATCATTTTTTTCAATGAAAATGGTCCCTAAAAGTTCTTTTTCTTAGAAGATCTGCCCAGTTCTTGCATGTTAGATCCTTAAAATAAGATATTATTAGATTTTGTTGTAAAAATTCAGTTGTTTTTCAGTTTTATCCCAATAGATGATTTATTCACCCAGGAGGTGTAGTTGTATAATTCAGATATCAACTGCTATATTTTTAATGAATCATAGAAGTGATCATTTAAAAAAGGCTGCTTGCTGAAAGAATACGGAGAAAGTACATATTTCTGATTGGGCAAACAAACATAGAGTGAAGTTATGTGTAAAGTATGTGTCAGTATTATGGATGTCAAGAAAGAAGGATTTCAAGCACTAGTTCAACATGTAGCTTCTTCAAACTGTCAAGAATTATGCTGTATAAAGCTGGAACTTAAGTAATTTCATTTGACATGTGTGTGCTGCCCATCTGAATTCTTGTACAATTGTTGATGGATTAAACTATACTGTGTGAAAGATAATGCTACTGTTGCAGATATGGATTTTAAAAGGTATTAAAAGCAATTTGTTTACAGAATAAAGCAATTTTATTAAAAGAATACATTACTTTTAAGTAATTGATCACAGTTTAGTTTTTTTTTTTTTTTTTGGGGGGGGGGGGATTTGTAACATTTTTAAAATTTAATGTAATAAATTACCATAATTTAATATCAACATAAATTGGGGATTTCCACAGTATGTGCGGCTAAACTCTAGAGAACTGTGACATCATCTTAGGGGCTCTTCAAAATTCATTTTGGAATAAATATACCTTAATTTGGGAACCTGAATTGCCCAGACCTAAAGCTGGTTATAAACCGCATAGCTGTTATATAAAAAAGAAATTTCAAAAAAGCCTTCTATACAAATCACAGGATCTGAACTGATATTTACTAAATTAATATACTCAGTTGAGTTATGTTGTAAAGAGAGTTGTTGAATTTGACATCATACTACAGTGGTTTATGTTGAACATTGTACATATTGATTACTGAGATTATCTATGGGCAATAAACTATCATATTCATCAACAATCTGCAACTGTTTATTTCACATCATTATTACTATCTTTATATCTATTGTAGTAGTAGTAAAACTTTATTGGGAAACCTTAATTACCCACTCTAACTTATGCACAAAGCAACTAACAATTTTTTTATTCTTTACATAAAAAAGACGTCTCTTTTCTCTACTTTGTCACTTTTGGTCACTATTCCTACATCATTTAAAAATTCCTGTGTTTATATGAAAGATATTTATTGAAAATAATTCATTCCTAAACTATTATATGAGTATTGTGTTAAAATTTACCATTTTATAAAAATGAACAGAAATTTTTATTTCTCTCTGTTAAAATTCAAATTTTATTTTTAGTATATTGTCTGTTTAAAATTTCAGCTATTGAAACAGCAAGGTATAAAGATGTCTCCTCTAGAATGTGCTGGCAAAATAGTTGCAAATACATTGTGTGATTCAATAATAGAATCTATGGAAATTGCAAAGCCAGGTTTTATTAATGTTAAAATAAAACCTAGTTTTCTGAGCAAACGGCTATCAAACCTATTGAATGAAGGTGTCAGACCTCCACCTATGAAAAAAAGGAAAGTTGTTGTGGATTTTTCATCACCAAATGTAGCTAAAGAAATGCATGTTGGGCATCTGAGGTAGGTGTTGAATAATTGTTTTATTCTAGTTTTGTAATATTAAGGAACTTTCTTATACTGCTATTATAAGCTTCATGTTTCATTTTTCTTGATGTTGTGATAAAAGGGAGTGTTTTTGTGTTATTTTGATGAGATTTCATTTAAAATTATTGATAATTTAAAAGGTATTATTTCAGTCATTAAAATGTTTGTATATTCGTTATATTTCTTTCCCTCTTTAATTAAGTTTTTATTTGTTATAACTGAAGAAATACTCATCAGTATACTTCTTTCAGGTCAACTATAATTGGTGAAAGTATATGCAGGCTTTTAGAATTCTCTGGTAATGATGTTTTGAGATTGAATCATATTGGTGATTGGGGGACACAATTTGGCATGCTGATTGCTCATTTGCAAGAAAAATTTCCTAACTATCTTGATAAATCTGCATCAATTCAAAACTTACAAGAATTTTATAAGGTATTTTACTTTGACTTCATTGTAAAATCAGTTAAATCAATTTTACTAAATGTATAAAAAAATTTCATTAATGTTTTAATTTTTTATTAAATTATATAAAATATACCAAGCAGTTCTGCACTTGTATAAAGTATCTGCTTTTGTTGTGTAGGAATCTAAGAAAAGGTTTGATGACGATGAAGATTTTAAGAAAAGAGCCTATAATTGTGTTGTTAAACTTCAGCAGTATGATCCAGATATGATGAGAGCTTGGAAACAAATTTGTGATGTCACCAGAAAAGGTAAATAGGATGTTACTAAGTGTGTATGTTTTAATTTGAGAAGTGTTGTGCGTGAAATAATATAAGGTATTTTATGCTGGTAATGGCACTTTTTTTACTGTACAAAATATGTTGTAATGTATTTAGTAAAATCTTTCATATACATATGTGTGTATATGTATGCATATATTTGTGTGTGTAGCATAGAAATATAAATATGTATGCAATATTATAATTATCATGTACTATATTTTTAAAATTTTTATCTTAAAAAAAGAAAAGAAAGAAAAAGAAAATCAGATATATATATATATATATATATATATATATATATATATATATATATATATATATATTTCTGTTGTAAGCATACCGCTGTAACATTGACTTATAAAGTTCTTAAATTTTCAATGCTTATTAGTCTCAAAATTACAACTTATTTGTAATATTGAATGAGCTGTCAAAAACCAAACCTTATATTTTCCATTGAGAATGGGAAAAACTTACTATCTTTCTATTATTTATTCTCATTAACTTTTAGTCTTTCTTTTATATTTCATTTTAAATGTCAATGCATACTATTTAATTTTTGTTCACAATCTAATAAATCTAAATATGTTTTTTAGAAATAGCTAAAATTTATGATCGACTAGATATTACTTTGATAGAAAGAGGAGAGTCTTTTTATCAGGAAAGAATGAAAGTGATAGTTAAAGAACTTGAGGAGAAAGGTAATTTTACTTTATTATTTATTTGTTAAAATGATGTAATATTTTAAATGTTTGCATCATAATTTTAAAACTGGAGATTTTGAATATTGTTGACTTGACAAAAGTTTCATATTAAATTTTATAAAAGTACATCATATTTACTCAAGTCAATTACATCTAGAGTGTAGCAAATTTAGTTGTTTAATTAAGGATCTGTTGTAGTTCTTGTATATATTTAATACAAATCCTGCTTACATTTGCATAAATTACCTTTAATATTGAATGTAGTTAATGCATTTTAATTGCATATTCTAAAATTTAGATTTTAAACTTTATTTTCTCATGCTGAACAATAGTTTTGTAATTAAGTATTTGCTTAAACTGTAATGGTGTTCCATATTAATTTACTTTTCTGTTGCAATAATTTGATTGTAGCCTTCTCATTCAACTGTCTTACAGAGTATCTTTTTTTAGAAAAATCTCTTTGTCTTAATTTTTTTTAAACTTAAATCTGCACTTTATCACAAATAAATATATTTTCTTTAGATGCATAAACCTAAAATTTAAAGAATTATGTTTCTCTTAACATTGATCTGAAAGTTTGTTAAAGAGAGGGGGACAAAGGCTAAAAAGTAATTTACTTGATTTCTTAATTTACGACTGTTGATATTTAATATAATAGCTGATATTCATAAATTATTACCCTTGTTTTATATCTTTACTTTTTAACTATCATTAATTTTAATTATAAATGTCTTAAAATTAGATTAACTTAAAATGTCATTTAACATATAAGAGCAAATACATATTGTTAAGCGTGTAGTTAAACACTTTTGTACAAGAATATTCTATTGTACTTTACAGGAAGTTTTAAAAATTGATACTTTGTATTAAAAATTACAACTAAATTCTCTGATCATTACATAGTTACAATTTTTTTTTTCATTTAAAAAATTGCATAGTTTGATCTAATTGAAATTTTTGACTGAAGTGGATAGTATATTTATTATAAGGTACATCATAAACCATTCATTTGTTTTAAATCGTGTATTTAGTATATCAGCAAAACCAGCCTCTTTAGACATAATCTTCATAAAGTTACACAAAGGAATAAACATCTTATGTTAGTTAGACTTTGTGAAGCTACCAAAAACTTTTTTTTTAACTGATATTAATTTTTAAAAACTCTTGTATTTTTTTCCAGGAGTTTTGGTTGAAGATGAAGGTAGAAAGGTTTTCTTTATCAATGGAATAAGTGTGCCTTTAACAATAGTGAAATCAGACGGGGGTTTCACATATGATACATCTGATCTTGCTGCCATTAAACAACGAGTTGAAGAAGAGAAAGCTGATTGGTTAATTTATGTAGTTGATGCTGGCCAGGTAATTTTGTATTATTTTTAGTAGTCACTACAAATAGTTCAGAACATTTATCTTAAAAATATTTATCTGTAGCATTTGGTAATATCAAAATGAGTTACAAAATTAAGCGACTTAAGTTAAAATCTTAAAAGAATAGTTGTTAACTGTGTTTAGGATGTGTTCAAATAAATTATGGATATTGCAAGCGAAAGTTTGCTGTCTGTACAGACATTAGACTTTAAGGAAGAATGGCTTAGAAAAATCTTCTTGGAATCTTCTTTAAAGAGAAAACACTTTGATTTAAAGACATTCCAGCAAATGTGATCCATTTGTTTTAGCAAGTCTTTTGAGGCTCTGTAATTAAAGGCTTAGATTTTGATTTCTTATTTAAAGTTTTGTTAGTAAATTTGAGTTGATCAAGTTAACTCATTGCTTTTCATCACCTTCATGATTTCAATTTAATAGTGTCCAAATTATTTTTATCTTTTGTTGTCACATCATATAATTTGCAAATATAAGCTTTAAAAATAAAATGTGCACTTGCAACATATCTAATAAATTTTATCAAAGTTTTGTCTATATATATATATATATATATATATATATATATATGTGTGTGTGTGTGTGTGTGTGTGTGTGTGTGTGTTTAAAAACATATCTTGATTAGTTTTAGTTTTTAATAATTTAACAAGTATGTATTGTGTATGACAGGGTATTTTTAACCTTCCATAATTCCATGCATAAATTTAAAATAATGGTTGGAAGAAGTCATGGCAAGAATATTACAGTATCAAATACATTGATATTTATAAGAAATATTCACCTTGATGATTACTTAAAATGACTCCTTGTCTTATCATATGGAATACTATGTTGAAATTCAGGGTTAATTTAAAAAAAATACTTGCTATGAACACTCATTACCTTCTCATCACTAATAAGGTTGTGTCAAATCTTACTCAAAATATTCTTGGGCAGTACAGCCCATAATAGGCTAAGGCCATTCCAGTAGGTTTTTGCCATCTTGAGGTATTCAACGTTATGGCTGTCTAGTTTGTTAATCCAATTGTCTTCAAGTCTTTCTCAACTGCATCCAGTATGTGGACTACACTTTTTTCTTATTCCTTGTGGTACATAGTATAGTTATATAATTTAATTATTCCAGCAGCAAAGTAGGAACCTTGAAGGCAGGAAGTATTAATTATAATTTAGTCTCATAATTTAATTACAGTGAAAACAAATGCTGTAAGCAGAACTTAAATATTTTGTTATATTTATTCTAATATATATTATATTTTTTCAACTGTTAAGAACTACTTTTCCTTTCAGTCATTGCACTTAGAATCTATATTTGCGGCTGGTAGACAATTAGGTATTGTTCCACCTCATGTCAAAATTGATCATGCTGCTTTTGGTGTAGTGCTAGGAGAAGACAAGTATGTATTACCACAAAAATATTATTGATTATCATGCTTACTAAACATCCATGATGTACTTTCTCTTCAATTCCTGTCAAAGATTATCTTGTATTTTTTAATCTTATTAGTTTTGAATAAATATCTTTATCACATATAGAGTTACGTATAAATTTACATCTCTTTTTAAGTTATTGGAAATATTTTTGTTAAAAATTCTAAAAAGTTATATTCTTTACCTTTATGTGTATGACCTAATTAAATTCATCTCATATTAGTGTTAAAACATAAAAATACATTTTAAATGTAATAGATCAGCCTGCCATTAGAGAACTTATAATTATATTACAATTAAGTTTTTATTTCCTAATTAAAAATCATTTCTTTAAAATTTCTTTTTGCTATTTTAGAAAGAAGTTCAAAACTCGATCTGGAGAATCAGTGAAATTAGCTGACTTGCTTGACGAAGGATTACAAAAGAGTTTACAAAAATTGAAAGATAAAAAGAGAGATGAAGTGAGTACATTTTTTTAAATAAAAACTGTACTCCTTACTTAGAAAGCAATATATTGTCATCTGTTATTAGTTTGATCATTATAGTCTTATTAGCTAATCTTTAATCAAGCTGCTTCAGCTCAAGTTTATTCTGTCTTATAGACAATGTTAAGTACTTTTTCTACTGTCAGGACTACTTATTTTGTTGTGTTTTTTATTGTTTAGCATTTACTAAAAATTAATATAAATATTTGTATAGTCTGAAATATTGATTTTTAATTTCTTCAAATTTGTAGGTATTGACACCAGAAGAACTGAAAGCAGCCCAGGAAAATGTTGCATATGGTTGTATTAAATATGCTGATTTGTCTCACAACAGATTGCATGATTATGTATTTTCATTTGATAGGGTAATTACCTTTTTTTACCAATAATCTTAATTTAATGTATACTTAAAGCTAGTTTTGATTGTTTGATTATTATTTCAGATGCTTGATGACAGAGGAAATTCTGCAGCATATTTATTATATTCCTTAGTTAGAATAAGGTATTTGAAAATTTTTATTTACTATGTATATATGTAATTTTCTCTCCTTCCTCTTCCTTTACACCTTCTGTTTTTACTAAAAGATCCTTTCCTCAAAAGCAGTATTTAGTATTTCACTTTCAAATATTGTAATAAATGAAAATAGTTTTTTGTGTAATTCTTTTTAAAGCATAGCTTTATACAAGTTAAAAATACACCATGGTTGTGATTATTTTGGTAGAACATTAAATTTCTGACTCATATAAGTATGATCTAAGTAAATATTGTACCTGTTCACAAGAATGTAAGAGGACAGGTTCTAATTATTGGTTCCTGGTCTGCTTTCCAAAAACTACACATTTTTGTCTCATAAGACTTCTCCCCCTCCCCCATGCTTAAGTGGCTGCAAGAAAGAAGTCAAGGTTATTATGATCCAAGTCAACTGATAAACTTTTTCCATCTGGTGCCTTGACAGTCAAAGAATTTATACTTTTAAGAAAATTGAAATTTTAATTTATTATTTTTCTTTAAATACACATGTAAAATAAAGTACCAGTAATTTTCAAACTTATAACTAAATTTAGAGTTATTTTTGCTTTTTATTTGCCATGCTGATGATTAACTTTGTATTTTTTCAGGTCAATAGCTAGAAATGTAAATATAGATGAAAAAACTTTAAAAATGGCTGCCAAAACAACAGAAATAACTCTTGAACATCCTAAAGAATTGAAACTTGCAAAAATCATTGCAAGATTTCAAGAAATTATTATTAATGTTTTAGAGGATTTGTCTCTACATACATTATGTGATTACTTATATGAATTATCTGTTGTATTTTCTGAATTTTATGATAACTGCTACATCATTGAAAAGGATAAAAGTGGTAAGTTATTTATTCTTTCGTTACCTTTTCATTTATGCTTAAATATAAATGATAATCATTATAATAAGCTATTACTAAACATGACATATGCTATTATATATGCTTTGTTTAAAATGCATATGAAACTAATGATGTTTCATGCTGTTCCTCTGAAAAATAAGTCCTTGCTGAATTATTATGAACGAAATGGATATTTAGTAGATTTTTGAAATAGCTTGAGCCACATCTAGCTATATATACTCTGATGTCTAACTATTGAGCTAGATGTTTTAAAAAAATGATTAGACGAACCATATGAAGTGATTTCTTTTAAATAATTATCACCAAGCTATAAGTTAAATATCTAAGTAATAATGATTAATCAAAAGAATATTATACTGTTTAAAATTCAAAATATACTGTTACTGTAGTGTTAATACAGTACTACTTTTTAAAAAATTAGAATATTGTTTTATGAGTCATATCAAACTGAGGTCATGTGTTATATTAGCCATTATTAAATTTTCCTTTTTATTCTACCATGATCTTTATAGCTTCATAAAAAGAAGCATTCCATGAGAAAAAAAAATTTCAGCTGACTATAGCTAATTTTCTTAAATTTTATAATGGTCTTATAGCCATTTTTATAGTGGTTCATATTATACTTTACCCCAAGTAGCTTTTTATAGATTAGCATGAAAATGAAAAATCTAAAGTGCAAACCCTGAAACAAAATCAAAATAAAATTTTATGTATTTATATAACACAAGAGAAGCTTTATATTGTACACGTAATTTAAACTCAGTTTTATCAAAATGTATATATGAATACATGCATAAATTCATTCAGTTTACAAAATATTACTCTACTGTTATTTAAGGATTTGAATCTTTGTATTAAAATAAGTCTTTATAGGATACTATTTTTCCTTTCTCTTTGCAGCTATAAATCTTCTCTCCAATTTCTTTTTTAAAAGGCTAAAAGCCTTATCACTTTTTAACTGCAAATTATATTTTATTCATTTATGCTAATTTTATTTCATGTGTTTTATGAATGCACATATAACAGAAATGTGGTATTAATTTTATTTTCTCTCTCCATAGGTGAAGTTAAAAATATCAATATGAGTCGGCTACTTTTATGTGAAGCAACTGCCAGTATCATGTCTACTGGTTTCAGTATATTAGGAATAAGAACTCTTGACAAAATGTAACATCAGTTAATTAAAATTTATTCTAATTTGGCAGTTATTTAATACTTTGATATTCCCATTATTTTGATATAGTTCAAAAACATATGATGCTTTCACCTTATTTTAATGTGATAGAACATATATGGTGACCACAAAATTCAGGAGAAAAAGTACTAATAATTTTCCTCAAAATCTCTGTCACACATTTGGAAATGATCCAGTACAGTCTGCATACCTATATAAGGGTGGAGTTCATATATTTTGCATTTACATAAGTAAAACATATACATGGTTCCCATGGTCCTTAATTTTAGCTTTCATTTTTAGGCCCTTAAAACTACTTAATTTTTTAATTGGAATGCGATCAGTTTCTCCATCGATGAGATCCACATTCTCGTATGATTTTCCTATCAGTTTTCTTACATGACAAATACATAATCTTTTGTATACTTAAAAGGTTTAAAGTTTAAAGTCAGCTGCCCTTTCCTAATAGCTAAGTCATGCAGATTTTAACTAAACGAAGCATGGAGGATGGATGTTTGTAGATATTTCAGTTACTTATGGAAATTTAATTTTCCTTGCATTGAATGTAATAGAAAAGTCTAAAACTTTCTTCTTTCCCAGGCAACGCCGGATATAATCAGCTAGTATATATATATATATATATATATATATATATATATATATATATATATATATATATATCATTTTTAACCATCAGGAAGTCTGTTTATAATATTGTTTTTATTCACAATTTATTTTTAGTTTAATCACTCAAAAAACGTTAGATGTACATTTTTCAAAATTAGGTTTTGTC
This sequence comes from Pardosa pseudoannulata, assembly GCA_032207245.1. NCBI lineage: Eukaryota > Metazoa > Arthropoda > Arachnida > Araneae > Lycosidae > Pardosa > Pardosa pseudoannulata. The sequence goes on along the minus strand of CM063505.1, from coordinate 186,073,450 downwards.
AAATAGATTTATCTTATATTAATTTTTAGGCATTTCTGAAATATTGTAGGGCATTTATTGAACATGCCTTGTCTGGTTCATAATCATTAAAATATGTTCCTCGGGAGATAGGGTTTATGACGTTACGCTGTGTATTTCAAGTAGGTCCTTATAAAAAGTTACTTTGGTCCTTAGAAAGTCCTTAATTTTTGTTCTGAAAAAAGAGTGGGAACCCTGATATAATATAGTGATGCATCTAGTTCTTTCATTACTCTTAAGAGTAGTCAATCCCCAAATCAAAGACATGTCTCTTTCCCATGTAAAAAACAGTTGCGAATATCTCACCCAATTAGTCTAAACTTGTATGTATTTCTATATACATATATGAAACTAAAAGTGATGACATTTTCCCCTTAAAAGAATATCTAAATAAATGTACATAATGATATGGAAAATGGCTTTACAAAGTAAAAGAAAATATTCTTTAAATTAGTTTTGATATTTAAATTTTGACTTTGTGATTGAAAAAAACTTTCCTGTAATTGCAAGGGAATTTTCCAAAATTTCACCAATTTTCTGGTTTTTCCCGATACATGGACACCCTAAAAATACTATTGTGTATGGTAACTCATGGAATACACTAGGACAAGTTAAATCTTTACTTCCTATGTTGAAAAGTAAAAGCACTCATTCATGTCTCAAATGTTACTGTAAGGGTTAAATGCATAATGTTTAAAACAATCTTAACAAAATAAAGTTTACAGTTACATGCAATTCTTAATATTCAATAGCTTTTTTATTCTTCTAAACTCTACCGCATATATATCACAAAACAAATAAAAATTATGAAGTTCACTTTATTATGCATTTCTCATTACATTAATAAAATTGAAATAGCAAGCATATATACAATGATCTTGCAGTTCACTTCGAGTTGAATTAAAAATACGACTAATGTACATCATTACAGTAGATTATAACTGAAGAGGAAAAATTTTCATTACTCTTATATAAATATGACAATTGTGATTCATTTTAACAGTACATACAAAAAGTCTTTAAAAATGCTAGTAAGTGGCTTGCATATCAGAAGTCACTTCCTTCAAGAAACAATGAGCAATAAATCGATTTTCAGAAACTGCATAGTCATGAGGCATGGGCAGGTTCTTAAAATAACTAGCCAACATAATTAAGGAACTGTTATTCTTGGTTCTTTCAGCTTGTAAAATAGCAATAGATCGCATTATAGTTGCAGTTTTCTTAGCCATTTCTGCAACACTTAACCTAGAGAAAATTTAAATGCATTTATTAAAAGTTGCAGCAGTTTTAGTATTTAAATCAATTTACTTGATATTGAAAATGACCTAGATAGATTAGAAAGTTATTTAATATTTTTACTGAAATATTAGACAATTTATAGAGAGTGTATTATATGCATACTAACTCACTTCATTGAATTAATACAATTTTACTACCCTTAATTTTAAGAACACATTAAAAGCAAATTCTATTTAAATAAAACAATGCATTTTCCTGTGCTGCTCATAAGAAATTTTATTTATTTAAAATCTTAAGCACTTTGAAAAACTATGTTCATGGAAAATTAAGGGTTTGGAGAAGAAAAGAAGTGATTATTTTTCAATAGAATCATAAAATTAAATGAAAGTTAGAGGGAGGTGGAACTATTTTACAAAAATGACCAACATTTATGGAGATTAATATGCAATTTGTAAAAAAGCCAACTTTAATCAAAGCATCAACTGCCTGTGTTGAAAGGCTTAACAGCATTTGGTTTAGTTCATTCCAAAACAAATAAGAAATAGGTAAAGTATCAAAACTAAAAACAAATGAATTATTGAGGGAAAGTTATTCAGACTTTTGTAAGATATATCTATTCAAGAAATGTAATCTTTTTTTTCTCCTTTCATATATAAAATACTATTTCATAATCGTATGATTATTTATCTACATTTTTTAATATTTTTGCTCATTAAAATTCTTTGAATCTTATATTTGTCAAAGAAAATATAGACATGTGTTAGTATTACATATATATGTATAGAGAGAGAGAAAGATTAGTTGATTATTAAAACAATAAACCCTGAATTGCAAATAAAAGCATAAGCTTTGAAAATAGTACATAATAGTTAAAAGGAAAGGTTAAATAAGTTGACAAAACAACTATGTAAAAGTATATGATATAAAAATATTTTACATTACCTGTCTTTTATTGTAGGTGTAGGTATGCTGGATAAACGATTACATAAAGATAGTACTTCAGGAATAAACTTCTCTAAATCATAGGCACTGGTTTCCATCTAAAATTTGAAAAGGAAAAAATACTAAGTTTACTAAATAGATATGTGTGTAAATATAATCAGGGAATGAACAGTATTTTGGAGCAGACAAAATTCTATTTTGGCACAGTTGTAGTTAGGGGTTTTCAAGATTTAGAGTAGTGTTAATAGGGGTTTTGCAGCAATTAGAAGAAGGATGACTGAATTTTTTTTAGTCTTTATGTAAAAAATAAAATATAAATATCATTTTGAGGGAAAAAAAACCTGTATCTAAGATGCCTATTCAAATAAAGAAATTGGGAGAAAAACTCAAATATTTCTAGTCTTTTTAGAAGTAAGTTTTGTAAGTTAGGATATATATAAAAAAGAAAATATAAAACAATATTTATTAATCTATTTTATTCAACAAGAAAACAAATACAAAATGCACTAAAAAGTAAAAAAAAAAAATTTGTTTTAGTTTTTAGTTATGCTGCTAGATGGTGATACTAGTTTAAAACTTTTCAACTGGGATTTCAAGTATGCTGAACAGCTTTTTCAATTTACTAAACTGATATTTTTTGTTTTTCTGCAATCTAATTTTTTTATGATTGAATATCATACTGTCACCGGAATTGAACCTATATGCAAAATTTGAGATCTCTAGTCAGAAAGATCGTTACAAACTGATACACAAGTTAAAGTAAAAGCAATTAAAAACTGTGTAAATATAAAAATAAACTTATTGATATAAAAACAAGTAACCACATCTCCTAATAAAAAAAAATGTTTAAAACATAGATTCTAATTCTTTACAGTAAAATTACTGCATTTAAACTACCTTCCTTAAATTGCCTAAATAAAATTAAAAATTGAAAAATGAGACAAAATTGTATAATTTATATAATTGTATAATTTCTCCAAGTAGAACTCATCGCAAGAGTGAGATCGTAAGAAAGGGTCGGTAGGTCATGTGGAAATCAAATCAACAAACAAAATTAATTTAACAGTCTGACAAGAAGAGAGTACAGTTGGAAGATCTTGGTAGGTGGTAAAGCACTGCCAACAAGTTTTATATGAGTGTTATAAAAAGATGAATAAAAACAAAATGATTTTACAATACTCATAAAATTATATAATATTCCTACCTATATGGTCATTATTGTCAAGTCTGTTGGAGAAGATTGAGAAAGAAAAAAAAAAGAGAAATATTCTTAAAAATGAAAAAATAAAGGATCTTTCCTCAAGGCTGCCTCTAAGCGTCTACAGTAACAAAAATGCTTGTAATAGCAAAAGAATAAAGATAACCCACAAAAATATATTTCAATTGAAGCTAGAAAATAAACTAATAATAACCTTTTCTTAAAATTTTAAAAGGGTTATTGTCATTGGTAGGAAAACTCTTTAAACCACCCCTGCTACAGAGATTTAAAAACAAAAAAAAACCTAGAATGAGCTACAGATTTATAATTTTGATTGCACTCCTTTTCTCAGGTTCATGCTATACAAGCTCTTGGCAAAGAAACTTGCACTCTGCATTCAATTTTGAGGATTTATTTCAGATTTGAATGCTGTTAGAAAAAATTTGTTCAAAAATTGAGGACCTAACATGAAAATTAAGAGCTTAGGCCCTCTTTTAGGAACACCTAAAATTAAGGAATTTTTAAGAAGTATTTTAACCTTGTTTTAAAGAGGAATTAAAACAGAAACATTCAATAGCCAATACAGTTGATGCAATGGAAGTTTGATTAAATCTTCTGATGAAAGTCATAGTGAAAGAACAAGGTAATTCATGCACACCAGCCAATGCAAAAATTTCTTCGGGAAAAGATGAAGAGCAAAAAAGTTGAAAAGATGTTGTGAGTTATAAATACCAAATTTTAAAAAAAGGGGGGGGAGGATTACTGGGTAAATGCAACTAAAAGCCTACAAAATTTGGTGTGAAACTAATTTAGTCTGTATCCCCAAATATGATATCACCACCTTCAACTGGAATAGTAAGTGTGTACTTTATACCCTACCGCCTGAAGCAAGATAATTTTTGTTAACTGGGAATACCTAATTGGGACATCACTGCAGTACCCACTTTTGTCTTCCCATTGACAAATCTCAAAGCATCTCACTCCCCCCCCCCCTTTCTTCATTACAACAGATCATAATTTACAATTCTGCTGCCAGAACAAAATGACCAACTGTTTGCCAGGATTGCTGCAACAAAACATGACAAAGTAATATTAAAAAAAAAAAAAAAAAATAGAATATTGATTGTTATGGAGCAATCAGGCTCAATTTATTTAAAAAATAACAGTTTTTGAGAACAATGATGCAGGTGTTCCACCTGTATATTAATGAGTCTTTCCATGTTAATCTTATTTCATAATCAAATCCTTAAAACAGTTGGTAGATTCTCATTTAACTTTCTATTACAAAAAATATTTAAACATCTATTACAAAAAGTATTTAAAAAATTTAAAAATTAGCAAAAAAAAAAATCTTGAATGAATTGTAGATAATAATTGTATATTAGATGAAATACCGACACTAGATATATCAATTTACATAGATAAAATAGTAATAAAGTTAATATACAAATATATGTAAGAAAAAAATAATGAAAGTAAGATTTGAAAAAATCCCATTTCTAAAATATGTCTTGAATGAACAAACATCCTTATGCTCAACTCAAATACATGTATACATGCACATCATATTAACAAATAAAAATTATTTAAGAAATAAGTTATGACAATAAAAATTTACCGATATCACTCCTTGCACCATCTGGCACATATTAATATAATCTAAATAAACTTGACCACCACTTGACCAATATAAGATTTTACAACTTCTTTCAGGTAATGCTAACTCAGAAAGATACTTCATAAGGTAATCATAATCCTCTGAAAATAAAACATTATATTAGGATAAAAATGCAATTACTGCTACAAAACATTTTGAAATAAAACATTTGCTATGCAACTAATCCAGATACAAGCATTGTAATCTAAATAGAACGTTTGTATCTGTATTTAAAAAATAAAGAAGCTATAATTTATTTATATATATATATATATATGTGTGTGTGTGTGTGTGTGGAAAGATAATATACCGGTATTTATATATTCAATATTGTACTAAATTAGAATTTTGCATATTAAAATAGGTCTTTTAGCAAAATGATGTGAACTAGTTTAGTTAACAAACATAAGTACAAATATTTTCTAGAAATCAGGGAAAGGCTCAAAATAATTTAAATAATTTAAAGTCAAATTTTGAAATTGTTTCCAATTTTAGAAAATTATAGAGAAAAAAAAGAACATGAAGGAATTATAAGAAAAAAATTAGAAAAACTGCTAAATTAGAAGAACAAACAAAATTCCTAGAAAAAAAATCATTGTAAAGCTAATATTTAAACCTTTTAAATTATTAAAAGTATAGGTTTAATTTACACAAATTTTAAGCATCTTTAGATTTTTTATAATCGATTTATAATGTACTTACTATAATTTTTAATACTAAGCAAATATGTTTGGCAAATTATTTAAAGTAAAACATTTTTTTTTTAAAGTTTTCGTAGCATTCTATTATTAGAATATAGTTTTAAAGTTAATAATACTTTCAATTTGATAACTTTGCTTATAGTCAGAATTTTAATCTTTATTATATTGATATTTACTTACCATTTATTACAGCATCAGATGCTAGATATTTTATTACAATACTATGGCTTTTATCCCATGATTCAGCTTTGAGAGAAAACCATGCTTCTTCAGCATGTTTGCCCAAACTATGAGCTTTAATTGCCTAAAAATAAATTTAAAAAATATTTGTGTCTGAATATATATATTAATGAAAGAAAAGTACACTTATTGCATTTAAAATAGTTTAACAAATAGCCAACATTTGTCAAGTTCAAAAAATAAAAATGAATGAACTTTCACAAGAAGTATGTATTATATTTATATTAATAATAAATATCATAATTAAAATTAAAGCCTGACCCCAAAGTTTTTATATACACTATTTAACGGAGTGTTATGTTTTAGAAATACCTGTTATATTCAAGCAGATTTACAAATGTATACATACATAAAATAATAAAATTATATGTTAAAATGACATTTTAAAACAGTTTTAGTGACTCAAATTGAGGTTTATCAAAGTGAAAGCATACCATTTTTACTGTAAAATTAAAATTTATGCTTGAGGTCTTCAGTATTAACTTTTATGAAGTTTATATGATAAAGTGTGTAATATTAGCACTGCAATACAAAAAAGGTGGGGAGAATTCTCAAAAATCGAACTAATTTTAATAATTAATATATAAATTTATCCCCTATATAATAATAGCCTAAGTTATCTGCCTGTTTGTGCTTGAATTTATGAAGCAGTTGGACCTGGAATGGATAGAGACATCCATATTAGATTCTTGATGAATTAGGGTTAGCAAAATTCAAAGAGAGTACAGTTTATCTTCTTCTAAACTATCCATCCGATTCTAAAATAAATTGATATAAATAAGCTTTATATCACAACGAAAAATACTGTCATCTTTAAAATGTTCAAAATTCCCCCCTTCCCCCCTTTTTAGAACATTTAATGCCATTATTTAGCCTTATTTACCCTGGTTAAGAGCAGGCGATTAAATTTATCAGATAGTAAATAGGTAAAATAGCATTTTTTTCTAGCATTATAGCATCATTCCTTCAACCATCTCATTTAATCATTTATTTTAAATTATTTGAACATCGTCTGCATTATTTTCATACTTTTATCACTCAACTTAGATATAACGTAAATAATTTTCTCTTATATTTGACTTAAATAATAGATTAGGTACATATGTGATAATTTTAAATTTAATCATCGATTTTTTTTTTTTTTTTTTTTTTTTTTGTGCAATGAAAATATCTCCAGTATTTAGCAACAAATTCTATCTACCTCCAGGGTGTAGTGGAAATGATAGTTTCATTCCTTTAATTTCATTAACTATTGGGGCAAAAAATTGAGAACTTAACGACAATTTCAACACAGCTGAGAAAACCTTGAATTATCTTTCTAAATGAATTCAGCATGATTCTAAACTGCATTCATAGTATTGGCAGACTTTAGAGGAGTATGAAAATAAACAAATTATTGATCGTGTACCAGATAATTCTCAGCAAAAAAAAACATTTTTTTTAAAAAGCCTCATAGAGTACTTTACAATTCTGGAAAACTTAAAATTTTATTGACCCCGTCATATGATGGGCTATATGCTAGTCATATAGTAGATCTACTTAAAAAACTATAAATAAGAATTTTATTTTAAATTCTTATTTAATATAATAATATAATAAATAAAATAATAAAATTTAATAAAAAGTTTAATAAATGATGAGTAATAATCAATCAGCAAACCTTTGCTTCAAATATCCATTTCTCAGGGATTAATAAGCGCTCCTTCAGAAATTTTTCTTTTTCTTCTGTATCATCGTCTTGGTCTAATGACACATGCCTCAATAATATGTCTTTAACATTCTGTACTCGCCTTTTAAAAATTTAAAAACGAAAATTAATGGATGTATTATGTAACAGTAAAAAAGAATCTATGAAAAAATTATAAAAACCAATTATAAATAGTGAAAACTTTGTAATAATTTAGAATTGAAATTTTTACATTCTTGGTAATTATATAAAAAGGGATTTATTGAAAATAATTGAATGGCATACTGCTAATGCCACCTTTTGGCCTTATAGCTTAAGCAAAGTATATATTGTTATTTTAGTTCTGTCAAATCCCAAAGTTTTGACAAAAATAGGAAGACACAGTAAAAAAAGGGAAAAAGGTTCCTCAAAAAAATAGAAATATTAAGCTTTTGTCTTGAAAAAATAAATTTAGGAGGGTTTAAATTCCTAAATAAAAAAATTTAAGACTTGTATGTAAGACCCTCATATTCATATACCTATACTTTAATAGAAATTCACTCCCATTCCTTCAATCTTTCAATCGACAATAACTTGGTTTCATTATATTAACTATATATTAGTTAATATAAAATTCCGATCTTAATGATATTACACGCAGGAAGAATTGATGCCAATTAAAAATACAAAATTTTCAGTTGAATTCAGCAAAATATCAGCATTCTAGATTACAAAGGTGTTATTCCTTAATAGAAATATACAAAATGGAAAATATTAATTTAATTGAATATCTTCATTAATTTGCAAGTGAAGATTTAATTTGTTGTATATTTTTTTTTATTTAAATGATAGTATTTCTTCATCTGCAAAAAAATTTCTATGTGCAGGTGAGCCATCTATTATTTTTTAGGAAAGATACTTGTAAATTTTTACTATAAAAATAATTTTCAACAGAAGATAATAAGCAGTGACATATAAATACACATCACAAGACTATTTTAAAGTTTTTTAACATATAACCCATGGATTATAATCAAGAAATTAGGGTACATGTATACAGATAACAAATTAGTTGTACGTATAGATAACAAAGCTTTAAAAATTTTTCCCAACTCCTCTTCCCCAGTCTCTTCATAAAAAAAAAAAAAACCTTCAAGCTTCTTGGGTTTTAGGGTGCTTTATTAATATTAAGTTATTTATAATATACAATAAAACAAATAATTCAATTTCTTTAAACAGTTTGTTTCTAAAGCACTGAATGAAAGTGATATTTAATTACAAAGTTTATTTCTCTACATATAATAATAAAAAAGTATCAGTATCCTTAAAAAATCCTTTACCATTCAGTATCAGGATGGTGAAGTAACACAAACACTGCCCAGTGCCACATATTTGCTGCCTCTAACTGAGATGCAAAACTCATATGCAGTGTACAAGATAAATCAACTGGAATATTAAATCCAACAGAACACAGAGCAAGATGTAACAACCAACTAAGAAAAGAAAAAATAATAGATATACAAAAAAATATAAATTTATTACTTTATCAAACTATTCTTCTAATAACATTAGTTACAGAGCAAAATAATGCAATATGTATTCTTGATGTACTATGCACCAATAATTTTATTTAAGTGGTGAAAAATGTGAATAAAATGTTTAGCAATATAACTACTGTCCTGAAATTATATTGTTATTTATGAAAATAATCAAATTCTACATAGTAAACTATGCTTATTGACTTATAACAATAAAAAGAAAAAAAAATTTAAACCAAAATACACAAACACACAAGTCTAACTAATTATGTTAAATAAAGTTTGCTTTTACACTTTAATGTAGTTAGTTGGCATAACGCAAGGAGCTTAAAAAGTTGGTATTTATAAATCCTCTAAAATAATCATTAGAATCTGTTTCAATAGATTGGTATTGGATAAGTAGAGCTGGATGGTATCTGAATTCTAATATTATGGTTTATCGTTCTCAAAATATTGATATTTTTAATAAACTGATATGTTCTAAATCATATATTACTTTGTTACAGTGTCATAAATATAACTATGTTTAATATAAAATAATACAAATGTATACAGGTGTATACATACCTATACATACACACACGTGTATATTTATATATATGAGAAAACAATTCATTTTCTTAATTTAACATATAAAAAGATGCATAAATTAAAGTTTTTATAAATTACTTTCAAAAATGCAAATTTTACCTTGCATAGCTAATCTAAAATGCATATTGTTTTAAACTTTCAGAAAGTTAAACAAATTAATCAAATGAATAAGAAAAGGTTGCAATCAATTTAAATTCAGAGTTTTGGATTTTATAAGTGCATGCAATGAAACTCTGCACATTCTAGAGCATATAAGTATTTCTAATAAACACAAAATGCAAGTAAATCACTATGGGGAAATATAAATAAATGAAAAATAACTGCTGCTATAAGTAAAATTTAGGTTTAAAATAAACAATTTATAAAATTATAACAGATGTAAGTTATTATTAATAAATGAAAAAATAACAAACAAGAAATATCAATAAATTGTGTTTCTTGAAAAATGTATATGTCTGCTTTCTCTCACTGGTAATCAGAACAGTATACTTTTCACTTATATTCCAGAACATGCACAAAGCATTTAAAAAAAAATAAATGTTGCACAAATAAAGATATAAGCACAACTTTTTTAAAAAATAACCAACTTTCACACATGTCCAAAATCCTGTGGTATGCAAACTATGCATGAAAGTATGCATGTTGTTTTCTCTCAGGCAACATGCATCTCAGGAAAATTTCCATAAGGAGGATGAAATACTGTTGCTGTGGTATTAAAAAAATATCAATATATTATGGTATATCACCCAGCCCTAGGTCTAAGTATATCATCCTTATGTTTTGGTTATGGTTTGCTACTGTGCAACACAGTCAATTGTTTTATAACATAACGACTACTTAGAACAAGTCTTGATGCTTGCAGCCAATTTTGGAAGTCAAACATTTATGGCTTCAGCAAAATTCAAATTTGCAAACTACAGTAACAAATGACTTTCCCCTAACTGACTTACGTGATGGTTACACCCTATTGTTTTAATCTGTTAACCCATATCAGACCACTAATAAAAGGTATCATCAAAAAACTTTAAGTCTTTAATTACGTTGTTGATTTGGAGTACTAACCCATATAATAGCTTTTGAAAATATTTTCAATATTTATTAAGTTACAAGCTATCCTATTTATAGGCCAACAATCCAAAACACACAAAAAAAAAATTGTAATTATTTTATTAACTTACTCTTTCAAGAATGTAATATATGTATGAATCTTGGGAAAAGTCTATATAAAGTCCAACATTGCATTTTTTGCATGTAGTCATCAGTTTGAGTTTATAAGATTGTAATTAGCATATTTTTTGATAACCTTGTGCATTTCAAATCAATTTAATTCATTGTGGAAGGCGATTTTTATTATTTTGTAGCTAACAAGGTATCTAATTTTCATACCTTGTAACTGCTTTACATAAGTAACTAATAGTTATGGATCTCTGAAAAGTTTTTCTTCTGCTTTCGACAAAACAACATGTATCTAAATTTAACAGTCTTACACCTCATGAAAATTTTATAATTGTGTTTATAAACACAAAGTAATGCATTATGCTTTTATGAAAATGCGCTAGTTCAAGAGGTATTAAAATTTTTCTAACAATCTTGTTTATTGTTTGAAGAATTATTTAACAAATGGTGCCATTTGATATCAATATCTAGTCCTTGAGATAGTGTATTACAAAAGTTAAACCAGCTTCTGGGCATTTTCCCAAATTTCTCAGCTGGCAAAATATGATAACCATTATGATATAGAACACTTTTAGAGTTTTATTCACTTTCAGTGATAGTAGTGTGATAAATTTTTGAAAAACATACTGGTTTGTCTCTCTAACAGTGATATCTTGTTCATCAGCCATCATATACAAATAAAACAGTTTTGAAGAATTAAAAAATTTAAAGCAAAATTACACAAAATTACACTTAAACCTAATTAATAAAATGGTACCTTTTGATCACCTTTTGTTCCGTCAAATGAATATGTATCTATAATTAAAAACATTTCAGTATTGTATCATGTCACTTAGAAGAAAAGGGTGGGAATTGGATTATTGGCCTATTTTTAGGACACCTAGATAAAACATAAAACATGCCTGTAAAAGATTGTTTTATTGAATATTTTTATTTAAAAGAATAGCACAAATCTTTTATTGTAAAAAGGAATGCATTATTTCTTTTAGAAATAAAAGTTTAATATTAAATAACATAAATTTGTTTTCTGGGGTCACTTTAAAAATTAAATTTATCTGTCAATTTGTGTTTATTAAACATATATCTAATTTAAAAGTGTCATAAAAAGGCTTATCTAAAATGTGTTTGTTAATTTTAATTTAGATGTTATATATATTGCAGTCCTGCTTTTAGGACAGAAGTCTAATACAGATTAAATTGAATTCAACTATAAGAAATGCATATAATAAATGAAAGCATACATATATTAAAAATATATACATGATAAAAATATTCTGTTCATAAGCTTCTTGATACAATTAGGTTTTAACTGAGCCAACCCAAAAATTTACAATTGTTTATTTCTTTAAATCATTTTTACACATTTCAAAATGACCAAGACAATCTTAAAATATTGATTCTGGTTTAAATGATAAGACAAAAATATTATCAACACTAACATAACAACTGATGATAATCAGCATAAGCAAAGAATACACATAATAGTGAATAAAAGTTGAAAATAAACTTTTTCTATTACCTTAATCTATAGTCTAAATGGTCAGTGGTGTATGTCCGTGGCATAAGCAGTTGATCTAAGCGATGAGCTCTGTCACAATATAACTTTAACAAATGATAGCAAGTATCATAGACTGCTTCTGAATCAGGGACATCAGAATCCTCTGACATTTCTTTATCCATTTCCAGAGGATCAATATAAGGTGGATATGGTGGTACAGCATACTTTTTGTGTGCATCCTAGAATGTAAATTTGTGTATATAAATAACAATAGAAAAGTTTTATTTGCATTATGTAAAGATACAGTTGAAAAAAAAACTATGATAGACATTAGCTTGTTTACCATTAGACTCTGGAGGGCAGCCAATACAATTTTAAAATTTAAAAAAAATAATCACAAATATTATAAAAAGCACTCCCAATTGTTTCATCTCAGTCAAGTTCTAAGTCTGATATAATACTTGAGAATATTAGTAATGCCATACAATGAGAAATTCTACACACTGAGTTAAAGCGTCTTCCAAACCTTTTATGTGCAGATGAAGCTATAAATAATCAATTGCTAATATGGAAATTCACAACACCAAATAATATTGGCAAGTCTCATGGGTTGGTAAACCTCCCAATAAGAACTCTACATTTTACTACAAGTGACTCTTAAAAACACATTTAAAATATATTAAAATTAAAATTACAAACACTGTTAGTTTAATATATTTATTAATAATGCTACATTGGGGGAAAAAACCTTTTTGTTATAAAAAACTTCTATTTTTGTATTTGCACTCATGAAGTATATATTAAATTTAATTTATTAATACACTCTTGTTGACAAGCATTTTTCCAAAATGATATAATCAGTTCACACATTTTTTTTTTTTTTTTTTTTTTTTTTTTAGACGATGGTAATTTTAAGCTATTTTTCATTCTATTCCAAGTTAAAGTTTTTGATGATTCTTAAATAAAATTAATTTCTGAATAAATGCAGGAGCATATTAGGAGAGCAGCCTTTTGTTGTTTCAGTCACTTCCAGACAACAGAAATTTATTAAAGGTGTAGCTTTCTTCAATGAAATTTTGTTTTAACATTACAAAACCTTAATTTTCAGAATTGGGAGACAGTCTCTTTTTGACCTTATTCCTCTTCTGACTCCCCTTTAAATTAAGAAAAAGCCTATGTGTGTCCTTGCTGATGGCATATACATATATATATATATATATATATATATATATATACACACACACACATTATAAATCAACCATCATCATCATCATTTCTTTTCATGCCCAGAGGCATATAAGGCCTTCAATTTAGCTCTCCTCTTGCTGCCTGCTCATCTGCACCGTCAAGAATTTACAGAATTAACACATTCACTGCCAAACCCACTGTCATAAATGAATTTTCCAGTATGCTGATTGCGTGCTGGCACATAATCAGCAGAGAATGTGTTAAATATAAACAAAAAGCAATGTTTTGACTACCATTAATATAGAGAAAATCACTGTAAGGAAAGCATGTTGGACATATATATATATATATAAACTAAAATTACAAACTGAACTGCTTCTTAGTGGTAAAGTAGTACTGTTTTGATTTTTTTTTTTAAACTAAATCCATATATAAGTAAAAAACCTTTCCCAATTTGAATATAAAAATGTCAGAAAAATTCATAGTTAAAAATATCAAGATGCAAAATTTGTATACCTGAAATGATTTATCATACTCTTCAACAGCAACTTGAATACTTGCATTTGGTTCACAGTGGTACCTAGCAGAAAAATATTCATTTGAAGTAAAATAGCAAATTATTTTATACATATTCTCCCATATATGCATATGTGTATGTTTAGCTTTTGTATATGTAACTAAAACTAAGAATGTACATACCATAAATGAAGAGCCAAAGCTTGTTTCCAATCAACATTTTTGCAGCAATTCACAGTTTCATAGACATTTTCCCACAGTAATAAGCCAGCCAATAATGCATACAACAATATCTTTTCATATTTAATATATTTATAGGTCTGAAAAATAAAGTATAATTATTTTAATAAGCATTATTTAAAACACACTTTAAAAATACTTATACAGCTATAGTACTTTTCTAGATCATAGACTACTTGCTTATCACATATATGTATATGTATATATATATATATATATATATATATATATATATATATATATATATATATATATATAACATATTCATATAGTTATACAGTTTGAAAGTCAATCAACATTAAAAAGCTAAATTATTTGGAAAATCAATTTTCTCTTATTTCACAGTGAATTACAATAGACAGAAGAATGTGAAGATAAAGACCTAGATCTTTTAGCATTTTGGACTATGTCAAATAAAATATTTTTCACAAATTAACATATTAGCTACTAAGTAACAGTAGTTCATCTTAATTTGTTATGAACTTAAAACTCATAGAGCAACCCAATCATATTATAAGTATATTTTCCTCTTATTCATTAGATAGATACAAGACACAAATACAATTAAAATAGAATTTTACAATGTGAATTATTAATAATAAACAACTCCAACAAATTCTGCCGGCTTTAAATGTAACTAAAAATGTAATTTTAAAAAAAACTTATTTTACATAACTTTAACATTTGACTATAAATTTAAAAAATATATCAATTATACACAAAAATTAAACATCTAAAATAATTCCATAAGAGTTAGTTATTCAGAAAAACACAAAATATTAGCTCTAATATTATAGTTCATTTAACAAACAGCGAAAATACATACTCCATTTTGTTCCCAACTTAAAAGCTGATTGCACAGCCATTTACGCAAAATAGCAGTTCCTTCAGCTTGTGAAAGCAATACCGACAGTTCAAAATCTTGATGTTGCTTTGCCAATTTAACTGCATCAGATTTGCGATGACAACTTAAATAGAGGAATATTTTACTCAAGTAGCTATCCTGAAAAAATTGTTATCTATATTAAGTATAATGCAAGACACAATATAAAAAGAGTGAGAAATAAAATAAATCCAAATTTGAAGTAACAGTTACTTAAAAATACTCATAACACTATACATGTATACACTTGTTTTTAGAGCTTGTGCTAATTTTTTGCTTAAAGTCTTAAAAGGGATCTAATAAAAGCATTCATACAATCACTCTAAAATGTTTTGACATTTAACAATCAATACAATATATTACAATAATCTAACATTGAGTTATGGGCACATTAAAGAAAACTTTTTTTATAAAATAAATCTGAAAATAACTTTGAAATTACTTTTAAACTTATTTGAATTATACTTTTAATTATATTTTTAAATATAATTCATAAATAAAATTAGCAATGTAAATCCATCACATTACATTAATAATCTTACTTTAAAATTTCTTTTAAAAGTCAACAAAATTTGAGAATTATTGTAACTACAATGAAGTTAGACACATTACAAAATTTCACTACAAAGGCACAATAAATGACTATTTTCAAATAAAGTTGATGTAAAAATTTTTCCTATAAATTTGTTTTGTTGAATACGATATATTGCTTTTGAACTTTATGTATGCAGTAATTTAAAAAATAATATTTAGAAATAGGAAATTCTTGAGAACCATCATGAGAACCCAATCTGACAATTCCATTTAATTTACTTATCACTAAAATGTCTTATCTTTCTCTAATATCAAAATCTGAATTTAAAAGAATTCATATATTATACAGTTATGTTATTTTTATATTTTAAGTATAATTAGCTAATTTTTAATGAAATAAAATAAATATGTGAATTTCACAGGGATACCTGACTAAGATTAGAAATTGCTTTAGTCACAGTGCTCTCTGAAGATTTTATAAGCCAGGAAGATAAAGCTTTTCTTCTTGCTATTTGTACTGCATAATTTGATGGACCTACATAAATTTAAAAAATAATTCAATTTTAAAATCTACAAAGCACAGTAGTTTACACAACTGAGCACACAGAGACTAATTATTTCAGACACTTAAGTAATTTATATAAGACTGCATTTCAAGTATTTTCACCAATATATATAAAAGTATGCTCATAATGTTCCAAACACAGACAAGTACATTTTGGAAGCATATTACTTCTATCTATTATTAAAATAACTTATTAACTGTAACGATAGCCATGTTTGGTAATATATACATAACATATGAATACACACAATTTTGATAATGTAGAAATTGGCAAAGTACATTAAATAAAGCTTTATTTCATTTTATTTTTTTAATTTAAGAATATCATGTTTTACAATGGTGATCAAAAAATAATTTTTACAAGATGTTTTTATCCTAAATAATGACCCTGAAATATACCAGCTTGTCATTAAAATACAGGGTTCCCACTTCCTCCAGAACAAAAATTAAGGACTTTTTAAGGACTTTCTAAGGACCAAAGTAACTTTTTATAAGGAGCTACTTAAAATACACGACATAACGACATAAACCCTATTTCCTAAGGACCATATTTTAATAATTTTGAACCACACAAGACATGTTCAATAAATGCCCTACAATATTTCAGATCTAAGTTTTTAAAAATACCTAAAAATTATTATAAGATAAAACTATTTGACAAAAAATTTTGAAAAATGTACATCTAGTGTTTTAAGTGATCAAATTAAAAATTAATTGTGAATAAAATATAATATTATAGACAGTACTTTCTGAGGGTTTAAAAGTGACTGATATATATATATATATATATATATGTGTGTGTGTGTGTGTGTGTGTGTGTAGTAGCTGATTATACCCAACATTGCCTGGGAAAGAAGAAAGTTTTAGACTTTTATATTACATTCAATGCAAAGAAAATTAAACTTCCGTAAGTAACTGAAATATCTACAACCTGCCCCCAACCTTCAGGCTTCATTTAATTAAAATCTGCATGACTGTTAGCTATTAGGAAAGGGCAGCTTACTTTATAAACCTTTTCAATATGCGAAAGATTATTTATTTGTCAAAAAAGTTTTCTAGCTTATGACCATAAAAAGTACTAATAAACTGAAAGTATTTTCATGATATTTTAAGGATATCAAGGAAAGGAATTTTGAATTACTACAGAAATACACTAAAAACGTATGTATTTGAGGATTTTCTTTATTATTAATACTACACTTTTGGCTATAAAATGTAAAAGAATGTTATGAACATTAACAAATGTTTTATATATTCTTTGACCAGTACTTATCACTTGTACTGGTGTTCTCAATTAGAACTGGTTTGGGGCAAGTTTAACTCTGAACTTACAAAACCAGAAAGTTTGGAGAGTAAGGCAAAAATTGATAGGAAATTACGTGATGATGGATAAATTGTTCAAGTTCCAATTTAAAAATTAAGGAGTTTTTAAGGACCTTTGACAAAAATTCAGTAGTTTTAAGGGCTCTTAAAAATGATAGATAAAATTAAAGAGTTCTTAAGGACTTTTAAGGACCGTAGGAACCCTGAAATACATTCAATACAACCTATTCTACATAACAATTTTTATTAAATAAATTTTGCTAAATTTCAAAAAATAAATTAGCAGAACTTACTTTCATCATCATCTATGCCTTGAACTTTACCCCATAATGATACCAACAAGTTCCAAACATAAACACACTGTTTACTAATACTTACATCAGCATCTAAATCTGAAAGTATTCATAAAATTATATTAAAAAAATTGGACCATCTGTTTCATAAATAAAAATTAAGAATATGTAACTACTTAACAAATTTACTGTTAAAATAAAATGAATTTCCAAAACCAATTTTCAGAAAACTAGCATATGTATTTAACTCGCTATATATAATACACAATTTTATTCTAAAACAGGCAAGATTTGGGCAAATGGCAGTTCAAATTTGAAAAAATGCATGAAAAGAAATCTGATGTGGACACCACATAACTACCTAGTATAAATTATATACTTTTTAAACTTTGTATGATGCATCATCAGAATTATCATTTGTGCATTCTCTTCTAGATTCAAAGTTAGTTCCATTTCTCAAAGGAATAGTGTTGTCTATATAGAGCTCAAGTACTGTCATCTGGCAGAGACTCACAGTATTAATATATGTTATACTGAGATTTTTTGATAGATAATTATAAATCAAAATTTTTCACTAGTCCAAATACTTCTTTTAACCTGAACCACAAAGTAATAAATAGTAAAAAATTAAAAATTATTCTTTGCAAATAAACTTTTTCTTCTAAATATGGAGTCAAAGAGCATTGTTACAACTGCATATGATTACATCAATATATTTGAGTTGCATTATCGTATATTAGTAGCATTATTGGCCATTATTGGCAACTCAAATATATTGAGATTTTTTTTATATAGAAAGATTTTTTTATATAACAATCAAAAATGGAGCCACACAACTAGATGTTATAATAGATGCATTAATATACATTATTTTGAAATTTTTCATTAAAAAGAGTGTACATAATAATCAAAAAACCCAATTAAATGTTATAATAATCTCAAAAACAAAATTTCAACCTACTATGGCTAACTATTTTTAAGTAAGGTGAGATACAGATGTTACAATGAAACTAATCAAAATTTGCTTAAGGATAGTCAAAATGGATAATTAAAAATTTCAAAATTAAAATTTCTTTATAAGTAATCATATTTATGTAGGATCTAATCACAGATATAACACTGATTTGTGTTTAAATCTTGGGAGTTTAAAGCTAAAAATGTAATTAAATTCTATCATTGATAACACTCAACAAACTGCCTACCCTGTAGCTGTAAGGCATCTGTGATATCATGTTGGAGATTCCCCTCAATTTTAACACAAGAACGCTCACCCCCTTTTTACCCCTAGTCTGCCTACCAGAGTCTTCTCAACAAAATAGTAATGTACAGGATACACAGAATTGAGTAGATATTGGACAACATAAAACTCTTAAAGTTATATATAACATTAGTACTTTTGATACCAATAAGAAAAAATGTATGAATATATAGTTTTAAGAATCTCAAATGGAAAAATTTTTAGTATAAACAAATACTTATTAAATGTTTGCAAATAAATTTTCCACCATGTTATGTTTGCAAATATTGTTAGTCTTTTTTAATATTTTCTGCAAACTATTTTTTGCTTAATATGCAACCCTGGGAAATCATGTTTCACTTAAATAGTTTTCCATTTTCTATACTTTTGGGGTCTAGTTCTTTGTGTTTGCATTTTTTGTTCTGTATTTAGAAGATATGTAACTTTTACACCATTTATTCACTAATAATTAATAAATGCTTGTCTGCTTATCTTTCTTTTTCACATCACTTTTTTTATAAATGATAAAAACATTTATTACATCTAATACATTGTAAAATGTATGATCAGTCCATTTTCTTGAAGGTACTTTTACTAAGTATTTTTGGGTCATCTGACTATTTTGTCTACAGATTTTCTTTCATTATAATACCTGTTATATTAATTTGCATTAAATTAATTGCTTCATTTATGTTGTGGAATCAGTCCTCTTTTCATTATTTCAACATAAATAGTTAGAATAATTATCATTAGTATGAATCAGTTTTTATATTCATTTTCTGAAATCTCTTGTAAAAATAGTAGTTATTTTAATTGATGTTCGACATTTGTTTTGAAACAATTTTAAATTAATTATATTAATATAAATAACACAACTGCTTAAATAGAGCAAAAATATAGAGTAATAAAATATAAAGTGATGTGAAGGCCAAATATCTCAAAGAAGATATTTTTCAAGTAGAGGTAATTAACTCGGCAAGTGCATAGAACCAACAAATTTGTCTTAATAAAGGAGGCATACAGAGAATAACAGAATATATTAGTCTGATAGCAGGAACAAGTGTCATGAATCCCACAGTCATAAACTGAAAAATAAATTAAAATTGCAATAAACAGCAAAGTAGATTTAACTCCACTGGGCATTCTAGGGGTATTTGCTCATAATTACTCTACAAGATTCCTTTAAATTTTTAAAATAAAAAATATTAAAAATTTTTAAAAGTCACCTAAAGAAATGAACTTAAGTTAAATTTTGTGGATGCTACTGAAGTTTCAGAAGCTCTTGGAATCAAAATTTCAATGAATGTTTTATTGTTAATATTCCTAAGATTTTTGCTCCTGATTCCATTCTTGTTGAAAAATGCCTGCAGATCTCCCAGTAAGAGGACATCCAGACCCATAGATTTATCCTGCACACACTCTGAGTATGCATGCAGGGAGATATTTTGGGTACTTGCCAGTGCTGGAAACCAGGATTTTAGCCCTACAAGCTAATCAATATGCCATTTTTTAGTCCAATAGACATGCATTAAAAGTATTAATAAAATTATTTATAAGTTAAAATTTCTAATTACACACAACATAAGTAAAAAGTAAAGGGAATAAAGAAGAAATGTCAATATCAATAAGAATAAAACAAGATGCAATAGTCATATTATATGCATGTATTAACAAAGTATGATGAATTATTTATAATCAATACAATATACTACTTAATATTTTTTGTAAGAATTGCATAACAATCCTTAACAACATTACAAGTAAAGAAAACATTTTACCAGAGTTTTTCAAATGATTTTCAAAAAGTTTAGCATGAGAATGAATAAGTTCAACACCAGGTTTAGGAACAAATAATGGAGATTCTCTTTCTATGGTTGAAACAGAATTTTCTAATTGCAACTGAAGAATTTCAACAAGATTTTTCTAAAAATTTAAAAAAAAAAAATATTTTATACATTTTTATCAATTAAAGTAATAAATACCCTATAAAACAAAAACTTTTCATGCTCTTTAAAAGTTTGATATAAGTAATAATTAAATCTACATGTACCATCAGTGAACAAATTTAGTAATTCATTCAAAAAATTTGGTAATTATTAACAAATGTTAAATGTCAAAAACATATATTTTTAAAAAATCACTAACAATGAAAGTAATTCAAGTAAAATTAGCAAACAATTACTAAGTGTACATCTCAAAGTTAATCTTATAAATTTTAGAATTAAAGTTAAAGATCATAATTTTCCTATAAACTATTTCTATAAATAACAATTTACTTTCCTCAACATACTAATATAAAGTACAGAAAATTTACAATTATTTTTTACATTTTCAGTTATAGTTGATTCAATTATTGGCTTTCTATTCATTTTGTTTCATAATTTACACTCCTAGAATTAATTTTATACATCATGCTGACAGATTATTGTTACAGAAGCACAAGACAAAAGATAAATAAATCTCACTTAATATATAATATTTTAATGTGGATATATCTAAAGATGATTGTACATAAACAATACAACCTACAGACGAGATTTAATACTGAGGTTCTTTGTGACACCATGCAAAAGTTTAAAAAGCCTTTTTTAAATTTAAAATTAGCTTTTAATTTATTTATTGTTAAACTATGATTTTTTGCTTATAGGAATAAGGTCTTATCAGTAAAGTTATTTTGGTAAAACTGATGAATGAGCACATCATATAATTTATCATCAATATTGTCACTTTATATACTATTTCTTGAGTTGATAACAATTGTTTAACATTTATTAAATTTAGCCCTTTTTTAACTGCCCATGGGTTCTGTTTAGTACGATAGATTGAGATGATTGAAAGGTTATGCTTTCTAGCATAATTTAAAGTTTATGCTTTATAGCAATAGGCTTACTTTAGAAAACCATGTTTTCAATAACCTTCACATAATACCCAACTAGAAAGATTTGATAATCTTTTTACCCCTTAACTTCTATTTTGTATGAAGGTTCTTTGGAGAAAAGTGCTTTTTCTTTTTTTTATTTTTCATTCTAGGTTTTGAATAATTTTCTGTAACTTTTATCACTGATTTTATTAACTGTGAATAACAGATGACTAATTTTCACCTGTTCACACATGCTTCTTTACATTACTTTTAAAAACATGCATTTTGCAATTTATATAAAAATTGTATTTTTTAAGTAGTATTTCAACTTTTATTTTTAATACTTACTATGATTTCTAATTTATGGTTTCTTTAGCTTCTGCATAAGTTTTACAACCTGATCTTATGCTCTTTTTTAAATTTTATACAATTTTAATTTTGTGCATTTTTTGTAACTTAGCAGATAGTGTTCACATGATTTTAGTCTAATTTAGTTACTGTGTACATGATTGATTCTAAACAAGATTCATAACAAATTAAATAGAATTATGAAATTTTGATTCTGTTTTATGTGAAGCTGCACCTTATGAATAATCATTCAAAAGTTTACTTTTTCTAATTACTTATTGGCTCCTACTTCCATGTTAAGATGATTTAAATTAGATACATACTGGCTACAATTTATGTTTTCCATGCTTTCATTAAAATATTATGTTTCCATGCTTTCATTAAAATATAATTAGTAAACAATTATGTTTACATACATCTACACTAAATGTGTTGTGTATAAAATGTTTTCATTGAAATTTAATTGGAAATTTAATTGGTATTACATTTAAATACATTTAAACTAAAGATAGAAATTAAGATAGATAAGATGTACTTTTTATGACTAATTCATGTATTGCCATTGAAAACACATTAGTATACAAAATTTTAGTTTAATTAAAGTTTTGACATTTGTGTTCATATTTGGTATTTTAACAACTTTATGTTTTATAAACAAATATTTTTAAAACATTAAGACATTCATTTTCATTAAATTGGTAGATTGTGCTCACATAATTTTAATTTATTTAGTTTTGACTTGTGCAGTTTTTGTACTTTCATCAAAATCTGATAGGTATAATTTCTCTTTAGAACAATGTAGCATTGTAGAATACTGAATTCTGCATTATTTTATAATACCTAAATCACACAAAAGGAAATAAAAAAATTACCTCCTAAAGAAGAACCTATAATACAAACAGAAGTTACAGAAAGAAAATAACTAATCTACTAGTACAATGTTTAGGTTTCAAATGACATGTTTTCCTAAAGTAGGCAGGCCTACCGCTAGAAAAGCGAATTTTAAATTGCACTATAAAATGTAACTTTCACTCTCCTAAAGTATGACACAAACCAGAAAAGATGGATGGTAAAAAGAATACTAAAAAATTATCAAGTTATCAACTTAAGAAATAGTGTGAAAATGGTTTGGTTTGGTTTGGAGCGCTACGATCTACTGTTTTGCACACGAGGGCTAATGAGACCGGGACCTACAGTTTAAAGCCGATTCCGAACGGCTACAAACATCCATGCCAACAGCGGGATTCGAACCCACGAACTCCGGTAAGAGCAGCGCTCTACCGTTCGGCTAGTGTGAAAATGATAATGACAATAACAAAAAATATAACATATGCTTAATTTTAACCTGTAAGATAATCCCAGTTAACATTTAGTCATTCACAAATTTAAATATTTTTTCACTCACACTTCTGTGTTCATGTTTGAAATATATTAGTTATATGTTAGCCATCATTTACATGCTTTCATTGAAAATTAATTGGTATAATTTCTGTTTGAAACAATTTAGCATGGTGGAATATTGAAATTGATTCCTGCTTTATTTTACAATACCTCAAAAACTCAGTAGGAAGCATAGTTCTGAAAGAAGAAACATCAGATATAAAAGTACATGTAATGGATAGGCAAAACAAAGAGCACTGGTTAGTAAAACGCAAAGCCATTTATAATAAAACTTTTCTATAAACAAAAAATCTTGGTCACAGATATTTGTTATACCATACTTAAGTACAACATTTTCATTAAAATAAAACTATACATTTTCTTTAATTATTTACATTCTTAACACTTTTCAGACATTGCAACATTATAGCAACTTCAGCCTGTTTTTACAAGCTTTTCATTTAGATTAAAACAATTTAACAGCTTAAATTCATAGCCATTAACTAATGACAAACTTTAATTTCAAGCTTAAGTAGTTGAATTTTTCTTTTACTATCTCTTGTGTTAAGTGTATTGTTGCTGTATACATGGTGGCCACAAAATCCAGGGAAAAAAGCAGTTTGATACTTCCCTGATAATTATCTCAAAATTCTCTGACACACATTGGAGTTGCCCAACAGTTATTGGAACTCCACTAAATTCGAATCCACTGGAGACTGCATCCCTATAGGTGTGGGGTTTGTCCTTTTTTTTTTTTTTTTTGCATTTATAAGTAAAAAAGTATAATTTTAGGTATATACTGAAACAATTTTTCCAACTGGATGCATTTAACTATTTTCTCACTCCTTCCATTAGAATAGTCAAAATAAGCCAAAGGTTTATCTCTTTTCAATGCGTAATGGATATGTTACAGTTGCAATTCTCACCCAAATAATCTAAATCAGCATATATATAAATGATGCAACTAAAAGAATTGAAACGTTTTTCTTAAACTTGAATTGGAGTGAAAAAATATCTTATTAATTTAACTTAGATACTGAATATTAAAAAAAATTACATTACACTAATATGAAAATAAAAAATGACCTTACCTTAAAAGAAAATTATCACTTTCTTTAAATTTGTTTAATACATAATTATTTTTAAAAAATATTTGTTCTTATACTGGAAATAAATTTCAACAATTGTTACCTTTGATGTTTTAGTTGCACTAAATCTAGAACAGCAAATAATTTTATCATTAAAAAAAGAGGATGAAATTTTGGAAAAGTTCTTGATATTTACACAACATTTTCCAGAATCATAAGTACCCTGACAATTGTCCTATTCCCGGTTTTTCCAGATTTGTTACCACCATGTGTATACTATTATGACAAATTTTATACCTTAGCATTTGAATGCATGATAATTACAGAATGCATTTACTAACCAAGTAATTCATGAATTAAACCTTGAATGAAAATAAAAGTCCTTAAAAATTACATTAAAAAAACCAAAAATTTATTTAAAAAAAAAAAAAATCAATATGTTGCATTACCACAGAATATTAGTATACTTAAAATTAATAATAATAAAAGGTTACATAAAATAATACCTGAATTAGATTATCACTATAACTCATAGAGTTAATATTTATTCTCTTAAGAGCCAGAGTAAATCCAGATCTTTTATTATTGCTTGCAAATGATGTATTATCACCAAAAAGGAGGAATCTGGGCATACCTTTTAGGGAAGAAAAAAAAAAGGAATAAACATTTAAGAAATGTTGCATTTTAACTTTGACATAATCAGGGTTGCTCTGAGGTCTACAGGTTTAAAAAATAGTCAGAACAGTGAGTTTTCCAACATAACTAGTGAGTGAAATACGAGTTTTAGAACCTAAAAGTGAGAACAGGTGAGCGTCAAAGAGGATAGTTGTTCCTATTTTTCACTTAATTTGACTTACTCTTTTTTTTTTTTTTTTTTTTTTTTTAACACAAAAACAAAATTTTTTTTTTTTTTTCTATTTAAACAGGTAGTCCCTGAGTTAAAACTTAGGTAAATAATAAAAACTTGTAATTTAATATTTTAGTTTAAAAAAATCTTAGAATACAAATAAAAAATAGAACATTTTTTAAAGGACCATAATGATGAAAATGCAGATAGTTTAAGATAGTGCATCATCACAATCAGATTATGGCCTGATATCTTCCTCAATCCTCTTTGTTTTCTTAACTTGGTTTTCCAACATTTATACCAAAAGAGTTGGTCCTCTCTTTTATTCTTTTCTGGAGATGATTAGTGATTTTCTGAAATTAGTCCCTGTACAGCTTTTGCATTCTCAAGCATCCCCAGAGAAACCCTTGTCACAGGCTAGTATTAATTTTTTAGTGCCTCAGATAATTTCTTTGATACTCCTCTAAAAGTTGATTGGTTGCATACCACTTTTGAACAAATTATTTCTCTTTAAAATTCAACTGGTTATTTTCCCCTTTTTTCTTCTGCTTTATTTTGGCTGTTTCTCTCTTTAGTCTCTGTTCTTCATTCTATTCTCTCAAGATAGATTATATTTCCTGTTCTTTCTTTTTCTCATTCAGGTAGTCTTAGAAGCTTAGTATGCCCTGTAGCCAACAATATGATTGGCTCATGTAATAATGTTTAGATTGGATTGTTCTCAATTCTTTCAGTTTCTTTTATATGAAATCAAGCATTGAGGAGGCAAGATTATGTTGTTGCATGACTGTTGAATAATTGTAGAGATGACTTAAAAAACTCCCACTCAATGTCAGCACTTCCATGAGCAATGGGTAAAGATGCTACTATCATTTTCATGACTAAAAGAAATTTTTGTCTATATGCTGGATTTAGCTTTGAAACAATTTGCTTCCAAAGGTGATTGATCCTTGTATTAGAAGAATTATATGGTGAATGATCTAATTACAAGTTCCACTCACCGTAGGAGGCATCATTATCTACCTTCAGTTTTAGATGAAGCAGAATATTCACTTCACGGAGGATATACTGCATGACTTTTTCAAGAAATTTTTCTGCAAGTCCTAAATTTTTTTTTCTTTTTCACCATTTGCCTAATACACATTTTGAGAGTAGGTATTATAGAAACTGTGTGACTGCGTCCTAAATCCTTTATCTTAAATTTGATTGCATCAATTTCCTTCCAGTTCTTCAGGTACTTTTTTTGTTTCTTAACCAAAATTAACCTTCTCTTTTTCAAATAAGTTTTCTCAGCATAAAAAGAAATCTTCCTTGAAACAGACATTCTTTTTTGTGTCATTTCTGATTTACAAGTTCTTATGATTTGTAAGATTAAAAAGGGCTATTTCTCAGATGGTAAATGGACCAAAGGCTTCTGTTTTTGAAAGAGTGAAGAATCTGCCAAATACAAGAGCACTTAGAATTATAAGGCTAATTAATTTCTGCAGGTGTCTTTAAGAAAATCTAACATCATACATTTCTTACTTAAGTCTTTCACAAGAATAACTGGCTATAAGAACAAATTTTAAAAAGTGGGTCAATACTAATTATTGTTCAAGTATTATTAAGGCTGCAACAGACAAAGTGAGCACCTATTTAAACATACTTCAAAATCTGTGAAGAGGAATGTTTTACTTTAATTAAATTTTCTAGTATGCTTTCATCCTAGATGATAATCATTAAAAAATTTCTGAATAATCATAACCATGTGAGATATATCAAGACTGAATACTTTCAGTCCTTTCGGAAATGAATTATGTAAAATATGCATGCTACATGAACCAATGCTTTAGACTTTTTCACAGGCATCCAACACCTTCTCATTCCATAAATTTACTAAAATGTTGCCAATTCTATTCTTATGCACAACAACTAATGATGCCTCACCTATAAGGTTTTTTCAGTCAGATACCAAATACACAAAGTATTTGTTCTGTTGAAACTAGGCAAGATGGCTTAACAGATATAAATTTTTATGGTAACTATGAGAAGGCTTTCATTTCTAGGTGGGGGTGGGGAATGGCCCAGGTCATAAATAATAGTTTATCTTCAACTGAATAATAACAGAAAATTTTCCTTTAGAGATGGATTATCCTCCACAGCTTCTATGATAAGGAATTTTTTTCCCCTTTTAAAGAAAATCAGTAAATGAAACTCAGTTACTAGGGGGGGGAATACTTTAAAATCAAAAAATACTAAGAGTAGTAAGTATATTAGGAAATAGTGGCTTTGTTTAAAAAAAAAAAAACCATTAAAAGCGAGAAGAGTGAGTCCAAAGCAACACTGTATAATCCATTTAGTACTGCTCTTTATTTAATTATGTGTGTAAACATATACTGTATAAACTGCTTCTAGATTTATTTTCTTCCAATACAAATTAATATATAAAAAAAGCTGAAATCATTAATCAGTATGAAAAAAGTTTCAAAATTTACAAGAAAATATATAGTAATGAAGTCTGATTATTTTGAAATCTCATCTTGCCTGAGTGATCATATTTGAAGAAAACATTAGATATGTTTAAAATTACATAAAATTAGTGTTATGCTTTCTTCCCTAAATTAGAAATTATGAGGAGGATCTAGTCATACATAAATCTTACTCAAGAAAATTTCTTTCCAGATATATTCAGACCAACTAAGTTCATTCTCATTTAGTAACATTTTTACTTTTTCTTTTGAAACTTAGTTTCTAATGCTTTATTTCAGAGAAACTTTTTTACTAGTGGATTTTTGTTAAAGGCAAACTTGAGAAAATTTTTAAAACATGATTTCAGTAGAAAGAAATTTAAAATAATCCAAACTTTATAGCAAACACTTACTTTCAGTAAAGTTAATAGAATCTGAAGGAGGTTGAACAGTAACCAAAGTTCCATCAGATCTCCATCCAGGACGAAAACTGCGGCCCATGAAATAACCTGCATCAGCTAATAAATGATGTTTGTTCCTCATTACAGATTTCTCTAAAGGCTTGAGGCTTATCTTGTTAAGAATATGAACCTGCTTTTCAACAACTGAGGGCTGCTGAAGTATATTTTTCACAAGTGGAAGAGATGACAGCCATTCATTTTGTTTTGCATTAGATAAAGACAGAGATGACATAGAACTTTGTATGCCTAAGAAAAATTTTAAGAGATAATATATAAGACAGGATGAAAAATACAAAACTGAAAACTTTTCAAAGCAGAACTATGAGTTATGCATGTAAATCACAAAACATTTTGTGAAAATAATCCGATTATTCACACTATAAAGTAATATTTAGTATGAAGTTAGGAAATTTTAAATTTAAAAAAAAATTAGTAAAGCAGTATTTATATACTACAAACTAAAACAAAGTTACTAGAAAAATAGTCATACTACTTACAGATGTAAAATATAGAAATAAATTAATTTGTCTTAAATGCAATAACAATATCATGGCTTCAGTAAGATTTCAGTAGTCCTACACTCAGAGTCCACGGTCCCCAAACATTATACTGTATGACCTTTTTTGTGAGGATATGTGAAGAAATGTGTTTTTGTATCAAAGTTTCCAACAAACATTGAGGACCTAATGCATAAAATATTAGAAACAGTGGCATTTGTCCATGCCATGAATTTGCAAGAAGTGTAGAATGAATTTACTATCCTTATGTTGTGATATATGTTGCGTTACATGGACACATACGGCATTTATAACACATTATTTTTGTATGCTTAGATTAAAAAAATATTATGGTTCAAAATCTGGTCATTCTTTATACACACAGTATATTTCATTAAAAGTATTTTCAACATCTGAAATTTATTAAAGCTTAATCAAACAGAAAACAATTCAAAAATATTACTTATAAATTAAATAAGTCCTCTTTATTTTTTAACATACACCAGACTTAAGTCTACTAGTTTAATAACCTCCATTTTAAAGCATAAAAAGTTCATTCTCTGGAATATCAAAGATTACGAGACATGATGGGCAGTCCAAACAGACAATCTATTTCTTGAAGACAATACACAAGATGACAAAAATACACAATAAAATGAAGACACTTGCAGAATTTTTATTATTCAATGGAAATATAAAAAATATTGTTGAAATATATATAAGTCAATAACCATAAGAAAAGCAACTTTAAATAAATCTTGTCAATAAAAATAAGATAATTAAATATTATGAACTCAAAAATAATTCTTAATGCCAGGATCAATCAGTTTTAAGCAACTAAAATAAGAAATACATTGAATATTATGAACTCAATAATTCTTAGTACAACATCATTCAGTGTTATATACCAATAAGAAATATACTGAAGATAATTATATTATGAACTTAAATGTAATTCTTATTACCAGCATCAGTCAGTTTTACAGGTAGTGCTGGAGAAAAATAACTTTGATCTTCTTCATAATCAAGAAAACGCTGTTTTTTGTATAAATTGCTAGCTGGGGAATTCAATTTATTGGAACCAAAATTCATAGAATAAGATTTCAGATCATCATCTTTTCGTGTCAAAAAAGATTTTTCAGGCTGAGTGTTGCTAAATGTTGCACCTATATTGAAAAAAAAAAATTAAAATATTATATACATATAAACTTTATAAGAGACAAAGTATATAAATTACTTTCCATACACTAAATCACTATTAGAATAGTAAAAAGTATAACACCTTAATTTTTTTTCCAAAATACAAAGTAAGGTACCCAGGCACTGCCAAGTAGCTTTATAGAAATTAAATTCCAGTAATATTACAATTATAAGATTAAAATTTACAAGTTTCACCTAAAAGAATATAGTACAGATATATTCTTATAAGTAGGAAAATATGATATATAAGTGATCTAAACAAAAAGATATTTCTAGATACAAGATACCAAAATGAACATAAACTTGGTAATGACAATTCTTATTTTCTATATTCTTTATAACAGTTTACTTATGAAACCTTATTAAATATAGAAAACTGAACAAACCAAATAATATATTTTAGCACATGTAATGACCAAATGTATTTACATTCTAAAATTTTTAATGTAAATATATCAAAGACACCTTGGCATGCCTTCCAGTTACATTACAAACAAAATGAGTACCCCAATTATCTTCATCCATTTCTTGCTGGAAAAATGATGCTTTCATTCCTTGTATCCTTTCAGCATCAAGATGGATATTGTAAAGGGGCCGTGAAGGTGAAAACATTTCAGCTGCAAAATCATTTCCTAGAAAATATTTAAACAGAAATAATAAATATAATGTTAAAAGGTAGCAGATAAGTATGTTTTTCATTAAATAATTTGATAGTTTAATTTGCTGGGGAAAAGAAATTAATGCATGCAATACGCTGAAGAAAAAATAATTAAAAACTATTTGACACAAAAGCATTTTTATGAAATAAGTAAAATATAGCAGACAAAATACACCTATGGATGAATTACACACAGAATGATAAACTATTTGCTAATGGTAAAGTATAAAGAAAAAAATATATAAATAAAAAAATAACTCTGAACAATTTCTTTTAAGCATTGAAAATGTTGTCATTCTAAAACATTGCCAAAATTTCACAAAGAAATACTGTTAGTTTAGATTTCAATAACTAATTTCAAATAGGATTTCTTTTTAAGACACAATGATTTCAACAGAAGAAATAAACTAATTTAACCTCAAAGATTTGGGATAAATATGCATGAGGGACATTATTAAAAGGATGGAGCCTAAATATCTTAAATAAGGAAGAAAATTAGATATTTGAAAACTATCCCAGCTTAAAATGTTTTTAAAAAAGAGAGAGGGCATAACATTAATCTTATTTAATATTAGCATCAACATGAATAGCCTATTAATTAAAATGCTTATAATTTCCTTTAAATTTAAAAACTTTCAGGAAATAGAATTGTGTGTATTAAAAACTAATACCAAAACATTTTCTATGAAAAGTAAAATATTTTAAAAACATAAGAGCTATACAAAATAAATTTCATGAAGATACTTATTGTAAATAAATTCAGTCAATGAAAGCAATTACCTACAAGAAATATCAATGTTCACACATGTGTGGCTTACAAACTTACCTTCAGAAAAGAGATATTCTTTCTGACTTGGTAATGAAAAAGATGACAAATCACCCATTTCATCATCTTCAGTAGTACCTGAGGAAACAGGTTTCTTTTTCAAAATATGCTTCTGTTGCAAATCACTAACAGGGGGAACAGTCTGTCCATTCAGTCCACCCTACATAAATTAGATTTTGATACAATAAAATGCATAACAACCATTTCAAAGGTAAATAAAGATTCAGGTTCCTCAGATTTTTTTTCTACAGTAAAAAACTACTTTCTGGCAAAACAAGTTTTTTCAGAATTCCTTGTAGCACATTGATCACTTTAATACTTCAGGGGCTTAGTTTTAAATTTCAGTTTGTAGCAAAAAAATTGTCATTCCATACCTTAGTTGATAGATCAACAAAATTGAAGTTAAATAAAAGTTTATCATCATTTACAATTAATATATTCACTCCCACTTAAGTCCAGATTTACTATAATATTCTTATGTTACTATTCCATTCAAAGGGTTAAAATGTGAAAATCTATTTTTATTCAGTGATAACTATAAAATTTCTATTGTAATTTTGATGCAATAAAATACATGTAGTCATACTTAAGAAATTCAAAAATTTTCCAAGAATGAAGTATATACTGGTTAATAATAACGTGTAATAAATAAGTAAAATAGCTTTATAATAACATAAAGACTTGTATCACCAGTTGCAAAATATATGTAACAATAATAATGATAAAGTTAACTTTCATATTTAAATGTAATTTTATTGATAAATGATCAAATTTTAAGCAATACTTACATAGAAGTCAAAATATAATGATTTCTTTATTTAAAAAAAAGGCTTTTTATCAAAATGAACAAAAAAAACTTGGACTTTTGATGAAAATCTAGATGGGCTAAACTTTAAAAAAAAAAAAAATTGAAGACTGCTTTCTAGGGCTGTAGAAGAAAATTCTTAAACTTTGAAACAGCAGCCTGTTTTATTTAGCTCAAGTACATTTTAGATATTCATCTCTCTTCTCTTATTTATTATTTTTGCATAAAAATTTCTTTCTTAAATCATATCAAACAAGCTAAATATATGTATGTGTGTGCAACGTGACAAATTTATATCTGCTAGTTACGTATGAAATAGCCCCTATTATTTTTAATTGCCCAGGCTTACTGAGCAATGAGTGAGCCTAAGTATTATGCAATTATGGCTCCATTAAAATTGAAGCAGCAAAGTCTGTGGTGAAACTTTAGCTTCTATATAAGACTAACAAATGGACATGTCTACCTAACATGACCTAAACATCGAATGACGACAAAAAAACTTTACAATTACAAATTTTGTCCCACAGCAAAAGATGATGTAGAGATACTCTTATGAGATGAGCAGTTTAGTCAGCATTATTAACAGTCAGAAATGAACTTAGATCATTGAAAAACTGAACCATTTTTCTAAGGACAGCTGGAAAATGTGGCAAGTCGGCAGAAAATTAGCATTTATAACATAGTTAGCTTGGGAGACAGGTAGAAAAAATTTTAAATCAGCATACACTCCTTTAAATAAGATATTATACAGCTGGGAATATAAATATGAAAGAATGTGAAGGGGAAAAGGAAGAATTTGATATATTACATACATAAATTTTTCATATATAATTAGAAATTTCTAAACAGATGGCAAAAGGAAATCCTTTTGATTGAAAATCCTCAATATAAAACAGCATATAGAAGAAACTGATTTGTGCATGAGTACAGCTAACATCATTTTGTAATTTTTGTAACAATGTGGGAAATATTGTTTTACCCTAAACCAAAAAGCTTTAGAGGAATGGTATGAAATAATCAACATCAAAATAACATTTTATAAACACGATCTACCAACAAATCATTATTGCACTTGTTTAACCTCATACTTTCCAAATATAAACATTTTGAAGAAAATTTATTTTTAAATTTTAAAAATAATTAAAAAGAAAAATATTTAAAAATTTAAGCATTTTAAATAGAGTAGTAATGTTAATGAAGATTTTTTTACATATGTGTATGAGCATAAAAACGAAAAAATATGAATATGTAAGTAACTTAATTTCTTTTTCAGCTCAATTAAAAATTGGTGATTTTAGCATTCTTTTAAAAAAAATTGAAGGAAAATACATGCCTACAATGCAGCTCAAAACAGACAAGGGTACCATGTTATATAAACCCCTTTATAAAGAGGTTTTTTTTTTTTTTAAAGAAAGAAAAACCCATAACTTTTGAAGTTATAAAATTAGATTATGCTTACTTGTTTCAAGGGAGCTTTAGGCTTCAAAGGTTCACCTGGCTTGGCAACATCCATTTCTTCATCAGAATCTTCCAGGCCATATTTAGAAAAATGGTCAACCTAAAAAAAAAGAAAATTAGTATACGATTATGTAAAAAATGATTGAAATAACCATTCTTATTAATATATTCATTAACAACAACAATTCTAAAATCTTTCTCATTCGGTACTTAATAACATAAACAGTAGAATGATGGTAAAAATAGCTAAATTTCTGGAAAAACAATCTGCATTTGTGTGTTTGAGCATGCTATTAGCATCAATTTTTGTAGCCATTTAGAGTTGGTCAATAGTAAATTCTAATTTAACTCTAGTCAAATAAACTAAATATACCACTGACCACAGAGGAATAAAATAAATACACAAAATCAATTTACAGTACCAGTGAAGTGGAGGTAAATTTTATAGTTTGAAAGTCCAGATTGTTGAATTTCCCTGGCATTTCCATATTTTCCCCCAGTTTTTCTGGTCTGTAGATACTTTTTTGGCAGTTACATCAATTGAAATTGTAATGAATAGCTTTATCTATTTTAAGTATTTTACAGTACTGCATTTACACATAACAAAAAATCCTTTACTATGAAAATCTTTTTTTTATAATGGCATCCCATGATGTTTAAAATGACAGCTGATCGATAATGAGAGCATGCTATAACATTTAAAATTGTTTAATCTCATATTTGTTATACTTTATTCAGTCCATAATTTAAGTTTAAGATATTCAAATATATATATATAAATATACAAACACATATAAATAGCACAAATGATTCAGCAGTATTGGTTTAAAGATCATAACTTACTTGAAATTTCCAAGAACCAGTTTCAGGTTGATAGTCAATAAATTTAGCTCCAAGACGAGATGTTGATTTTTCAATTTTTTCTCTATATCCCATCTTTTCTAACCGCTCAAGATCCTTAAAAGAACAATAATAAAACAAGAATTTTTATATATTAATATAAAAAATAAAAAACAATAAGAGTCTAAATTTGCCGCAAAAATTTTATTTATCAAAAATAAAAAAAGAAATTTACACGCATAAAAGATAAGAAAAATTTTACTAGAAATATTTAACATTTCCACAGATAGTGCACAATTCTAAGCATATATTTACTATACTCAGATTTTTAATACTGTAAATATCCACATTTATATAAAGCAATTGTTAAAAAAAATTAAATTGTGCAACTGCAATGTTTTGGACAAAGATTGTAAACAAACAATTATGAAACTAAATTCTTATACAATAACTGACCTCAGAATAATTTTTTACAAAATAATTTGAAAGTTGAGAAGAAGGGGTATAATTATGAAGCATGATTTCACTAATGTTAATTGTTTTTCATTCAAGAAATGCAACCAATTTCTTTGACAATATTCTTAAAGCTAATACAATACTGTAAATTAATGAACTCAGAGGTAGCAATCGAATCGAGCAATGGCAGAAAACACAGTAGTTACGAGAGTATTTGAGCAAGTGGTCTGCTATCTTTGAATGAGGATAAAAATAAAAAGTGTCACATGGTTAAGTTTTGACAAAGGGAAAGTATGAATGCAATTAAACCTAGAGTTATGTTTTTTCGCAGTGATTTCATGCAAAATCTTTCAGCTGTGTTACTTTCCACAATCTTAAAACAAAAGCATATTTTTCCCCCCCACAGCTGAAATTGGGGCATTTCAGATATGGGAAGAATTTTTTTTTTTTAAATTCTTAATATGCAATTAAAAGTAAACCTTATTCAAGTAGTTTTGAAAAAAATCTCACCTCCAAAAATTTTTTTTTTTAAATTTCATTTTTTTTTTCTTTTACCAGTCTTTTTTACATAAATCACTTTTGAAACATTTCTAAAAATTAATAATATTTTTAATAATCTGAATATTTTAAATTCTCATTTAATAAATTAATCTGATTTTTTTCTTAATAAATGCATATTCAAATCTACCAGTTTAGTAACATATTGACATATTTTGTTCTTTATTGTTCTAAATAACTTAAAACTTCTGACAATTCAAATCTTTCTGCTGCCGTCAATAAATTTTGAATAATTAATAACTGATTAATTTTTTATTGAAATTATGAAAAGAATATATTTTTAATTTTTATTGTAGCTAGGGATGCAACTGTTATCTGACCAACATACTGCATTCGGCAACTATACGAGATAATTGGCAGTAGCCAGATATTACAATTATCTGGCAGTACATCCAGCCAGAAATTATACACTGAAAAATAGGATAAATATAGAAAAAAAATTGTGAAATGTTAAACAATATGTATAAGTATTTTGGAACATTATGGGAGGAAAAAAAAAAAAAAAAGCTTTATGAAAAAAAATTAAATTTATACATTTCATTACAAAAAATCATAAATCATTCTTTTTTCAGTCTCAACTGCAAAACTGTGTTTTTGCATCTGAAAACACAAAAGTCAAAATTTACTTTTTTGGAGGATAGAAGATTAAAGACAATTTACTAAAAAAAAAGTGGGAATATGTTCTTGAAATTTTTTATACACAAACATATGAACCATTAAAGAAGGAAGATAAAGAACTATTAAAAATGCTTTTATTCAGATTTGATTTTTCTAATTAAATAATACTGAATTGAGTTATTGAGTACTGAAACTTAAAATTTAAAAAAAAATTTTTAATTAATTATAGTACAAATAGTCGACTAATTTTAAAAAATATAAAAAATGAGAAAAATACTACAATTTCCTTGCAAAAATAAAATACATAAAGCTGATTTATTAATTTTTTTTTAAGTGCAAAACATACTGATATCTAATCGGATATCTAGCTGAAACTCTGGCCATATATCCAGTATTCATTATCTGGCCAAACTGACATCCATTGCACCCCTAATTGTAACCCTTATAATTCCAATCAAAATCTTGTAGTATAAAATTACTGCTTCATCTCCATTTATACATTTCAACTATGCAAAACTTTTATAAATGTTAATAGAAGAACAATTTTTAAAAAATATTAAACAGAACCATCTCATCTATTACTACACACTTTCATAGATTTAATTTTAACAATTCATCTTTCCTATTATTCTGTTAAGTTTTGAACAACTTTACCTTAATTGGAGCATGATTTGTTTTATCAGTAGGCCAAACTTTCTCTAAAACAATTATAGCTTTGCGATTCAATCCTTCCCCAATGGGTGGTTTGTTATCATCATCAGGATACACATCAATTTCTTTCTTGGAGAAGTGAACTAAAACAAAAGATAAAGTAATATATTCACTAGTTTAAATAAACTTTAAATAAAGAAGTACAGAGCATATGCATTTACTAAGTTAAAAAATATCCTAGTAAAATACAATGAATATATACATTAAAAATTTTATAATTAATAACAATGAAAGGTAAAATATAAAATACAGATGAAACAGCTAGTAACTTTGTCAAATAGCAGATATCTAAAGCTTCCCTGTCTGCCATATATGGATATCTGAATATATGAGTGGTAGACATCCATCAGATATCACTTTTTTCTTATTTATTTTTTATATATAATATTGCAAAATAAATTATAAAATTATTTAGACATCATTTAAGAAAACCTTTAAAATATATCAAAATTTAATTTACAAAAATTGTTTAAAACATTCATAATGCTACATTAGAAATTAAAAATTAAAATATTCTCATTTTTTGTACTTGCACTAACATGAAAGACTTGTATATTAAACAAAATTTATTAATTCATACTTGCTGACAAGTATTTTTTCAAAATGATAAATTTAATTCCCATATTTAAAAGTTATATTTTTTAAATCCCTTTTATAGTTCTATTCTGAGTTGTTTAAGTTAAAGAGAATCATAAATAGATAAATTAATTACTGAATATATGTAGGAAAATACTGCTCCTCTTATTGTTACAGCTAGAATCATTTCAAAAGCCCACCCTGACTTCTAGTAAAAGATATTTACTATAGAAGGGTGCTGGCCCTTTTCTGAGAGGTTTTGTTCCAAGATTCCCAAACTACAAATCCTGAGAAGGGAAAACTGCTTGGTTGCATTCATCTTCTCCCCCAATGATGTTCAGAAAATGTATGTGCCCTTGCTCATGACAAATTTTGTTTTTCCCAATTACTATGCTTGCTTATAAATTTTTTTTTCCATTTTTTAAAGATCCATCCAATTTTGTTATAAATTTAAAATTTTCAAAAAAGGATAATTCATGGAATTATCAATGTGTGTTTTTGATTGAAAGCAAACATTTAAATTTCTTAATATTTAATTTGATGTCCAGATCTTAAGCACAGATATCCAGTAGGATACCAAATATCCAAAATTCATCCAGATATGCCAGATACCTGATATCCATTTCAACAATATTTTGAAGTAATTTATAAAGCTATTCATATATTATTCATTTCTATTCCATACTATTGCTTTTATTAAAATGGCAAATAATACAATAGATAAAAACATCATAGAACTAAATGTTTTTAGTAAATGCTCTAACTTTGATCTCTTATAAATGAATTAATATAAAAAAGTAAGATTAAAAATGACAGTCTTGCAATTGTCAAATGAAGTTTCTATACTTAGAAATTAACACTACTTCCTAAAATTAACACCAATTTAACATTTAGTTTTTGCATATACTTTTAACATTTTCATACATCTTTATTTCTTGCTTTAGTAAAATCTCATTTTTTATGGTACAAGAAAAAATAACAAATTTTAATTTTTGACACTTCCTAGGTTTAGGTTTGGTTTGGAGTGCTACAGTCACTTTTTGCAACACAAAGACTAATGAGACCGGCATTAAACAGCTTAAAGCCGATTCTGAATGGCTATAAACATCCATGCCACTGTGGGATTCGAACCCACGAACTACGGTTCCAAAGGCCAGCACCCTAACCAATCGGCCATCGTTCGGCTTTTGACACTTCCTAAATTTAATACTTGAAGCATATTTCATAATGAACAGATCTGTAACTACAGTATTGAGAAGTTATACTTTAACTAGATGCTTAATTATATATTAGTTAAAAATAAAATAGTAATATAAACAAATATTTAAAATATTAAAGCTTAAAAAAAATATTCCTTTATGATGTAGCTTAATATATTACAGACATTTAACTATAAACTGGTTTAAAATCTATAGTATATAGCACATACTTCCTAATTAAAAAGGTTTTTTAAACAACGTAATTTTCAAATCAAAATAATTATTTTTACTCACCTATTTCATCTAAATTAAGTCTTGCAACATTTACTCGACCAGGAAAAGTTACAGTTCCATAGCCTTCTCGACCAACAGTAAAGTCTTCTACATAACAATCCCCTCTTTCATCAACAAAAGATGCCAACTGATTCAAAGGTGGATCTGTATAGTATTCTGGTTTAGTCAAAATTACTCCAGATCTATCATGAGACATCTGAGCACCATCAGCATCTAAGACGCTAGTTGTTCCATTCCAGGTACTTCCAGCAGATAATTCTTTATCACCAACATCATCCTCTGTGTCACTTGAAACATTAAAATGTCTATGAAATCCAGGTTTGTTGATCTGAAGGGCAGCTATACTATCATCTAGGCTGTTGAATAAAAAAGTAACTATATACTTCCTACTCATTTACTTGAAACAACTACTAGCTAACAATACAGATTTACAATGCATAGTTATGCATGTAAATACTGATGCGAAACATTAAATAAAGTATTAGAATTTTATACATTAAAAAGGTCTGAAAAAAATTGCAAATTATTTAAAAATTGTTAAACTAAATGTTCACTGAAAATAAGTCTAATCTCAAAACTATTATTACAATAGTGGTTTAGGTAGAAATAAATTCTTGACTTAAAAAGAGCTTAAAAGAGAAAAGACATTAAACTTGTATCTAACAAAATTATACAATTCTGAATTTAGCCATTGTAGACACAGTTTTCTAGTTTTCATCACTCCATATTCTTAAGTACTCAGGGGTTTAAGTGAAATTTGGTTTTATTAAACACTTTTTGCAAAATATTTCATCACAAAACAAACTCTTCAGAAAACATCTTATCTTAAAAACAAACCTTTTATAAGGATTTCATTTTAAAAATAGACCCTTAACAAAATTCCTCCTGTGAAGAACAAACTTTTCACACAAATCTGTATTATCTCAAAAATTAACCTTTGCAAAAAGAATAAACCATCCCTAAAACAAAAATAGATCTAAGGATTAGATCTGTTTAAATAGAGCAAATCAATGCTTAGAATTTGTTATCAATCTTTGAAAGCAGCTAAGTTACCAATTAGACAGTTAATGTTTATGTGAAGTTTGATAATAGTTTTCCCTAATTGATAGAACCCTGAACTTTACTCCATGAATAAAAGCAATGTTAATTTATAAATCTGATTGTTTATATATACACATAGTTTTTTAAAATGAGAATTTTCCTCTACACTAGAATTTTAACTTGTTTTATTATTTATATATTTTCACACTTCACAAAACAGAACCCTGGCTGCTAGGTCAAGATGTAACCCTCATTTCAATTTCACAAAATTATTAGCAGATTTTCACAATTTAAAAAGAAAAAAAAAAAAAAAAAAAAAAAAAAAGATCCTATCTGAAAAAACTGAACATACCACTTATAATATTTTATAGATAAATACATCTTCCTTTCAAAAAACCTTTTTTCATCTTAATTAATTCAATCTAATTAGCCTCTTAATAAACATCTGACAGCAAAACATTTTTCATATTACTTACAAATATAACATTTAAATGCTTCAATCACAAATATAGAAACTGCAATATAATAAACTTACCAAAGACGACTATCAGGATTG
Organism: Pardosa pseudoannulata; assembly: GCA_032207245.1. Taxonomy (NCBI): domain Eukaryota; kingdom Metazoa; phylum Arthropoda; class Arachnida; order Araneae; family Lycosidae; genus Pardosa; species Pardosa pseudoannulata. The sequence continues at coordinate 186,032,486 of CM063505.1, read as the reverse complement.
TTTATGGAACCATCAGAGAGAGATTTATTAATATTTAGAGCTTTACTGGGAGCTGATATCACATCAGAATCATTACATGTATTCTTCAAACTACTGCTTTAAAAAAAAGTACATGTATTAGAAAGATATGCATGCACACCATATAAATACCTTCATGCCTAATCATAGTATTAATAGCAACAAAGTTTGTTTTTAAGCAAACCTTTATGTTTCAATATATATTTATAAAGAACAGAAAATAATATTAACTTAAGTTTTACAAAAAACTTTATGCATGAAATAGTTCATCTTGACTTATTAAAAATTGCTAAACACAAAAACATTTAACATACATTTAATATACCAGTAAATGATGCACAAATTTAACAACACAGATCAGCTATCTTTAATATATTTATTTATGCCCCATTATAATAAGAAATATTTTTGGCATTTTTTATATTAAATATAAGATACCAAAGTAATAGATGAACTACTTTTTCATAAGTAGTTCATTTATTACTTTGATAAATAATATAAACATATATTATACGCTTAGGATACACTAGAAGCAGACAAAAAAATTATATGTAGCACATACTTGCTTTTGATGCATAACAAATAAATCTTAGTAGAACAGTTAAAACTGCAAGATGCTGAGCATCTTTAATGTTTTCAACATTTAATAATGCTTGATTTGACATGCATTAATGTTGAAAAAGTCACTACATATGTAGCATTGAAGATCAGAAAAACATTTAAAGACATTATAGATGAGGCCTTAATCTCTAGTCTCATCCTAAAATTCAGTTGGGGATAGTGTGGAAGCTTAAGTCATGTGTGCATGCATATTTTATATATATATATGAAGGTGAGAATTAAAAGTAATACATTATCAAATTTTTTATGAATAATCATAAATTTACAACAGAATAGTTAAAAAATTTATGCGATATATAGCTATAAAAATAGTCAGTAAATAAATTAAATATTAAATAATAAATGGGGTGTTTGTTTGAATTATTAAAAATTTGTGAATTTCACTGTGAGTCTTAAAATTTTACTGACAGGCTGACATATCTTAAGCTTTTAAAAAAAAAAAAAAGTTATATAAGAACTTTAAATATATACTTATAATAACTACAGTAATCAAGAAATTATAATAAAAATATTTTCTTAACAAAGGAAGTTTCACAATGTTGACATAAAAAAAAATAAATAAAAGCAATGCACTTACGTATCTGAAATATCAACAGTTAAAGGCACAGTACTGGGTGAGGTATCTTTAATTATTCTTGAAGTTGATTTATCAGATTTATTCAAAGATATTGAGACATCTATCCTTGTGCTCTGATTGGAAGTCCCAGATATATCAGACGTAACGGTAAAAGTGGAGCGGTTTGTGCCTAAGTTTTTCAACACTAATTTTTTAATACTTTGTTTGGGCAAAAATGCAGCAGATCCAAGGCTAGGCTCTTCATCTTCTAAACCATCAAAGAGGAATGGCTAAAAAATAAATATACTTTAAATTTTGATGTATGTCAACAATATAAACTTTGTTTAAATAAGTTAAAATAATGTTTATAATGCTTCCTAACAAAATTATATAAAAATTTATGCTTAGTTGTAAATAAACTAACACACTTGTATAAAAGAATTTAAATGAGTTTCTCATTTGACATTTTGAAGCATTTTTAATTGTAGATATTAAAAGACATTCATTTACATATGTAAATTGATAGTTACCTTTCCACTTGGAGATGGAGACCATGGCTTAGGTTTTATCTTAGTAGTGGGTAATAATGCTACTTTAAACTGATTATCATTTAACAAAGCTTTCTGGGCAGATGGATTAGTTGGTTTCAAAACCTCTGATTCACGTGAAGTATCCTATAAAAAAATTATATTTCATAAACTTTGAATTAAAGGTTTTCAACAGTCACATTTTTTAATCATTCTTAGTTTTTATATTAGAATTTACTGGGAGTAACACACAGAGTAAACAACTTTTTATACACAAAAAATAGTAATAGTGAATCAATTCTTATGATGTACTAGACACCGACCTTCAAAGGATTTCTAAACAAAGGAGAATCACCAAAAGGATTAGCAGTCATAGCCAAAATTTGCTGTTGAGCCTGTTGCAATGCAGCTACACTGTTGGGGTCACTGAAAAGAATAGAAAACCTAATTTTACAAGTTCTTTATACAACACAATTCTATAATAAATAAATATGGTGTAATCTCAATAACTCAAATAAGAAAAGAAAACCAAAAATACTTTGATGTGCTAATTTTTGTTAAATTTCTGTATAATCTGCTAATAACTATTCATACATACACAAATCACTTTTAATTTGTATATTTTGAATAACTGCTTCTATATCTCTTCATCAATATGATAAAATACAGAAGCAGTAATTAGTCACTTTCTCTCACAAGCTACATATTTTTAGCAATATATAGTAATTAAAACCTTAGAATAAGACTATTTCAATTCACAACTTGCAGCAAATCAAGTATTGAAATTTAAAGCTTAATGAAAAAAGGAGATTAATTTCTTGTGTGATAAATTTTCACTTTAACTTATTAAAAATTGAAATTAAAGACATTCAAGTTAAAAATTTTACTGTAATTAAAATGGGTACTTCTAAAAATAAATATAAATTCATAAAATCACTGAAAGGTATTTAAAACTTTATTTAAAATGTAGCAAAAGGTTTAAGATTCAAAAACAAAATTAATAAAAAATTTCAAGACACTATACCTTGCACCCATTAAAGAAGATGATGGATTAAAATTAAAAGCTGAAGTATTTGCATTTGAACCAAAATCTGAAAAATAAATAAACATTTAATACCCATTAATTGACAGATAAAATACAAGTTGAGAAATGCAGTAGCACATGCTTAAATACACTTATAAAATGTTTTACTCAATACAAAAATTCTTTTTTTTTTTTTTTTTTTTTTTTTTTTTTTGTGATGAAGCCTGTTGGGGCATTAATATAATATACTGCAAAACAGCTAGCTAATTTTGTAAATGATTATAAATTTAATTATAACATCTGCAAAAAAACAAAAGTTAAATATTCAAGAAGGTGAAATAAAAAGGAGAAAAATGTAGGGGTAGGAATGGGGAAATTTAACAACTATAAAAAAATAATATTGATTTACATAGAACAAAAACAAATACCTAAATATTTAATATAGCACAAGCTAAATAATTTTATCAAAGTAAACAAAACCTTGACTCCTAATCAAAAAAATGTTTTAAAAATAGATTCAAATTAAAAGTGTCTTCAATATACCTAATTTAAAAAAATCACAAATACTCCAATAATTTAAAAGGGCATTTTAGATAGTAAATTTTTAAAAGGCATTTCTGAATACACCTTTTTAATTTTGTAACAGAAAAATTCCTTAAAAAGTAATAAAATTAGTTATTAATTTATACTTTCATAATTTCTATAGTTCAAATAGTTTTTGTTAGAATTTAATCAATATTTTTTAAAAATCACAATTTAAATAACATGCACCCTGTGTAAAAGTTTTCAGTAAACAAATTTTAAAAAATTTTAAGCAATAAAATTTCTGAATGATGATTAACAGGGTGCACTTCCTTTGAGCATTGGATTTGGCAGGTTCAAATCACACTTTTGACTAACAGGTTGGTTTGGGTAAACTCAAGTCTACTTTCATGTTACATGATCATGAAAAAAACATTAAAATCTATTACATAGAGCCAATTCTGAATGAAAAACCATGCCAGCAACAAAGTTCAAACCCACAGTAGCACTCCATTGATTCACCTAGTGTACGACTGTAAGATTTGGTTTGGAGCTTTTTGGTGTACTTTCAGCTACACAAGGGCTTAGGAGAGATACAATTTAACTCATTATAGATTAAGAGTCAGAAATTTAGAGTCTAGGAAACCAAAAATTAACTACTATCTTTTTAATTAAAATAAGAGAAAAAGTGTGATGTGTAAAATTTCTTCAGATTAAAAATAAAACAATAATGCTTTTTTCTTGGATGGTCTTTGTAGAAATAAGTCATTTGGAAAATCAAATTTTAAGAATTTAAGTTTCATACCCCTTGAAATTAAATAAGTATTACTTATGTGTATGTGTGTGTAATATATTAGAAATGTATCCTAATAAATAACTAAAATATTCTGACCAATTTAAATTCCATATTGTGATGGAAAAAAAAGAGCCTTAATCCAAAGAGCACAATTAACTCCTTTTCCTAAGAATAAAATCCTTAACTTGGAATTCCTTCTGTATTTTAGTGTGGTTCTCATGAAAACTTAGGTGGTTCATTCAAACTTTAAACTCTGTCAGGGACACTTTTACTGACCACAACTCACATTTTCTTAGCACTAAAAAATGCTAAGCTAAAACAATTTTTATGGGGATCAGAGTTCTCTTGCTCTGGGAATGGAAAAGTATATGCCACTCAGATGGCATATTAAATGCTGTAAGGATGTGCAGCAGTGTCATTCACGAATTCTTATTTGACAGAATAAATATAATTTTAGCAGACTTTGGCTATGCTTGTCTCATCGTGAATTTTGTTGTGAAGTTAATGAAGACCTAAGACAGCAATCCAATTTGTTTAGCCTAGCCCTAGCAAACCAAACCAAAAAATATAGTTTTTCCCCCCTCTAAAATTACATCTAAAAAACAGGCATGTCATATGTGTCTGTGTATATTAATTTATTTATTCAGAAATGTCCCAGATTAAAAGCAAAATATCTTACTAAATCCAGTTGAACCTGTGCCTCCAAAGTTAAAACCAGGGGCTTTATTTGTAGATGTAGAACCAAACAAACTGGTACCAGTATTTGTACCCAGGCCTCCCATTGAAGGAAATGTTGAGGTGCCAAAGCTGTTTCCTAAACCAGATCCAAATGTATTATTAGTAATACCAAAGACAGATGTAGTAGGTTTATTTTGGCCAAACAAACCAGTACCAGTTGTTGCTGTAGAACCAAAGGACCCTGATAAAAGACAGATTATAGAGTATAAAAGATTAATAAATTAATAACAACAATTCACAAAATTCACATAAATATACTACAAACTTTTAGTAAAGATTTCAGTAAATGTAATAGAAGATTTTAGTATCTCATAGTACATTTTCTAAAACAGCTTTCACTAACTTACTGCACAGGTATACAAAACTAAAACCATAATGATTTCTTACTTAAATATATAAACTGATAAATGAACAATATATTAAGCTTACATAAAGGAAATTAATTATATCAGAAACACTTTAAACTCTCAAGTGGTAGAACAAATGCTGTTCAATACAAACCAAGTCATCTTACTGTACAATTTGATAAAGTTGATTTAAAATGTAGATTGGGTAACACAATGAATGTATGGGGGGAATTTGTGGAGTAAATATAATGATTGTGTTCTTTAACTAAAAGATTTTATCATTTGGGAAAATACTCTAACAATTTCAGCAAATATATCATAAACTATACAAAAAACTTTCAAAAGAGTGAATAGATTTATAAACAATATTCATATAACCCAAGTTAAATATTTCTTAAATAACAATTACATTCATAAGTATCAACATTTGGTTTTATTTTTAAATAAAACCAAATATTGATACAGAGATTTGTTTACTAAATAAAATAATTCTCAAGAACATTATGAATAATCTAAATGCAACAGCTGACTTTCATGTATTGAAATTAAGTTATACAAACTGTAAGCATAAAAAAACATATCATTTTTAATCATTTATTTGAAATGTCTTAAATGGCACCACAACATTTAACCCTTGAGAATCTAAACAAAATGTTTCTAATAATAAATTCTAACCAGCATTTCAGAAAAAAAAAAAAAATGCTAGGATTTATTTGAATAGCATAGTGTGTGTGTGTGTGTGAAACTATATACATATAAGTAGAGTGTTGATAATTCAAGGTGCATAGGACCACACATAGCTTGAATTATTGAAACCTCAAATTATCAAAAATGATTAATTTAATAAAATAGAAATTGAAATATAAACACAATTTTTAAATTTCAAAGTATATTTCAATAAAAAATGCACTTACATAATATTATTGTATTAATTGCTGAAGATAAACTAATTACATCTTAAAATACTTATCAATTGTTTTTTGTTTAAATACATTGTTCCTTTTAAGAGACAATATGCCATCTCCTGAGAATCACTTGAGCATCAGCTGGAGTTGCCTCAGGTTGTTGTTCTACATACACTCACACCAGTCTCTACCCCAACTAGCCCCTTGCTGACTCATACACAGTAAGGAATTACTTGTTAGGTCCTCCTGCTCTACTACACTAATCATATCAACTATAGCTGAATCTGTAAATTCTAGTTCATCAATATTTTGTATGGTTCCAAAACAGAAATATTTGCACTTTTACATCTACACAACTAAGCTGCTTTTAGAATGTAGGAAGATTATTTGGAGTAGAGAAAAAAAAAGTGAAAGGGTTAAATCTGGTTGAACAACTGTCTCTCCAAGTGGAAACTGCATAATTGCCCTCCCCCCCCTTATAGACACCCTGAAAAGAATACAAAACCAGTTTTCTTGGGGAGAAGGGATCCCCACTGATAGCTTTGGCATGTGCAATAAATGTGAGAGCATTAAAACATTTTAAACAAATGTAACTTTTTTACAAGTCGGTCTTTCTTTTTTCGAAATAAATTTTATTTATTCATTTATTTATTTATTTTTTGGAAGTTGAATTAACATAGATTTATGAGAAAGTCGAACAATCAAGACTTGAATAATAGAGATTCTACTGTATATATAAAGTTCAGTTGATTTTATAGGTATATAAGAAATGTACTAATAACAATATTTTCACTCAGAGAAATTTTAAAATTAATTTCAAACAAGAAAAATATGAATATAAAGTTAAATGAAAATACAGGGTTGCCAACCTCCAACCAATGGAATCAGGAATCAGCATTGATGAACCTACCCCCCCCTCCCCAGTACTTTTCACCATCTCATAATTATATATATATATATATATATATATATATATATATATATATATATATATATATATATAAATTTTAAGCAATTTACAGTGCACCAGATGAAAAATATATAATTTTCAAAATTAAGAATTTAAAACTTAGCAAATAATTTTCAATTTTAACCTTCACGAAACTTAGTAATACATATACAGGGGTCTGTTCAAAGAAAAAAACTGAGTCCACTCTTCAGAAAAAATGAAAAAAAAAATGGACCCTTAACAAAAATCTATGTTTAAAAGTGTTTTAGTAAACAAATTTTTACAAAAATATCAAAATTTGAAAGCATTTTCATAAAAATAGAAATTTAAAAAAAAAACTGGACACACTTCCTGATAGGAGAAATGCAGACTTACCATAAAAATGCAAATTTGTAGACATAGTTCATATACACAAAATAACCGTACAGCAGAAATTATTTAAAAGAAGCAAAGTGAATTTTCCCAAAATAATTTTATTAAGAAATCTCAGTATTTTGGTTTAGGGCCAACATTGTACATTTTCCAGAAGCTAACTGTTCCTTATTAAAATTCTTTTGATAACAAAATTTTTGATTTTTCCGTAATTTTTGCAGCAACGTCCGTAATTCCGTAATCATTAGCTAAAATGCGGAATAATTCCGCAGAATCCGGAATCGTTGGTAACTCTGACAATATCATACAACATAAAAAAAAAATCAATATTTTAAATATTTAAAAAAATCAAAATTTTCTAATGGGATGATAAATTATTGTAATTAAATATACCAAAAAATGTCAGAGGATATTTTTAAAAAATATCCAAGTTAAAATATATGATGATTTGTGTGTGTGTCTATATATGTTATGTGTATATATATATATATATATATATATGTTATGTTATGTTATGTATATGTATATATATATATACATACATAACATATATATATATACACACAAACGTGCATGTATATATATATATATATATATATATAAAACATTTCTCTAGAAATCTGTGTGAAAGAAATTTTATTAAAAATCGCTTAGGTTATAAAAGCATTACAACCATAAACTGCCAAATCACATGTTTTACATATTTTATTCCTAAAAACAAAATTTCAACCTCAATCAAAAAAAAATTACTACAAGAAATTAATAAAATAAAACAACAGAAGAGGAGAAAAATTAACAAACCAAATCCAGATGTTTGAGTACCAAATCCAGTACCACCAAATGCTGAAGTAGCTGGTTTCTGACCAAAAAGACCAGTCATATTGTTTGCATTCCCAAAGCTGAAAGAATTCGTGGTTGTGGTATTTGTAGTACCAAAACCAGTTGGTTTAGCCCCAAACAGTCCAGTCTAAAACAGAAAGTAAAGGATTTAAGCTATACTACAATATTTTTTTATATTCAAAAGAAAATAGAAAACAATTTACCTAAATTATAAAATACGGAAATAGAAATACACAAATTCTGTTAAAACTTTAACTAGTAACAATGATTAAGTAAATTAATTTCATTTTAAAGTACTAGCAATTTAAATGAGATTAAGGATATAGAAAATTCAAATTAACTCAATATGCTTCTACAATCAATTGATGGGAGGTAAAAGAAAGGAACAATTGAGAAGGGGAAAAAGCGAATTAAAACCTTTATTATATATATTATGTCTCTATAACAACATGCTTTTAAGAATTCTTTACATGCTTTTATGAATTTTTATAACTTTTTCTATAGAAAATTTATGGAACAATGTTCCAAATTTAACTAAATACACATGCTTATATAATATACCAAATATTTTAAGCAAATTAAATTTTGTCAATTGTTTTTTTATTCTTAATAAGATGCAATTTAATTGCATCTTATTAAGAATAGTGCAGTTATTTTTTCATACAGTATAGGAATCAAATACAACTCCTACAGAGAAAAGTAAGGTAACAATTTAAAATGAAAAGAGAAACTCAAACTGCTCTAAAAAACAATTAACCCATTATTGTCCAAGTCACTTCTGTCATATATATAAATATATTGAATATCTTAAAACTATTATGGACTGCACATAAGAAAAAAAATATGAAGCTTTAAAAATTTTGAATATTACAGTCTATTCTCATTAGTGACCATATGTTATCTTACACATACGATACCATTCATAAAATAAAAAAGAAAATTTTCATAAGAGATTTATTTAGTATCTCTTGTAAATGCTTTACTGCATGGTAAAGCTTCATAATAGATAAGTTATTTGTTATGACTTCAGTCAAAAATAAATTTATGTGGGATGCTTAAAGAATTAAAATATCAATCAAAGGACAAAATTGTAAACAATAGCAGGTATCTGGAAAAGAAAATTTGTTTCTAGAAAACACAAGCATTCCACAAACTATATTTTAGTTTTTCCTAAAAAGAGAAGCTAGGCTTTAATGGGTTAAAACAATGTTTTAACAATAAGAGGTTAACAAAACTGTTTCTATGTACAATCTATACAAATGAAGAAAAACTGATATAAATTAAGAAAAATTTCCATATTTTCAAAATAATGTTAGAGATAGAGCTTAAATACAAAAGCAAATCCTTACTGATTGCTGATTAGTAGCACCAAATGCACCAAAGCCAGTAGTAGTTCCAAAACCTGTAGACTGAGTTGTAGCAGTATTTCCAAACAAACCAGGTGCACTTGTGGTTTGACCGAATAGAGGCTGGTAAGAAAGATAAGAAATAGAATAAGATGCACATAGTTCTTTTTTCTTTTCTTTTCATAACTTACAGATCCTAAATAACATTAGCAACTAGCACAAGAAAAATTTCCAAAAATAGGAACTAATTTTTATTTCTATGAAGATTGAAAACTTTTAAACAGATTTACCATTTCCAGAGTATAAAAAAAAAATAAACTCAAACACATGACAATATCTTTGTTTAGAATTACATCCTCCCAATAAATATTTTTATTGTAAACTAAAGAATAAGTTAACAGCTATAAATATTTCATTAAAAAATGAAATATTCAATTAAATCCTTTAAATACTAAACTACTATTTCATTAATATTTTATAACTTTATTAAAGATATTGCAAAACAAATCTTAATTTTTAATTACTCCCCTCAAAAGAAAAAACTAAACATTCATTGATAGGATAAACTGCTTAGAAAACAAATAATGAATATTCATTACCTTTTGTTGATTGTTTTGGCCAAAAAGTGATGTTCCTGTTCCCATTGTGCTAGTGCCACCAAAGTTAAAAACTGGAGCAGCAGTTGTTGTTGCACCAAAACCAACACTTTTTCCAAACAGTCCTGTATTTTGATTCTGAGCTGGTTGACCAAACAGATTGGTGGATCCAAATGCATCTGATACAAAAATGCAAAGAAAAGGCTTTAATTATATTGAAAAGCATCAATTCCCAATTAAAGAAACACATTGTGTTTTATTATGAATATTTGAAATTTCAAACATAAAATACAATTGTTCCTCAGTACATGTATCTCCCTGTTCTCTTCACAAAAGAGAAGCCAAGGATGCTCTCCAGAAGATATATGTATGAATTTAATGTGCAACACAAGTATGTGTCAAGCATAGTAACAAAAAATAAGCCTCTTATAGTATCAAATTATCTCTAACTACTGTAAATTAACTAGCATCAAGAGTCATTCCATTTAATCAGGAATTCAGTTTTCTAGTGATTGATGCATCTGCATATGTAATCACAAAAATCTATTAACAAAGAATATGTATAATAAAGCTAACTCCATTAAAAACTTCAAAAAGCAGAGTTAAAAAAAACCACTTGCCCAAAAAAAGAATAAAAAAATGCATTATAATAATTGAATCTGGGCTGAATTTTGGATTTATAAACTCTGAAGAACATTTAGAGTTACAGTCCACCACAATAAAACCAATTAGTACGGGAGTAAATAATAACTCTTACTTGTTGTTCCAGTTGTACCAAACAAGGGTTTGCTTTGAGTGGTATTACCAAAACTAAAACCAGAAGTTGAAGCAGCTGCTGTAGAACCAAAGAGTCCACCTGTTTGTTGAGTAGCACCTCCAAATGTTATTCCTCCGGCTGTTCCACCTTTGCGATTAGCAGCATAATCTTCAACACGTAGCTCCTGCATTAAAAATAAGATAACTTAAGTTCCTACTACACAATATGTTTGAATGTATTAAGTTATTATATAACATATCAAGACTAAAATCTTACAGTTTTTAAAAAGAATAATTATAGATTATGGGATAATAAAGTCATAGAAATACTTCAGGATATTAAAAACTAATTCTACATTCATTCATTCATTCATTTATCAATATATATATATATATATATATATATATATATATATATATACAATCTTCATTCACTCCTTCTCCCTCTATCTAATACACACACATATATACGTATATGGACTGCAGTTATAATAACTGTTAATCAATTCTATCAAAAGTGTGTCACAAGCTCAATCTAGACTGCTATTAAGTGATAAACAGATTTGTTTAAAAACCAAATTGTAAATTATACGTATATCAAATAAATTCTTTAAAAGCATATTATACAAGATAAAAAAACGAATGTGCCAAACTAAAAAAAAATAACATCAATAAGGGCACTAATTAAGATTTAAAAGCAATGGCTATTTATCCTGCAGTTTCAAATCAGCCCTATATTTTGATAAGCAATATCATAAATAAATTTTTTAAAAGCATATTATAATGATAAAAGAAAACTAATGTGTCAAATAAAGAAAAAAAATAACATCAATAAAAGCACTAATTAAGATTTGAAAGCAATGGCTATTTATCCTGTAGTTTCAATCAGCCCTGTATTTTAATAAGCAATATCATAAATTCTTTAAAAGTATATTATACAAAATATAAAAACTAAAGTACTGTAACAAATAAAAAAAAAATAACTAACATTTATGAGGGGACTAATTAAGATTTAAAAGCAATGGCATGCAATGCTACTAGTGCAGAGGCAAGATAAATTTAGTCACAGAGCGAAATAAAGTTCCAGCCACTATGTAAAAGAATTCTTCCCTACTCCCATGCTAAATTAAATACTAGAGTTATTGCAAAATAGAAGAAAAAGTAATAAAACTTATTGAAAGAAATCTTTCAAAACAATATAAATTGAAATTTCCTAACTGCAGAAAAATACTGGTGAAATGAATACCATTTTTTATTTTCAAGTTGAAATCACTGATCAAAAAAATTATTCATAATAATTTCAAGCAAAAGTGGAATACAAATCTTTATTAGGACAAATAACAGACCATAACTTTATCAAATATATTACCTCTAAGCTCTTATTTTCATACTCCTTCATACAAGTAATACACTGATGTCTGGTTCCAATGCTAGTAGATACACCTCCTTTCATCATAGTATCCGTCCCAGTTGGAGGATTGAATTTTAGGGTAGTTCCAGTAGGAGTGGTGGTTGCAAAACCTGTAACAGATTTTAATAATATAAATATTTTATTTAAATGCTATCATAAAAATTTGTAAGGCAGAATAATTAAGATAACTTTTCATACGAAGATATAACAACAAAATAACTGATAACAAAATGAAAGAAAATACCATCCTCTGGCAAAATATAACAGTCAAAATACAACTAAAAAATTAAACAACTTATTTTAAAAACTCTTACTTTCTTCCGCTGTTAAAATCTGTAACATTGCAAGCATATATATTTAAATGTAAACTTGCTAATGATGATTACTTAATGCATACACTACTATTTATCTATTTGTCTGAATGAATGATGCACTCAAAAGACATTTTAAAATTAACCATTTGCATTCTAAACTATGAATAAATAACAGTATTTGTGCAATTTTTTGGACTAGGGATCCTTTGAAGCTTTTATGTAAAAAAAATTTGGCAAAAAAATTTTGTCGCTTTTGGGAATATTACAATTTTGGAACATTGGCATTTTGAATAAAAGTTTTTTAAGAAAAAAATTAGCTTTAAAACTAAATTTTATCATGTAAATTTTACATATAAACTTGTTTTCAAATATCAATGTGTTTAAATTAAATTTAGACACATTACATATTTAAATAAAAGCATCTACAATAAATTTTTCCACAGTTTTAGTGTTAACAGTAAAAAAAAAATTGATGATGAATTTATTTTTTACACAGAAAACATAGTATATTTTTATTTTTTATTTTTTTAGAAATTATACATTCTTTGGGTTGTTGACACAATGTTAAGTTCATTCACTATTTTTGAGTATTTCTGTAAGAACCTAAATAACTTTATAATTTTTTTCTCTTCCTTTTAGAAGGTAAGTTGTTACTTTTCTAATCAATTTTGTTGAAAAAAACAATAGAACTATTAATATATTTAGCTCTTTTTTCAAAAAGTTTTTGCAAAATTGGCCTCCTAAGAAACATGCAATCTGCAGGCTACCAATTTAAAACTATTATAGAGTTGCAGTAGTTAAAAGGAGATTGCAACAACCTTTAAATCAAAAAATTGATAAATAAATTGCAACTGAAACATAAAACTAAAACATTTACCTGAAGATCCAAATAAACTAGTTCCAGTACTTGTACTTTGCCCAAATAATCCTGAGCCAGTATTTGTTGTTCCAAAACCACCAAATGCAGGTCGGGGTGTTCCAAAAGCTGAAGAACTACCCCCAAATAATCCACCAGAACTTTGTGTTGAAGGTGCAGAATTACCAAATAAACTACCAGATGTTGGTGTTGCACCAAATCCTACAAGATTTTAAAACAAATTTTTACTTTATTTACTTGCAAAACTCTTTTCAAAAATATATTGCAATCATTTTTCCTACCTACGTCTGGAAGAAATGAATGAAATATAACAGGGAACATACTGCTACAAAATCAAACTTTATATTACTATGATCTAATAGAATAAGCACTGACATCTCTTCAGAATTAAGAAAATGATAAAGACACAAAGAAATTTTTACTTTTAAATCTGCAATACCCTATACATTTTGTCAGAAGAACAGAACTCTACTAAATCTTCTACTTTTTACTTAAGTGGTTATTATTTATTAATGCATATATATATATATATATTCCTTACAAACTGTAAATCATTTTCATACAGCACAAAAAAAAAAACAATTTTTTAAAAAGTCAAAAAGTTTAAAATAGTTATATAAAAGTTTGAATTAAACAGATGATCACTAATTATTGCATTAATTGTTAAATATTGAAAATATTGAAAAAGATTACACACTCAATTACATTGGTATTAACAAAAGTACATTTATTTAAATGGCCTAATTTAAAAAAAAAAAAACCCTTAATATATGAGCGTACCAAAAATAGTACAAATAACAATGATTCAATTCAACTTGCATATTTAAAACCTCCCATTTTAGAAAATATTTTTAATAATAAAACACTACAGTACAATAAAGATTAAACCCATTCCAGTTTATAAAATCTATTCTTGCTACGGTGTTTGGAGAAATTCAATATTCTAGGGAAAATGATCTAAAAATGTAAGTCATTACTGTCACAACCATAGAACTAAAAGATGAGTAAAATTACAAATTAATTATTATATGCACAGCTATTTATTCAAATGTTTTAAATTAACATGACTTTTTGTGTATTTCATACAACAAGAGTTATTACTCATATAAAAAGAACATCAGTATTTACCAAAAGTCCCAGTACTAGTTGATGCAGGTGCACCAAAGGTGGAAGAAGATGTTTGTCCAAATAGTCCAGAACCAGTTGGCTGAGAAGTGTTTCCAAACAGACTCCCTGTATTAGGGGTAGAAACTCCGAAAGTTGATTGCCCAAACACATTGCTTGTGGCAGGTTTGGCACCAAAAGCTGTTGAACCTAAGTGAAATAAAAACAATTTCAATATAACATATTACTCTTAATTTTATTTTAAATAATACAACTACAAAGGGTACCAATATGCTTTGCAGCAATAAAAACCAACAGATCTTAAAATATAAATCTGGAGACAATTTAACAAAATAAGGTTATAAATTCTCAAAAATGTCCTGAAAAGCCTATGTATGCATAGACTCGCAAACTGCAACTTCTGTTGATAAAAATCTTATTATATAGCTTTTAATTTACGGTTCTGGATTGTAACAATCATACATTTTTGCCTTTATGTTTGGACTTCATTATCCCAGGCTCAACTGGTTACAGGAAGAAAGCCAAAGTAATTAATATGATTAAAAAGACAACTCAAACATTTACACTATTATAATCCACTCTAATCATGAATAATTCACTACTAGTATAAATTTGAAGTACAATTTAATGTTTTAAAATAAAATTTGATGTCAAGAAAAGGAAAGGCATCAACGAACAAAAATTGAGGGAGAAAACAATTTTACTGTTAATGCAGTTCACATCAAATGTTCTGTAATAAATTTAATTGTATAATTACTACAATCTCCTGTTCTTAATTCAATAGAATACAACAATTATTATGTTATACAATTAATAAAGTATTTATTTTTTAAGTACTTTAAATTAATTTATAGCTAATTTATAGAGCATTGTTACTATAAATTTAACTAAACTATAAAATTCTTTGAAAAAATCTCAGTGTGCTTTATGGAAAGAATAAAATCCAGTTTAATAAGACAAAGTTAAAAATAATTCCACACTCTACTAGTATATTACTTAACTAAATGATATACAGTCATGTCCAAGGAAAAAAATTAAGTCATAAACAAAAAATATTAATGTCCTGATTAAATTACACAAATTTTTACAAGATGAAATTCATTCATAAAATGCTTTTTCTACTATCACACAAAAATTTTAACTTTTCATAACAACAGAATTACTTCAAATTTGCAATTCTAAGAATGATTCAAATTGTAACACAGTATGTAGTAGATATTAATTTTCAGGCTTTTACCTACAACTTATGCTAATTCATCCATTTAAAAAGAATAATTTAAATTTGTTTTATAAAATAATCATAAAATTAAAAATGTAAAAAATAATTTTAAGACTTTATATACAAATAGATATAAGTTCATTATATATTATAAGTTTATCCCTATTACAATAACTCATATGATGTATAAACTCAAAACCAAACATTTTTTATCACTTACTTTGCCCAAACGGAGTGGTGGATCCAAAAGTACCTGAAAATTAAAAAGAAACACAATAACTCTTCACATATATATGTAAAAATATAAAGAAAATTTAATCTTTTTAAGGGAAAAAATAGTTTAAACTTTATCATATACATTTTAGGGGAAAATACAATTTTAATAAAAAAATTAAATCTGTTTTGATTAACAGAATAATGCAGCTTATGAGAAGAGAAACTTAATATATAAACACAATTTATATTTAAGAAATGCCATACATGTTAATTTATACCATATATTGATACTTAAGATATTTTCTGTAAAACTTAAAAAAAAAAAGACTATGATACTAATATCCAAAAGTAGAATTTTTACACCAATTATAAGAGTAATTTGATATAATTTTTTTATCATAAATCATTAAAAAAAATTCACAATAAACAAAAGAGAGGGCAGAATTGGCAATTGCTGTTCTACCTTAGAGTAAGTCAAATTACCAAGTATCAGACAATGATACCATCAAAGTATGGTTATTATTTTGACACCAACTTAACAATAGAAATGGGAATGCTACATAATTAAACAATTTTTTAATTAGAATTTTGGAATGCAAATGGTACAAAATGGTTTACTTTAATCATTTACCATCTTTAGGTACCTTCAGCACCTTTCAGCTTCTAACAGTTCATGAGAAGATACATACATAGTTAGTTAGATTTTAATAAATAACTATTTAATTCAGATATTTATTTTTAATTAAGAATATATTTTATGCTAATATGATATTTCATCCTATAAACAATAGTCTGTAATTGACATTGTACCCAAAATCAAATTTAGTTGGCAAAAAATACTAATCCCTGCAAAATTTTTCCAGACAAGAAAAAATATACATATTATATCAAAACTGCTCCTACATTTGTTTACGTATATGAAATTATATATATAAGGTAGAAATTACAAATACATATTTTGTTTAAATTAGAAACAGACATTCTATATTTAATATAATCGAATTCAATAAGGTATTCTAATATATATATATTTTTTCAAACCATCAAAATTTGATAATCTTTACATGTACGAATTTTTACAGACAATTTACTTTATTACGCACAAAAAATAAATAATCTTACTCAACATAAAATTTAATATATGCACAGAATATAGCTCAATACAATAGTACTTACTTCCACCAAAGGCTGTAGCAGTTCCAAAAGGTTTATTATTACCAAACATGATTCAGCACTAAATTCTATCTGAAATAGTAAAAGTTTAAAGATAAAATTATAACTACTTTATTTAAACTGAAACTACTGAAATAAAGATAACTAAATAAACCAAATTAATAAAACTATATTTTAAAATTTTTAAGTCTAGTGAAAAAACTTGTCAATTTCAACATTTAACAGTTAAAAATTAAAATTAAGATAGTAAAGAATAATAAGCACATTTCAATAATCATAACGTTTTTACTATTTGATTTAATAAAAAAGTCTAATGCATAATACCTATAGAAAACTTACCTTATGACAATAAAAAAGTCTTAATAAATTAAATTTTACATAAGATACAATTTCTAGAATAATATCTAGTTATAGAAACATTAACACAAAAATACAGTTTGCACTGGTATAAAAAACATTCCCTAATTTACTGCTCTTAAGATTATTTTTGATAACATTTTATTAGTTTGGCTTCCCTGCCCTTTCATCATTCCTATATATACGCTAGTATTCATTATTTTAATTATTTTTACAAATACAAAATGAAGAAAAGAAAATTTTTGCTACTATTCAAACCCAGAATCAAATTTACATACAACAATGAAAAAATTTCAGATATTCTTGATTTGTACTTTATAAAGTTAAGAGTGTAATAATGTACCAAACATAGTAAGTTTGAACACATATGTCATTAAAATAATAATAGAACTCACACCAAAACATTCACTTAAACTTTCTCAGTAAGTAAAATATGAAATTAATCTAATCATGTTCACTTTGATTTGCTACAAAAATAAACTTAAAACATAAATGTAGAGGTTTAAAAAAAAAATTAAATATTTGGATACAAATGTAACTTTTTAAGAAAACAATGGGCAAATTAAGTGACAAATAATAATAAAATAGTTAATAACAACATTAAATTTTGTTCTCTCATAAAATGTAAACAATTCATAAAACCTAACTGATTTTAAACTTTATATATGAACAATACTTATTTTAATAAATACAAGATATATAACTAAATATACTAACAATCAGGCCCCTAATATATCCATCGATGAATGGTACAACTCTTAGTCAAATCAAAAATTTTAGTTTAACATTTATTAAACGAGACAATTTGATAATGCGCACTGACTTGCTAAAACCGTTAACTAATGACATACACTAATCTCGTACATTAACAGTCATTGTAACACGCGCATCATGTAACTAAATTCTATTTTAAACTTCATTAATGGTATGTTTACCAAAACTTTTATTCTAACAAAACGTGCTGAAATTACATACCAGATTCTCAAAAAACAAACACAATCATACAAATGTTTTAATGATAAATAGCAGGTAGTAACGAATTAATGATAAACATATAAATATCATTTACACGAAAAATAAACACAAACAGCTATTACATGAGATAAAAATCCTAATAGCCTTCTCATACCAAAACACAGATAACAAAAATGTCAACAAATGCAACTTACCTTAACTGAAAACGCAAAATCATTTCAAACACCAAATAAAAATATTGAAACTGGCCACAATAACATATGAACAAATGAAAGAATAGAAATTATCGTAAATTGTATTTATTTATAAGATGCAACAAAAAATTATTGTGTAAACCCGCAATTCGTTTACAATGCTGGTTCAGTTTTCACTTCAACCTGCGGCTTTCAACACAAATCAATCCGGTTGGGTTCAATACAATGTTAAAAAAAAAATAAATAAATAAAAATAAAAATAAAAAAAAAAATATATTGCCTTTAAGAGGCGAAATTTAATGCAATCCTTCCAAAAACTTTTATTTTGACAAGCATAATTATTTTGTTACATATTTATTTATTGCTTTTAATATTCATAGCAGGTCAGTTTGCAAAACATTTTTATAGAGCAAAATTTTTTTTTCAAAAGGAATAGTATATATATTTGTTTAAAATTTAATTAAAAACTATGTATACATTCACACATGCTTATACATATAGGTATATATGTATAGTAGAGGAATGCAAAAGCATCGAAGACCACAAAATTGACTATGCAATTTTAAGCAATCATAAGATCATATAAAATAGTATTTCCATAGGAAAAAAAGGGAAACCATAAAATTATTTAGCATGTCTACAGTTAAACTTCCTCTTCCGTATTTTGTTGTGTGTAACACAAAAATTACTAATCCTAGGTAAGATGTTTATCTAGAATACTAATCCTAGATAAGATGTTCAGATGTTAAAATAATCTTGCTATATTTTATTCATTCCATCCACTCCTATCATTCATTTCCATCCGAAACTACAATGCCTCGCAACAAAAAAGTTCTGTTGTTGTCGTTGATGTTGTGGCTTATCCTCAGCTGTCTACGAAGTTAGACAAGACCGCTGACTCTAAGAAGTTAAGGACAAGAAGGGGGATCAAATATGTCTTCTCTGGAAAGTCCCAAAAAGTCCAGGATGTGCTCAGTAGATCTTGCAGAAGCTTGCTGAGCTTAACATTTTCAGCAGACTGCAAATACCCTTCTGTCTTCGAAAAATGAGAGATTCTTAGTATTACCACTTGCCAGTCTGCAAATTGCCGTTCGAGAGGCTCTGTTACAACTGAGTGCAAACGAAGAGCCAAGCACTTTACCAGGAATGGCTAGGAGGGACCCTTCACTCCTTCGAAAGATCAGCATTGACAATGGATTGATGTTCTAAAAAGGTGAGGGTTGAAGAGGAAAAATTGGAGTGGCTGAAATCCTCTTTGGACAAGCTATCCGCTTGCTCATTGCCGAGTATGTCGACGTGCGATGGGATCCACTTATAATGAACGTCGTGAGACTCTGAAACAAGTTTGCATTTAAGAATGATTGAAATACTTGTTTAGTCTCCAACTGTGATCCAATTATAGAGGTGTTAAAGGGTGGAGCGGCTATCCGAAAGGATCCAGAGTTCCCCAAAATCGGATTCATGGAGAATACTTTAAAGGCCATGGTCGATTGTGATTAATTCACTTTTAAAACGTAATGAGGAATCGGGGTAACGGAGGTAGAATTATCTCCCGGTTTCTCAATGTAGATGATACTACCAGCGTGATCATCCAGTCTACTGCCGTCCGTATAAATTTGTATGGTATTAACAGAGACTTCATTTATAATCTCCAAGGCTAACCCCTTAATATGAGCTAGGGTCTTGGTGATCGGTGTAGAGAGGTACAAGTGAAAATGAATTCTGGGGACTCAGGCAAGCTTTTAAGGAGTGAGGCTCAACTTCCTCATAAATTTTTACATCATTCCAGTAAATTTTTTAATAGTAAATGGTAACGTTATCACTCACTACTATACTCTATGGTTTTAGGTGAAATTATTCTTTTTTAGGAAGCGGAGTTTTTTGCCTGTTAAGCATTCACCTATACAAAACTGTAGAATTTGTTGACCACTGGCGAGATTGGGGTTTTTTCCCCTGTTCGCAAGATTCATGCTGGTAGCAGCAGCTAGGAATTTGTCTGGTGTCTCAGTTTCGTCTTCCATAGGATTTCTTGAGGGGGTGTCAACATCCTATGCTTCTTAACAGTTTTATCTTTTACTGAAAAATCACATTCTTGAAGGCGAAGGACCCACCTTGCCAATCTTACAAGTGGATCCTTTAGACCCATGAATCAGAACAATGAATGATAATCGGTTAACCCAGTAAAGTGCTTTCCAAAATGGTACGGCCGAAATTTGTTAACAGCCCAGACGATAGCAAGGCATTTCCGTTCCGTAGTGGAGTAATTTTTTCGGCTCTTGTTAAAGTTCTGGAGGCATACACTAGGACTTTTTCGACGTTATTCAGAATTTACACCCGGACTGCCCCAATACTGCTCCAATGGCATCTGAATGAATTTCTGTTAAGCATTTTCGTCGTACATTTCAATACTGGTTCAGGGGTAAGGGTCATTTTCAAATTTAAAAAAACCTCTATCCTCTGAGGACACCAATGAAACCTAAAATTGCTAAGTTGCTAAAATTGAAAAGTAAAATTGCTTTTGGTTTGCACTTTGCCGAGATCTGGATGAACACCATTACCAGATATAAGATGACCCAGTATTTTTACTTCTTGGCCCGCCAAAAATCACCTATTGGGATTAAGTACCAGACCAGCGTCCTGAAGGCATTTCAGAACGAGCCTTAATAGGGTAAGGTGATCTTCAAATGTTTCTGAGAACACTATTATGTCATCTAGATAACAAACACGTCGACCATATCATATGGTGTAGCAAATTGTCTATCATTCTCTCGAAAGTCGCCGGTACATTACAGAGTCTAAATGGCACGATTTTAAACTTATATAATCCTTCGGGGGTAATAAATGTCGTCTTTTCACGGTCCGCTTCTTTTACTTCTCCTGCCAGTATCCAGAGCGAAGGTACATGGAAGAGAAAAACTTGGAGCCCTTTAGGCAGCCGAATGTATCCCCAATAACGGTTCAGGGGATAAACATCCTTTTTAGTGGCTTTATTGAGCTTGCGATAATCTAAGAAAAAACGCCGGCTTCTGTTTTTTTCCTTATGAGTATAACGGGTGAAGACCAGGGACTTTTAGATGGCTGGATGATACCTCCATCATGCATTTTCGGCATCTCTTCTATGATGGTGCGTTATTCCGTCGATGAGATTCGGTAGGTTCGTTGGTTGAGTGGATTATGATAACCAATGTGAATCATGTGCTTCACGTTCGTCCGCACGGCTATTGTCTGTTTTCGTGAAAATTCCAAAAAATGTTCGGAGCAGTTCGACTAGTTTGTTCTTTTGCTCATTTCTTAACTCAGGAGAGATCATCAGTCAACAAACCCTTCAGGGAATCCATCGTCTCTTATTTCGTGTCGGAACCATATGAGGTGTCGGATATCCCGCATAATTGCTCTTTATCCATGGACTCGGATAGGCCTATATATATTCCTTTAGTGATGACTCAGTTTCCGACTGGAGGTTAGCAACTGAAATCTCTCTTTGTCCGATGTGGTATGAGGATATCATGAATGATACAGCAAGATTCCTCTAAGAGCAAGTGTTTATTGCCATCTATAGCTACATTTATGTCTCCGAAATGGGCCTTCTGATACTGCTTTTCTGGTTAAAGAGCGATGCTAAATTGTGTAGCCCTTTGTGGCACACAGCTTTCAGGCGTCCACTGTGGTGGGCTTTTGGCAAGTGTCTTATAGAAATAGTTCACTCTGTCTGTTCACACAATCTATAAAGACTTAAGAAGCTGCTAAAAAGTCTCGACCAAGGATGATCTCCTGACTACAATTCGGCAAAACAATAAATTCAAACGGCAAAAGAAGTTTGCCCGGTGAGTTCAGGGTCAATTTCATTGAAATCCTTTCGGAGATTTCAAAAACTGTCAAAACGACTCTCCTCTCCCTGCAGTACGGACGATAGGTTCAGGACGTCCACGGGGGAAAAAAACTGGTCTGTTGTAAGCTGTTCGCCAAAAATGAGGTTTTTCTCAGCTGCATTGGTAATATGTGAGTAGGAATTCTTAACCTCCTGATTAGAGTAGCAGATGTTGGTCGTAGTTGGGTTTCGGCAAGTTTGACCGAAACTGATGCCAGAGCATTCTCAGCTTCGTCCTGGACAATTTCTTTAAGCTATTGGAATTGGAAATAGGGTCCAGATAGGGAATAAATTTATGTGTTTGACCAAGAACTCGATGAACTTTCTCTCGTATAATAGTTACACCATTAATTAAAATCAGCTGTAGTTTGGATTCCTTCATTAATAAGGACTGATAAATGTCCTCCACAATACCTTTCATTAGGTGCAACACTTTTTCAGCATTACACATTGATGAATTACCTTTTTGGCAGAGGCTTGAGACACTTTGTACGTATGACTGCTTACTTCCCCCCCCCCGAATACTGTGCTTTGCCCTGTAACTGTTCCTCTGCCTTTCAGGTATACTTTTGACGATCCTCAAAAACTATACTTAATTCAGTTTTAAACGTCTGCCACGAAATAAGGTTGTCCTCGTTGTTCATGTACCACTATTTGGTGGTATCATCAAATTAGAACTAAACATTAGTTGGATACACCATATCATCCCACTTACTGAATTTATAGATCTGGCTTATTTTTCCCCTACACACACACACACACACACATATATATATATACATATATATAGACATATATATATAGTAACGAATTTCGTCACATCATATTACCAAACACAGACTTATCTACTACCGTGAGAAAAAACGGAATATGGTAGAAATAGTGAACGCGTCTTTTATGTACACTTGAACTGAGCTCCTCTTTACCTTGTGACAGGATGTTGTTTTAAGCAGAATAGGATGCTGAATTGAGGATTGTTGACACTGAGAACCATCTCAATCATTCTGAGAAATTCATTCGGATGCAGATGAAATGTTTCCAGTGTCAATGTCAATGGCATCCCGAAAAAAGAGTCTTGAATGACTATATTTCAAGTGAAGCAGATATATTTTCCTCTCTTGTTCTCTAAAGGTTTGACCAGAGACATCGACTAATGATGTCCTACAGTTCGCTGCGATTGCTCTAGATTACTGAGAACTCCCAAGAGTTCCTTGGAACCTGACTTGCACCTGTCCAGCTAGTAGTTCTACAAAAGGTTTGTTCGGCGTGTAAAGAACTTGGATTCTCCAAAGTCTTTTTCATTTTTTTATTAACACCAAACACACATAAAAGGAAAGGGGAATAAATCCGCACTCAAAAACTATACATAATAAAAAGGGGTTTGACAATCCCCACACTCGGGCTAACGCCGCACATTTTCTTCGACTGCAGTTCAAACTGTCACAAAGGGTGGTCACATGACCACGCTGGCTGCGGGCTAGTTAGGCATGCGCAGAGCTGGTCCGAACATGCCGCCCCGCGTTGCAATGTACATAGTACATTCAAGGTTCGTATCATTCATATATCATTACATACAATGAAAAGAAATAGTAATCAACATAAAAACAATTAAAGTAAATTTATATGACATAGAAATAAACAACTTAACAATCAAGTAATGAAATTACATGGGGAAATTATTCAAATTAATGAAATTATATCAGTAAGTAAATTTGATATAAATCACAGTATTCTGTAACAAAAAACATTTCAAAATTCTATGTTTCTATTGGTAAAACGCAAAACTTTGAAATAGATCTTTTAAATATACCTGACTTGGTTCTGACATCTGCAACACGAATAATATTATCCTTACCAGAATAAGTTTTCATAATACGCCCGAGAAGCCATTTGCAAGTAGGCAAATTTTCTTCTTTTAACAGGACCATATCGCCCTCTTTTATATTCCTTTTTTCAAACATCCACTTTGTCCGCATCTGCAGATTATTTAAATATGTTACACTCCATTTTTTCCAAATTATATGTACAACCTTGGTAATTTTTTGCCATATGTGCAATCTGTTTGTTTCTATATCTGCAAGAGAAGGTTCAACAATTGATGTTAACGATCGACCTACAAGAAAGTGAGCAGGAGTTAAAACTTCTAAGTCATCAATTTCTGATGACAGAGTAGTTAAGGGACGCGAATTTAGCATTGCTTCGATTTGAATCATTATAGTTAAGAGTTCCTCATACGTAAACCTAGAATTGCCTATGATCCTTTTTAGATAGTATTTAAAAGACTTAAACCCCTGCCTCCCATAGACCGCCGAAGTTGGGTGCTCTGGGGGGTATAAATTTCCATTCAATGTTCTTTTCTAAAGAGAACTTCGAGAGATTTTCATCTTGTCTGCTCATCAACTGGTAGAACCTTTTTAGCTCCTTGTTTGCACCGACAAAATTGGTGCCATTATCAGAAATGATAGTTCTACATTTTCCTCTTCTAGATATAAAACGCTTAAGAGTAGCTATCATGCAGTCTGCGGTTAAGTCTGATAATATCTCTAAGTGTATTGCCTTTGTTACAAGACAAACAAATATACAAACGTATACTTTTATGAGGGGTCCTTTTCGTTGATTTTTGTTCTTTATATGGAAAGGTCCACACAGATCAACACCAACATAATTGAAAGGAAAATCAGGAGTGACCCGTTCTTTGGGCAGAACTCCCATTTTTTGAGTAGAAATACGAGGACATGCCTTAAAACATTGAATGCAACTGTGAACAATTTTTCTACAACGGTTTCTCCCATTCAAAGGCCAATATTTTTGTCTAATTTGATACAATAAATTTTGCGAACCACAATGTAAATATTTTTCGTGAAAATATTGGATTATCAAATCGGTCAATCTACAGTTGGATGGCAATAATATAGGATGTTTTGAATCATAACCGACCGAGGAATTATTTAATCGACCACCTACCCTTATGAGGCCATCTTGATCTAAAAAGGGATCTAAACTTTTAATCTTACTTGTATTATGAACACTATTTCCCTTTTCTAAGGCCTTGAATTCATCCAAAAATGCAGATCGTTGAGCTCTTTCAATTAGGACTTTCTCAGCTAATTTGATTTCCTTACCTTTCAGGGCACCTGAATCTTTAGTACTTGGATCTTTACAATTATGAATAAATCTGGAAATATAACTTAAAATACAAACAATTTTAAAATACTTATTACTAATCTGTAGTAAGTTATCTAAATATTCAGGAACAAAGTTCAACGAAAGAGTTAATTTCGAGTCCAAGGAGTCTGAATTCCTTTTCATTTCGGGAAGATAGTCCTCAGGAACAGGATCAACTTTCGAAATTGAATCAGGAAGATCGTGGGATGATAAGAAGGGGGGACCCTTCCACCACATAGTGTTACCCAACAGGGAGTCTGCACTAAGTCCTCTTGTCAAGAAATCTGCAGGATTGGTTTTCCCACGGGCAATGGTACCAAGAATTGGGATCTGTCAGGTTTTTTATCTCTTTAACTCTGTTTGCCACAAAGCGTTTCCATCGACTGGTTGAATCTCTGATCCAGTACAAGGAAATCGTAGAGTCAGTCCAATGATAGGTTTTTGTTGTTTTTTTCGTGTTCACAATTTTCCGTATGCTTTTTGTTAAGCGAGATGCTAACAACGCTCCAAGGAGTTCCAATCTTGGAAGGGAGATCTTCTTGAGTGGAGCAACTCGACTTTTTGACGCTAACAAATTAACTTCAATGTTACCTGTTGCTTTCAAAACACGTATGTAAACAGCAGCACCATATGCTTTTTTACTAGCATCAGAAAAGCTATGGATTTCTATTTCATCAAGGTCTTCCGCTATAGTTGAATTTAGACAAAGTCTAGGAATTTCAATTTTGGCTAATCTTGGAAGCTCTTCGCACCAGTGTTGCCATTCTTTTTTAATATCTGGAGGTAAATCTCCATCCCATTGAATTTTCTGTATCCATAATTCTTGGAAAAGACACTTTACTCGAATTGTAAATGGAGTAATTAATCCTAGCGGGTCAAAGAGTTTTCCCACTGCTTGAGAGAGGAAGCGTTTCGTGTTTTTGTTAAAAGATAGAAAGTCTATTAGTCCCTGGATCTCCATAGTGAGGCAATCCTTTTCCGTGTTCCAAGTCATTCCAAGAACTTTAGTCAAGTTAACACCCAAGCTAACAGAGTTGTCCTCAGGTTGAGTGTCAAAATCTTCCTTTTTCCATTCTTCCATCAGGCTACTGTCATTTGAAACCCATTTTCTTAATTTCATTCCAGCCTTTTGCATTATCCCTTTAGCATCCTTTGAAACTTCTAGAGCACTTTCAATAGTATCTTCACCTGCAATAAAGTCATCAACATACAAGCAAGTATCAAGAAGTTTTGACGCCTTCGGATATCTATTACTGAATTGTTTGATATGTTTTTTAATTGTCGCTGATAAGAGAAAGGGTGAAGCACTGACTCCAAATAAAACACGTTTGAATCTATAAATTTTAAGATCTTGCATGAAATCTTCATCAGTCCATAAGAAACGTACAGCATCTCTGTCCTTGGTAGCTAACGATATCTGTAGAAATGCCTTTTCAATATCTGAAATTATGGCAATTTTGTTCAACCTAAAATTAATTAAGATATCAAGCAAATTAGAATTAAGATTGGGGCCTGACCACAAACACTCATTTAAGGATAACTCGCCACAATCATGGGAGCTTGCATCAAATACGATGCGTGTTTTAGTAGTAAGTCTCTCTTGCTTACATACTGGTTGATGCGGTAAATAATAAATAGGTCTTTCATTTATTTCAGGGGTTGGTACTTTAACTTCTTCAATTATATCCTTCTGAAGGTATTCTCTCAAAATCTCTGCGTATTGTTCCTTCATTTTATTATTTTGATCAAGTTTTCTTTTCAGACTCTGTAAGCGGTACTTGGCGACTCTAAAGTTATCTTTCAGCTCTCTCCAATCTCTTCTCCAAGGAAGTACTACTTCATATCTATTTCCTTTTAATTTTGTTGTTTGATCAAAGATTTGAATAGCTTGATCTTCTTCTGGTTTTAGTTCTTCATCTTTTATTCCCAGAGACTCCAATTCCCAAAACTGTCTTAAATTGATATTCATTTCTTCAAACTCTTGTATCAAGTGACACTGCCCATATTTATTTGAAGGTGTTACTTCGTTTAAAACCCCAGTTGGAATCCACCCAAAAACTGATTCTTGCAAAATTAGATTCTCATTGACCTTATACCGATTTTGTCTTAAAATTTTATAAAATAACTCAGCTCCAATCAAGGCATGAATTTTTCCCACTTTGAAGAACGTGGGATCAGCGTAATCTATAAATGGAGGCAGTTCAATGTTAGATACATCTAACCGAGTTGATGGGATGTGATCTGTAATTTTAGGAACGAGTAGGAATTCTATATTTTCTTTGAAACTTCCATCCGCATTAAATATAACGGTTTCTGTTTTATTTCGAACATTATGAGTAGATCCATTTAAACCCTTTACAGGAACATTAATTTTACGCTTTGGCAGACTTAATTCGTCGGCGCATTCATTCAGTAATATGTTTACATTCGAAGCACTATCCAATACGGCACGTATTTTGTATCGTTTTCCATAAGCATCGTTGATGAAAATAAAACAAGTACTCAATAACACAGATTTTTTTTCTTTCATTATATTGCTGAGAGTTTGGAAGGATTCAGATTGTAAATTATTATCTACTGACTCTGACACGTCATTTGTGGGGAACGGCTGTTTATCTTTTATTCCAGACGAAACGTTAACTGGCGCCACTGAAACAGTTTCGCTATGCAGTTTCTCTCGATGGAGAAGCGAATTATGTCGTAATGTACAATAAAAGCAAGAAAATTTAGAAGTGCACGATTTTACAGTATGGTTTTGGTTTAGGCAATTTTTCATTGGAATTCAGCATAAAGGCTTTCGATTTGTTTGAATAAAGCGTGCTTTTATTTGAGTGCTTGATAGTGGAATTTCTATTCACACTTTCCAAAGTCGAACTTCTGTTTTCTAAAAACGACATTAATTCCGTGAATTTCGGATACTCTGTTTTTTTCGTTGTGTATTCAAACAGTTTTCTTGATTCTCTGTCTAATTTTTGCAAAATGATATTAACGAGGAATGCATCGGAAAGGTTATTTTGTTGGTATTTTAATACCTTCAGCGCTCTTAAGTTCTTGTTTATGCAATCAATAAAATTTCTCAATTCCATTGACGATTCATGTTGAATCTTTTCATAGTTTATTATGGCTGTCAAATGAATATCTACGAGTAAACGGTGATTCTCAAATCTTTCTGTTAGTGCCGCAAATAAGGACTCGAACGAATCGTCAGAGCTTTCTAGCTGCTTTGCTTCGGCGCTTAGAGATGCGCGCAAATAATACAGTTTCTGAGCATCATTTAATTCATCATTGCTTATAATTAAATTTGTAAACTGCATCTTAAATGTAAACCACTCGTCATATTTACCACTGAATACAGGTAATGGTATGTCAGGTAATTTTACCTTTGTGTTATTAACACTTTTGGTTTCATTGTTCTCAACATGTGTATTAGCTTCATTTACCTTTAAAGATTGAAGTAAGGTATGGAGACTTACCTCAATATTTTCGAGGCGATCTTCCATCTCATCTAATTCTTTTTCAAAGGCAGGTAAATCCTCTATATCTGGATTATCATAGTATGATTCTCTGAATTCATCAACTTTCGATTGAAGGTCAGATAGTTTGCGAAGTTTGATTTCCAGTTGAGTGTTCGTAAAGGCTTTCGTTTTTGAAATATCTTGGACATAGTTTTCAAGTTTTGTTATAGTACCTTTGAGGGTACTTTTCTTTCGATTCATTTTATCCATAGCTTGCGCTGGGGCTGAAGACGGACCAAAAAAATGTTCGGCGTGTAAAGAACTTGGATTCTCCAAAGTCTTTTTCATTTGTTTATTAACACCAAACACACATAAAAGGAAAGGGGAATAAATCCGCACTCAAAAGCTTAACATAATAAAAAGGGGTTTAACAATCCCCGCACTCGGGCTAACGCCGCACATTTTCTTCGACTGCAGTTCAAACTGTCACAAAGGGTGGTCACATGATCACGCTGGCTGCGGGCTAGTTAGGCATGCGCAGAGCTGGTCCGAACAAGGTTCCTGACTAAGTCATCAACTAGGTGTTCGATCAGCTGAGAAGAAATTATGCGGGCAGACGACGCCGACGAAGGTATAAAAAGACCGAATTACACGACGGGGAAATTGAAATGCAAACGCGTTCACTCATTTCGAAATGGCCGAACCTCAAACGTTAAAATGATTTTTCCTGTAATAATTTATCAAGATAATAACAGTACCATTTATTAGAAATACCCCCCCCACACCCAATTTATATGGTATATATTTCCTTATTTTTAACTCACAACAGTCTGTAGAGAAGCTGAAGGAGATTAAAAAAAATATTTGCTTTGATTGGTTTGGAGCGCTAATGCCTACTGTTTTGCTCAAGAGGGTTAATGATACCGGGACCTACTGCTTAAAACCGATTCTAAAGGGCTGCGAATACCTGCGGTAGCAGTGGTATTTGAACCCGCGAACTCCGCTACCAAAGACAACGCTACCTTTCGGCCATCGTTCGGAAAAAATATATTTGTATTATTGTTTCTGTTTTTGTCTGCATATCGCGATCATGTAATAAAGCAGTTTTTTTATTGTCCGTTTTTCTTGAGTTTAATCTCAATCCTAACTTGAGGACACGTAATAACGGATAGATATTAAGACTTCATTTTTGAAACCGTTTTGTATACAGATGTAATGTGTGGAAAAATAGTGTCATAATAAACACTGTCTTCTCACTTAAAATTCCAACTAACACACATTTGCACTAATAAAACTGAATTTATTTACTAGCTAGCTGCCACACCACCGCTACTTACAAATTCCATTGTTCAACTCTTTTTTTTTTTTACATTTGTGGCGTAGCGCCACCTATAGTTCACAATTCGTAACACTCCCGCCGTTGAAATTAACAATTTCAAACAATTAAACATGAATAATATAAACATAAATGTACTATGACAGAAATTAATACTAAATAACAAATTTAATCGTTTTAAAAAATTGCAGTTAGTGCTTAGTAACTGAAAATTATAGAATAAAGTTCGATATTTAAATATATACAATACAAATAGTTATTCCACAAGAAGAATACATACATCACGTACATTTCTTTTTAGAAATTTTTGGTTTGGCAAGCGTACAGTTACTACTCTTACCCTGTTATCCCTACCATGAAAAATCTGAGCTATTCTTCCCACTAGCCATTTGTTGACGGGAAATTTTCATCTTTAACTAATACAAGAGTACCTAATTGAACGTCGTTCTTTACAAATTTCCATTTGTGACGCTCTTGCAGATTAGGGCCTGCAACATCAACCACTTCATTTCAAATGCAAATGCTTCTCGGATTCTATCTTCGGGAAGAGTAGAAAAGTCTCTGAGCTCTGGCTGTGTATCTCTTGCATAGGATACATTTGGATAAGACTCTTTGCACAGTCCTGACTCTTAATATCCAAAATCTTTGACGCAGACTAGTCAGTAAAAATTACACCAGCATGTTTAAGTTGCAAATGATATTCGAATATTAATCGATGTACAGTTCACCATTTGAAGGTAAAATGATGGGACATCTAAAATCTTCAGTTTTTTCTCATGATTTTGGCCGAACTCTGGCCGATTTACGCTGATCGTCGGTACCGGAGTTCGTGGGTTCGATACTATGGCATGGATGTTCGTGGTTAATCGCTTTAAGCAGTAGGTCCCGGTCTCATTAGCCCTCGTGTGCAAAACAGTAGACCGTGTCCAACAAACCAAACCAATCTCATGATTTATTTTTCAATCGATAAATATCTTCGTCTACATAAGTCATGACTTTCAGGTTGTCTCTTCAAGAGTAAAAAGTCGCTTTATCTTTTGATGTTCTTATCGATTTTTATCTTTGGTTTCCAAAATTATACACGCAGAATAAAGTACACCATTTAATTGCAAATAATATAAATATAAAATTTAATCGATGTATTCACCATTGATATGGGATGGGACAAAAATCTTCAGTATCCTCTTCTATCATGATTTTGGCTCGACCTCGGATATCGCTTTTCGTAGGGTTCGTGGGTTCGAATCACTATGGCATTGTTAGCCGTTCGGAATCGGCTTTAAGCAGTAGGCCTTCTCATAGCCCTCCAATTTTCATGTTGTTTTCAATCAAAAAATTTCGTCTACATAAGTGATAAGACCTTTCAGGTTGTCATCATTCAAGAATTCGTTGTGAACTAAGTTTAGCAATTTCTTTTCAGCATTATTAATTTCTTAAACGGTCAAGCTTCCTATCATTTTTTCTTGTGGTTGTCTACAATTCCTTATGAATCTAAGAATCCATGATGTCAATCGAATAACTTTAAAATAGCTGGAAAAATATCCCAAATACCATTTTTCCTTCGTTATATTCAAATGGGACGCAACAGTGTTTTTTTCTTTCCTTTTGTATCTTCTCTTCATTTAAAACAACTTCGGATTTGGGCCAATCCTCTCTTTTTCTTCTTATCCAATATGGCCCCTCCCACCATCTGGATTTGATTAATATACTTACAGGACATCCTCGAGATGGCATATCTGCTGCGTTCAAGTTCCCTGAAATATGGTTTCATGTTCCGTTTAAAGTCGAAGATTTAATTTCTTTTATTCTCTTTCTGACAAACACACTCCAATTTTCATCCTTTTCAATCCAGAACAATGCAGTTGAAGAATTAGTCCAATAGAAAACTGAAATTTCTCCTAAATCCAACGCTTTCAACACAACAGTTGAAAGGCGTGCTCCAATGCAGCAAGCTAATAGTTCCAATCTTGGAATTGTGGTTTTTCGGAGGGGAGCTACTTGACTCTTTGCAGACGCAAACGACACTGAAATAGTATCACCTTCAACTTTATGAAGATATATCCCAGTACTAAAGGCACTTTTGCTTGCATCACAGAAAACATGCAGACTCAGTTCTTGAATTTTGTCAATATTTAAGCATCTTGGAATTTTCACCTCTGACAAAGAGCCTACATCACGTAACCAAGAAGTAAATTCCTTTTGATAGTCATCAGGCAGAACTGTGTCCCATCCTACTTTCAAATTCCAACATTTCTGAATGAGCAATTTAGGAATCAATGTTTCGGGGCATAAAAAACCAAGGGGATCAAAAATTTTGTGAATTATGCTCAAAACGTTTCTTCTTGTTAAGTCTGTGTATGAACACTTCAACAATTCTGTTGTATCACAGAAAATGTCATCTTCATTTTTATTCCACAACAGTCCTAAAACTGGAACGAGGTCAGATTTTGGATCGGAATCAATGTTCAATGAGATATGCTCCCACCCTCTTAAGTCAAAGAAGGCAGTTCCCAGTATGTGTTTAGACTTTTCCTTGAATCTATATAAGGTGTTATCGTCTGGAACTGAAGTGATGCAATTGTTAACGTAAAATGACTTCATTAATCTGGAAACAGTCTCTGGGAAATTCACTAGATTCTTATCTAGAGGATAATTCAGTACAGCTCCTAATATAAAGGGACTACAATTCAAACCAAATACCACATGCTTATGTCTAAAGGTTTTGACACTTTTCTTCTCTAAGGTATCCCACTAAAGAAATCTTAGGAACGCCTGATCGGGCTTGAATATCGATATCTGAAGAAATGTTTTCTTTATGGCGGATACAACACCTATTTTTTTCTTTTCGAAATCTTAGTAAGATGGGGGAATCTCTTCTAAAAGATTTGGACCCTTTTCTAAGCAATCGTTTAATGACAATGAATTTTTACCTCGACAATTAGCATCGAATACGGGGCGAACTTTCGTTGTAGACGATTCTTTAAACACACCTCTGTGTGGCAAATAATGGCTCTTCTTCTCAATTTCATTAAAGGGAACCTCTTCAATAACTTCATCTTCGATCCATTGATGAAGCACAGCTTCATAATCTTCAAACTGATTTTTCTGAAGCAATTTCTTTGTGTTTGATTTCAAACGTTCTTTACAGAGGTCTTCATTAGAATTTAGAAGAATTTGGTCAGAGATCCATGGTAAATGAACTTCATATCTTCCCACATCATTGACAGTAACCGTTTTCTTAAAATAATCTACAGCAGCCGTTTCTATTTCTTTTCTTGATTGAACTTCAACGGGGTGTCGAATTCCTAATATATCTAGTTTCCACAGATTTTCAATACTAGAACTACTTACAAACAAAGATATTAACGACATTGCAGAAGTTACATTTTTATTCGTGAAGTTTTTTCTTCTATTTTTTCCATTAAAAGCCATCCAAATTTACTTTCAATTGCAACTAATTTAAAACTTAAACGTTTTATTGTTCCGGTTAAGATGTTACAATAATGGTCAGCACCGATGAGTAAAGAAATATTTCGGTTCCTCAAAATATCGTAATTAATATCACTCAAATTAATTCCTTCGGTTTTTAATTCGTTAATCATATCAGTAGGAACAAATTCCAACGGGGCACTCGAAACTTCATCAATTTCTATAACTTCAATTGCAGACTCATTCTCATCCAGAATATCTCTTATTTTTACCTGAACTCTAGCACATTGTATACGAGTTGGGGATTTTGAGCCAAAAGTATGAATAAAAAGTTCCTCTTCACCCACTTTATTCAAAGACAACTGTCTTGATAGGTCTTTTCGAATGAATGACCTTTGACTACCTGGATCATAAAGACAGCGAATTACTCTGCTTGATAAATTTCCAACCAATTTAGCAATAGCAGTTTGCAATAAAATTTGGTTTTGTTCATTGTTTACATGATTAGAAACCGTACAATCACTTTTATTTTCTTCAATGTTAACATGTTTTGTTACCGTATTATCAATTTTTGAAGATTTCAAAGTCCTCATTTTCTCATTTTCCTTTTTAAAACAAAGCGCAACATTATGTAATCCTCAGCAAAATGAGCAAGATAAAGAATTCTTCTGAACACAATCTTGTAAACGGTGCTGGGGTTTCAAGCATAAAAAACATAACCAATAACGCTTGCAAAATTCCATTCTATCATTTATGTTGTATCTTGTAACACATTTATAAAACTAAATATTAATTGGGCTCTGGTGCATCTATCCGATGCTTAACGGCTGTCATAAAAGTAAATAGGAAGTCAAAATAATCTCACAGGGATATTTTAAAACTATAATAACACATTTATTCACTTTCTGAAAGCTATGAACATTCGCCGAAGCGAACCAAAAACTCAGCATACTAAAAAGAATAATAATTTACAGCGTTGCCACAAAACTGAATACAAACTAAAAACATTGGAATTTCGATAGTGGCTTCAACATAGTTCGTTATTTCCGCGCGAGGGGTGTTCGCAACAATTTACATTTAAAGAATACAAGTTTTACTTCCATGCATTTTAGAGCAGAACACGCATAAAGCATTTGTCGATGTAATTAATTCTGTGCCGGCGACCTTCGGTCTAGCGGTGTCTTGAACAATTCGTGTTTATATCATTTCCACACTATGGCCAGTTGTTCACCACTTCCTGATGGTTCGAACGATTTTCACGGGTCGCAACACGCACTAAATGAGCTGAGCGCATTGATTCGTCCAGTCTACTGCGATTTAGTTGCGCATCTGCTGTTTGATCTGGGAGAAAACCGCCTCCGAGCCATCGCCGCCAAGGCTATTTTATCGTCTGCTCCATGACGACCTCCAGACGGTGGTAATGGCTTTTGGACCATAGTTACGCCTTTATACTTATCAGTAATCCAATTCTTCCAAAAGATCTAACATCCCTCTGAGGTTTTATTTCTAATAATTTTATTTCCGATTTATGTATTTGAAATGCTCTTTCGTGGGATTCAACTTCTTTTCGAAGAAAATTTATGAGAGTTTGAAAATCCCATTTTTATCACTATCTTGAATACGTGTAAATTCTAAAGTTAATTTACCAGGAATCACTTTTAATAACATTGTACAAAGTAAACAGCTATAGGTATTTTCTGCGACACCTAACACTTCTAAGCTACGAATTTGAGTTTCAGATTTATCGTACAAATTGCGCAATCCATGGATATCAGTTATATTCTTAATAGGAGATAAATTCAATAAATTGTTCAAATGCGCATGAATTAACATATCTTGATTTCCGAAGAGTTGTTTCAAAAGTGCAATTGCAGCTGCGTAATTCTTTGCTGTTAAACTAAATCCACTTATAGCGTTGGCTGCTACTCCACCTAGTAACGACTTTAAATAACTGAACTTATCTATATCACTTGATGAATTATTATGAATAGCATTTTCGTACTGGTTCGTAAAGTCTAAATATTTATCAGGATCACCGTGATATTTCGAAATCATAAGTTTAGGCAATTTAACTGTTTTTATATCTGAAGAAATTCGAACTCTGCTCTCTTCTGATGAATTTAAAATACTATTATCAACAGAATTATTTTGATCACTACCCGGTTGCAATTATTTAGTACGTTTTTTGAGTTTCCTTTTGTAAAGAATTACCTTATCCTCCTATTCCGAACATTTGTTAATTTTGGTTTCCATTTCTTCGGGTTTAAGACTTTTTTCTATTTCAGAATTTAACTCTTTAACAGTAGAATCTTTAATTGATAACAGTTCGAAATCACTTTCTAATGTCTCTAACTCTGAATCCTGATTTGTATTATTGTTTCTGTTTTTGTCTGCATAGCGCGATCATGTAATAAAGCAGTTTTTTTTATTGTCCGTTTTTCTTGAGTTTAATCTCAATCCTAACTTTAGGATACGTAATATCGGATAGATATTACGGCTTCATTTTTCAAATCATTTTGTATACAGATGTAATGTGAGGAAGAAACAAGAAAAAATTATAATAAAATCTGCGTCCTAGTGACTTAAATTCATATTGCATGTCCTGTAAAAGTATTCCAGTAGACAAACGTTTAAACAGTTGTGACATATGAGATAATGGCACACTTTATTAACACTTAAAAAACAGACATGCATATCATTTACGAAATTTTAAATGTGGACCATGGTAGCTCAGTCGGTAAAGGCAACGATCTCGTAACCGGAGAATTGTGGAATCGAGGCTCGAACCAGCCAAGGATCCCTCGTGTTTATTAATGGCGGCTGAGGCACTTAAAATGGATTCAAGGTCGCAATGTCCTCCAAGTGTCCAAACGACAGCTTTGTACGACGCAGGTCAAGCCTGAGGACGTTCTTCTTGGTCCTTGTTTCTAAATTATAAGAATCACAGAAACGAAGTCGTCCTTTTACCCTCGCGGAAAAAGATTCGTCGAATGCTACTTTGCCACGTGGACGTTGTGATTGGTTTTCGTATAAAAGTAGAGAATCCGCAATTTGCAGTATTCCTATATATGCGGCAAAAACTCAGATGCAGCATTCCTATTTTCTACCTTGCATGTCGCGGCTTGGACATACGTATGTGTTAGTCTGTACATATCGTAAATAATTCTTTGTAAATGGTAAAGTACATTTATCTGTTGATATCGCATCATGTTTACTGGATAATGGATCTTACACTATATATTTTAATATTTATATAAATGTATATGTATATATATATATATATATATATATATATATATATATGTATATATATATATATATATATATATATATGTATGTGTGTGTATATATATATATATGTATATATATATATATATATATATATATATATATATATATATATATATATATATATATATTGTAACGGTGTGCCTTAACGCTATGCCTACATCAAAGACTTAGCTTTGAGAAATGGACTTCGCTTATGTGGAGACAAAGGTGTTGTTTTCCCCGGCACCACGATATCTAGACTTTTGTGTCCTACATTAGCGAAATATTAGACCAGAGAGCCAGGCGCCCAGACTTACAGCCAGAAAAATGATCATTGGAACTACAAGGGAATGCTGCGACGTTGGATCTTCGCCGATACGAAAGTCCGGAGACTCCCGGGCTTGCGGCCGGTGATTGTCTAGCCCAGACCAATCCAGTTGGTTGAAAGTGAGATCATCGCCAAATGATCCAGTGATGAAATTGTGGGTGAGGCTTCCTCTCTTAGAGGCCCTTTTCTTAAATAGAGACGAGATTAGATTTTTTAAAGAAGTAGTTAGCTAGCAACAAGCTAATTCCCGCGTATCTTCTGCCCCTATCCCCCCCCTCCCCCCATGACCTCTATCACTCAGCCCCCTACTCGCCTTGACCAGTCTCTCCATCGGAGAGTTTTCTTAGCGAAAATCCCACCTTGGGATATATCTCTTTGTGAGACTGATAACTATACCCTGTGCGTTGGTTTTTTTTTAATTCGATCTTCAGGATTGAACATGTATTCTTACAAGGAATTCGGACTTTGTTTATATCTTCTTCGAAGATACCAATTGCTACTTCAAACACTCTAATTGAGTGTACTGTCTACATAATTACTAGAGAGGACTTTCACACGAAGCTACCGAATTGTTATCTTCCATCGGTTACTAAACCATTCGGTAAGGACCTTATGTGTACGTCTCTAATCAGACTTACGCCTATTTTCTCTCATACTTGTGGATTAAAATTGTATTTTTCGTATATAGAAATGTGTATATAGCTGCAAGGTGTAAATAAATCATTTAATCAAGAAACACTTCTCAATGTGTGGCCTAAAACAGGGACCGGATATGTTACAGTATATATATGCATGAATATATAGTATATATATGCAGCATGAATATGCATGAAT